>PVJH01001108.1:0-233769 GCA_004026705.1 Nesogale talazaci
CTTAAAATCTGGTCACTTTACCCTACAGCACAGAGTAAACCTTCCCCTTTGGGTTTCTGAGACTTTAAATTGTCATAGGAACCTTATTTGTAGTAGGGGTGAACAACAGGTTTTTGTGATGAGCAGCTCAAGACATGGTATATTTTAGCAGGGGTTTTGACAAATACTTCCTTGACATCTTGTCAAGAAAGAAAAATACAATAAAGATGTCAATCTTATCCAAAGATTAAACACTATCCTGATTCAAATACCACTAACCTTCTTCAAAGATTTCAAAAATCTGACTAACAATTTCATCTGGGGAGAGGGAAAGTCCAGAATTAGCAGAGAACGTCTCAAGAAGGAGGACAAAGTTGAAGGGCTCACATTACCTGATTTTCACACCAACTATGCAGCCACAGTGGTCAAAACAGCATGGTACTATCATAATGACAGATACTTAGACCAATGAAAAAGAACAGAAAACCCAGAGATAAAACCATTAGCATACAGACAACTGATCTTCAACAAGGGCCCCCAAAAGTATCAAGTGGGAGGTAGATGCCCTCTTTAACAAGTGGTGTTGGGAAAAATGGATATCCATCTGTAGAAAAATGAAACAAGATGTCTACTTCACCCCATGCACAAGAACAAGCTCAAGAACAAGACCTAGAAGTAAAACCCCAAGCCATCCAGACATCAATGAAGGAATCAGGGCAAACGTAAGAACCTTGGCCCAGGGAATACATAGGCTAACTGCAATAGGGAAGGGTACACATATAGGTGAACCTGAAATAGACAAGTGGGATTTATTAAGGATAAGACACTTGTGTGCATCAACAGACTTCACCAAGAAGGTAACAAGGCAACCCACAGCCTGAGAGAGGACTTTTAGCAATGATAGAATGGACAAAGGGCTTATTACTACAATCTGGTAACATATTTTTCTGGCCTGCAAGAAGAGGAAAACGGTTAACCGCCTGATGAAGTGGGCAAAAGAACTGAAAAGAAGTCTTACTAGGGAGGCCCCCATAGTCAATAAATATATGAGAAAATACTCCTGATCATTAATCATCAGAAAAATGCAAATTTAAACAACTATGAGATACCACCTAACATCCTTGAAGTTATCCTAAATCAGAAAATCAGAGAGCAACAGATGTTGGAGGGGAATGAGGCGAGATAGATACTCTCCTTCACTGCTGGTGGTCACACAGCTATGTACCACCTCTGTGGAAAGTGGTCTGGTGATATTTAAAGAAAATGGAAATTCATCTACCTTATAACCCAGTTACCCCTCTCCTGGGCATATATATATCCCGAAGAGGTAAGAAATAAAGCATGACCAGTTGTCTGAGCTCTAATGTTTATTGCATTGAAGTTCTCAATCACAAAATTGGAAACAACCTAAATTTCCATTGATAGATGAGTGGATTAGTAAACTCTGGCACATGCACACAATAATGTACTGACATCCCTAAAAAGCATGGATGATCACATGAAACATGTCGCTGGAGGAAAGAGCTGGAGGAAATTATGCTCAGTGAAATCAGCCAATCACAAAAGGACAGGTACAACATGAGTCCCCTGAGGTAAGTTTAATCAGTACAGTAGGATAGAAGAAAAGCCACTTATCTCACAACATATGGATTGAGGTGCAGGCAGTCGAGTGGAGGTCAGATCAAACCCAGGGAGATGCATGTGACTCCATTACAGAGAATGGGGAGAGCACCACACTAACCTCCAGAGGGGAAGAGTATTGACTATGTCTCCACAGAATCGGATGCGTGCAGACCTCACCATGGCACACCAAACTATGAGAGCAAAGTAATCACAAGGAGAAATGCAGTAAATGATTGGGCTACAGGGCCAGAGCCAAACAAGAAGCATGTGTGACAGACAACAATACTAAACTGACGGGTTGGGGAGAGGGGCCACATGCCACAACCACATGGAAGCAAACCAAGAGAGAAAAAGTGAAAGGCATGGTTGGTCTAGACCCCATGTTGGCATACCTAGTTCGGAGGATGACTTCTCAACATGGAGCTGCTAAGCACAGAGAGGACTGTACAGTCGACAATAGCTGATGACATGTTGCCCCTAACTGAAGCATACTGTGACCGAGGACCATACTAGGGGCACATGGTGGGGAGGTAGTATGGTCTGGGCCCCCTAATGCCCACCTCCGCTGCAGGGCAAATCAAGAAAGAACATAACAGATGCGCAATGGGAGCAAAGCTACAAAGAACCCTAAAGAACCCCTAAAGAACCCCCCAAATAGACTTCAGGCAAGGAGAGGCCTCTCCTAGAATTCCTCCAGGACCAGTGGGGAGGCAGTCATAAAGGTCAGTAAACAGATGTGGAATAATATATGCTTTTCCTCTTTTCCTTTCCTTTTTTTCTCTTTCAATCTTTTGTTTCCTTTTGTTTGGTCTATGGCATTGTTTGTTCATATACTTATATAGAACAGGCATGGCAAGCAAGCTTGAGGAGAAAGCATGGCACCCGATGGTCCTGGAGGCACTTGGGAGGAGAAAGTAGCAGGGAAAGGGAGTGGTGAGCAAACAGTGCCATGGACAGGGGAACAACTAGGGAATTAAAATCAGCAGCAAGGAGGATGTAGAGATCCCAGGGGTGTTAGAGCAACTGCAATCTAGCTGAGAGGAAGTACTAAGAGGCAGAAATAGGGGGGATGTGATAGTAGGGCTGGAGGAAGGTAAAGGGAAACAGGAAGGATCTAGGAATCACAGCTGTGGATAGAGATATAAGCATAGGTGTGTCCACATGGAAACACATTAATCCATAAAAACAGAGGTATGGGCCTATATACATATATTGATATGTACACTGAGGTGGCAGGTGGACTTCAGGCCTCTGCTCATGCCCTCCCTCAATACAAGAACACTTTGTTCTAACAATCTGCCATTTTTTTCATGCTCATCCCCCAGGCATAACCTCTGAAGACAAAATGGGTCCATAAGCAAATGTGGTGAAGAAAGCAGCTAGTGCCCAACTATTAAAAGATTTAAGATCTGGAGTCTTAAAGGTTTGATATTAAACAGGGAGTCAACCAGCAGAGAAGCAACAAGCCCACATGGAAGAAGCACACCAGCTGGAGCAATCATGAGATGTCATCAGGACTGGGTGACCGGTATCAGAAGACTCATAACAAACAAGTGAAAACATATTGTTGAGAACGAGGGGGGGTCAGATTAGAGACCCAAAGCCCATTGGTAGACAATGAAACTTTCCCCCCACAGAGGGCTTTCAGGAAAGGGATGAGTCAACCAGGGGACAGCAAAGCACCAATGAAACATACACTATTCCTCTGGTTCCTTGAGGCTTCCTCGCCCCCGACTATCATGACTTCAAGGCTGCTTCTCACTTCAGACTAGCCTGGAGCATGTACACAGGAAAAGATAAGAAATCAGAGCTCAGGGCACATGGAATCCAGGAACAGGAATGGAAATAGTGGTACCAAAAGGGTAAGGGGAAGTGGGGGAGAGGATGGGAGGAAGGGGGAACCGATCACAATGTTCAACACAAAACCACATACACCCCACCAGGGGGGAAAATAACAGAAACCATGGGGAAAGGGAGACAGCAGTCAGTATGAGATATGATAATAATAATAATAATAGTAATGTATAATATATCAAAGGTTCACAAGGTGGGAGGAGAAAGGGAAAAAAGAAGAGGCAATTTTAAAGGCTAAATTGATAATAAACGTCTAGAAGAGAACAATGGCAACATATGTACAAATATGCCTGACACAATTGATGTATGGATTACAATAAGAGTCCCCAATAAAATGACCTTTTAATTTTAATAAAAGGTAGAATAATAAAAAAGAAAAAGAAAAAGAAGCTTGGATGTGTTGGCAATGGACTTGTGTGCTCTACATAACAGGCTGTATAATAAACTTTGTGCATGTAAATATGAATATTTGGAAATGGGGGGTTATCGTACAGTAATGAGGTTAGGTCAGAGGTTGGTTGTCTTAAACTTAGTCACTTCGGAGTTATGAAAAGCATAGCAAATACAGAGACACCTAAGGAAGGAGGACAGAGGCCCAGGAACACCAGCAAACGCCACGGTTTGCCAGCAAACACCAGGAAGGTGGAAAGAGACTCGCACGAAGAAGCAGCATGGCTGAGATGTTGACTTGGAATTTTAGCCTCCAGAATTAGGAGGACGTCCATTCAATCTCAAATGCCAACCTCATGGCATTTTCATTATCGAAGCATAAAAACACAAATCAAACCCACTGCTGACTCCTTTTGACCCTCTCAGGCAGCTAGAAGTGCTCCTTTGAGTCTCTAAGATTGTAAGTATGTAAGACGGTGGTTCAGAAGCAGGTCATGGAATCTAGAAAAGGTCTGCCTGCTGGATAACATTAGAGGGATAATCAGCGATATCATGGCGACGGATAAGGGACTGATATCCTCTGGTATAGAGCACTCCTTTGGGGGCACCGTGCTATTTCAGGCACTGTTGTAGCAACGGTCTTCATGAAGAAGTAACTGGACAGTGGCTCTGCTCAGTTGCACCCCTTAGCCTTTGCTTTCTGCCTCAGAGCTTCTCTGATAATGCAATGTGGTACTTATTTCTGTGCAGTCTAAAGGCGGAGGGTCTTAGCTTCCAGGGTGGTAACATTGAATCAGTCTATCTGTTGGAGAACTGCTCGCTCTTGTATGCTTGAACAAACAAAGGGTCCCAAAAGGAGTGATCTTCAGTTTCCCATTAAACCCCCACAACTCACTGCCATCTGGTGGAGTACACCCTAACGTGAGTCTGTAGGGCACAGTAGAACATCTCCCTAGAGAACGTCCAAGTCTATTAATATTTATGGCAGCAGAAAACTTCCTCTTTCTCCTGCAGAGCAGGGGGTGTGTTTGAACTGCTGATCTCACAGTACAATGAATTATGCCACCGTAACCCCTTCGATTGCTCATAATAGAGGATAATTTGATATGTCCTTGCATGACCTTTCCCTCCTTATCACTCTTTAAAATAAACCATATAAATACAAGTCCAAGTTATAGAGATCTACTTTGGGGGAGGAACCCAGGACTCTAATCTGTAAGTGGAAGAAAGAGCAGCCTTCCTTTTAAGGATCATGAAGAGAGTGTCGTGGTTCAGGGAAAGCCAGGTTTTACGTGAGCTGAAGGAGAAAGAGTCCTGAGACACACAGAAAAATCGATGATAGAACACAAATTCCAAAAGAATCTTCTTGGAAATGGATGAGAGGTCCAAGTTTGAACAGGGCTGGCAGAGACAAAACATGGGATGAAAACAGAGGGAAGTGAAAGATGAAGCATATACATTAAATGATTTCTTCTATACCAGAAAATAAATATACTAGTCATCATGAAGTGCACATTGTAGAGCATCCGTCTATGATTGCAGCTGTAGAGCTGCCTTCGTCTCCATTTGTCCCACTCTGGTCAGGACATCGACCCTCCCTCCTCCCTGTGAATCTCGATCGCTTGCCAAATGCTGACGTAATCCTCTGTCCAGTCCTTAACGTCACTTCAATTCATATTCATGTCCTTTGTCTTTTTTTTTTTCATGTCTAATTGACTAGTTTCATGAAACATATTTTTCTTTAAGTAGGTCAATTTATCTAAGGAAATGTAAGAAACAAACCAGACAGATGCATAATAATACCAATTTTGTGTCCCTTACAAAAAAAATTAAAATTGTGTCTGTATCATGATACATATTTTGTAATTATCCATATTTTAAAATCCCATACTTCTGGTATGTAGATTCTGAGATGGTTTTCTTGTGATAACATCACCACACCTTAATATATTTCTTGAGCGCTTGCGATTTGAACCAATCAAATCATGAAATATTTTGAGTCCTACTTTTTCTTCTTAGCTGATTTTGTCAACATTTTTGTTGAATTTCTTGTAAGAGGCATCTGCAATGGGCTATAACAAATGGAGAAAAGCCTTCCTTTGAGACGTACTGGATCTGCTGAGTCATAGCCATATGTCCACACAGATCCGTCAAACCAGGAGCAGATGGCAGCCAGAGAGAGGGGCCTCCAAGTCTGACATTCAACTGAAACTTGCCCTGTTATTGCTTCGAAAAAAATCCACAACGGAGATGCTTTGGTTTAAAATCAGAGAAAACTAAGGCCAAAAAAGACCTCTCCAGTCATTGGCTCCCCACTTCCCATTCATCTTCTCTCTTTCTCTCTCCTGCTCACCATAGCTTTGCATTTCTTCACAGTTAGCCTTTTATGAGATTATGTCATAGTGCAATACTACTGACAAATCTGCTTCACATTTGTATATTCCTTGTCCAGAGCAATAGTAGATCTAGACTTCCTAAGGCAATAGTTTGATTACTCTCTTCACCAACCCGCTTCTCTTACTTGTCCCAGTTATGCACATCAGAATCATCTCACATTCATGGTCTGGTTTAATTAGTATACATGCTGCTTATATTTCATCTCTTTATCCAGGCTCATTCAATTCTTTCTGCTATTTGTTTTTAAACCCCCTCCCCCCACTCTACCTTTCCTCTCTCATCCAAGAGGGAGTTTTAGCAGATATTTGTTCTGAACTAATAATTCATCACTGCATCACCTTACCCAGCAATGTCAGTTTAAGTTACACATCTTTAACACAATTCAAGGGAAAAAAAAGTAATCTTGGCCAACCAAAAGCCTTCAATCTACTGAAACAATATTTTAGACATCTCTTTTCTTTCTTGAACTAAGTTCTTCAATAGCAAAGAGTATGCTAATGACCATGATTAAAAAGAATTAAGCACGCACTGGCAGATGCTTACTAACCTTCATAATACAATTGAAATCTGAGGAAGTCTGAGGAAAATAGTATTTTACCAGCATCTATTTATGCTAAGTGTGTAATGTAGTATATTTGAACTACTCTCCACATTAAACAGCTTGATTTGTGTTTGGGAAAATCACCCAAAGTCTGGTCAATCTCTCCAGCTTTCAATCCATAGGAAATGTATCCTTGCACATACACACATACTCCCTCACTTCAAGGGAGGGGGACATGCAGGGTTGGTCAGTTATGAGGTATTCTACCTACTGGCCTCTGTGATGGTTTCTGGATGGGGAATGACTGCAATACAACTCAGTTTGATGAGACTCACTCATTGGACTCTTGCTAAAACTAGACTGCCCTCTGAAGTTGTTGAGAAAATACATTTCATCCAGAAATGATCAGTGGCCTTAGCAAAAGTGCTGCTATAGCTTCCTTATAGACGTATACTTACTTCCATAGGAGTATAAGGGGGTGGGGGTGGGGCCCAAAAGATGAAGGGAGAAATCAAGCCTGGATAGCATCTTTTGAAAACTAATAGATAAGCCAGATCTTTGTTGAAGCAAAGTATATAAACCTCCATACTCTCCAATTATGCGTCTATATATTTCCAATTTTTTTTTGGTTTAAACTGGTTCGAGTCTATTCCTCCTAAAAGAATCCTACCTATTCAGTTCCCACAAGCAAGCTTGACCACACTTTTCTGTCAAGTCTTTTCTAATCCTAGTATTTCTCAAAATGAAATCTATATGCCACTCGCATCAGAATTTACTAAGATGTTTGTTTACAAAGTGCAAATTCAAATTATACCCTAAACCTCATAACCAAAAGGGCTCATAACCTTTGGTGGTTTTCACACACATTTAATTTTAAAAAGCTCTCTTAAAGTTATGATTTTAGGTTATATTAACTCAGATCAAACCATTTTGCCAAGATGATCTCTGAATTGAGTTAAGCAGCAAAACTTTCCAAGGAACTGACCATCACATTTTAAAATGTCAGCAATGATGTACACAGAAAGTAAAGACTTTAGGGCCTATGAGAGGGAATGATCATGGAATCTATATTTTAACTAGCTTCAATACCCTCCCATTGCATTTTGCATAGAATTTAGGTCTCATCCCCCTGGTCTGCAGTTCAGCAACATCAGCAGATAAGGTAGAAAAGGAAAGATAAGTAACTTTACATCTGAAATGCAAGAGCCAGTGATGACCATAGAGGAGATGTGACTATTCAGTATCTTTGATATTTCATTTGTGGAATGATCTTTCTATCTTTCAAATGGCATTGTTTTCTTATGCCATTTTTGCATTATTAATACTTCATTAATTTCTCATACTTGAATAATTCCTCATTCAAGAAAGGCACAAAGAAACCTCCTTCATCATTTTGAAGGCTCAAAATATCCTTTTACTTACTTGGACCTTTTTCATTATATTTGAATGACACACACATCCCCCAAAGCCACCCACACTGCCAGAGTCCATTTGGATTCATAGTGACCTTGTACAGGGGCTCAAAAGCTACCCAGCTATATGGGGTGATAACTCCCTTTCTCCTGAGGAGAAACAGCGGGCTGGCACTACTTACCCAGCGGCACTACTGGGGCTCCTTCTATTTGTGTAAGGAAGCGCTTGACTGGCTACCTTTTTGAATTAATGAGTTTTGAAACTCAAGCTCTCACTTTCAAATTTGTTTCAGAAAGATAGACTATGAGGAGAGAAATGAACATGAATCCATGCTCTAGTCATTGGATAAACATATGGTGACCTATCTGTTCGAAGAAATACGACTCGAGAATAAAAGAAGACATTCTAAAACATTTCATTATGTTGTTGTATCTAAAACAACAACACCAACAAAAAGATAAGGCTAAGTGAAATAACCCAAACACAGAGGGAGTCTGTAGTATATGTTCCCCCTACAGAGTATTTTAGAAAAGGCGACATTCTTAAGACAGGAAGGAGACCAGTGACTGCTGGGGCTGGGAGTCGAGAGAAAATCAAAGCTGTCAAGAGGCAGGAGAGATCTTCTAGGATGAAGGAAGTGTTCATCCCGATTCTGAGCAGAGTGACAGGATTATCTCTAACACCAACTTCATCCAACTTTATCATTACAATGAGTCTATAAATTATGTCTCCTTAAAACTAGGGCTAAGAAGTAAACTTCAGGTGGAATAAGATGAGAGTTTATCAAGGCATGAAAATCAAGACCCCATGAATAGCTCTAGAGACCGATGGCGAACAGTGCATGCGCCATACCTATCGATGCACATATGTCCCAGGTAACAGAGGAAGATGCTGGAGGTCTGTGGAAAAGAGCGGTGAGTTCTTAGAGTAGAGGGGCAGCTGTCTCACCAGACCTTGTTGTATGTGGCTTCTTGGCTTCAGTGTCATAAGTGATCTGAACTAAAATCGTCTCTGTTACTGGAACACAGCTGAATGGTGTGGTGGGGGCTGGAGGTTGGGGTGGACCAGGAAGGACTCTCACCAGAGTTACAGACAGAAGGACATGTGTTCTGATAGCCCAGTGTAATGAATGAACAGATATTGGTTTAGAGACTAATTAATTACTTTTTACGTGACTGGGTCACCTGGGAATGATTTTTAAGATGTCAATGGATTATTTACCCTAAAAAGTGAAAAACCAAAAGATACTAGTAAACAGCTATTAAGTTAAAAGGTCATTCCTTGAGGGGAAGGGAAAATACTGAGAAAATAGCTTCTGAAAAAATGGAGGGTTGGGGGTAAGTCAGTTTGATAGCAGTAGGGTTTACCCAGACTTTCAATGAAGAGAGAAGTTCCCAGCACAGCCCTGGCTATGGGGAGAGTGCATTCTCATAAATCTCGTGTTTGCATGAGGAGAGAACAAAGAAAAGCAGTGGAATTCCATCCATTCTGTGAATGCCTTGAAATAATGGGCTGTTCCCATTGCCATCAAGGTGCTTGATGAGCCCCAACTTGGTTTGGGTTGCTATGTGGGATTCACTTTTATTGAAACCTACATTTTTCTCTTTCACTCACTAGCCATCATAAAGCAAATGAAATTGAGCTCTGAAAGAGAGTGGTAACTTGTGTCAAGCAACAATTAGAAGGGTTATTAAAAATCCATAAATTATATTGAATTTATAAAAAGCTCTTAGTGCCAATAAATAAGTCATGTCCTTATCTAGACACATTCAAACTGGGCATCCATTAAAAAAAGCACAAGGAAATGAAAAGTTCAAATGGAAGAAGAATCACTAGATGAATTACTTCATCCTAAATGTTGCAATTGGCTTCTTTTACAGGAATCTTTTTTCCCCTCCAGAGGTGATAAATGTATACCCTCATCAATCTAGCTCCATACCCTGGGTGGGTACTTGTCTTTCTATATGCATATATCTTTTCCTCTTTGGATCAGGACACAAAACAGAGTATTATTGTGATCTGGGATTTGTTTGAAGAGATTTCATCTGGAAAGAAGTCAAGCGGGGCACTGGCAGGGGAGCTTTTACAGATTAGGATCTGTAATCTGGATAATACTCTGAAACACAAAGATCCAAATGTTGGGATAAGACTCCTTCATATGTGGCCATGTGGCCCACTTCCTCAAGCCCCTAGAATCATCCCAGAGACTGGGGAGAATTCATTGGCACACAATAGCAGGCAAAAAAGGGAAGACCATATAGTTATAATGGCACATGACCCAATTCTAGCATAGAATAATGCTCTAATAACAGAATACAGGTATGCGGCTCTTATTGCTACAGGAGTGGATTTTCCTTTGAGTTTAGAATATCATGTCCATGGTCCTTGCATACGATGTCCTAGATATTTCACCTAATGCTTCAGGTTTCACTTTTTACTAGGAGATTGTATAAAACCAGGGTTTAATTCTCCATACCCATTTGGAGACCAGTAAATTTTAATTTGTCTGCTTTTAGGGAACATCTGCTAAAAGTAAATCTGCGGGACCTCTCAGTTACATTGTGAATGTAGTCTCCTTTCTTTAAACACAAAGAAGTGTTCCAAGGATACTGGATGACATCATTTTTCTATCCAAAAGGAAAGATCACAGTTCCCTTCCCAACTTTGATTTGACATATATTTTTTATGTTGTGTTTAAGGATCTTTGGTAGGTTATGCATTGGGCTGCACACCTAAAGGTTAGCAGTTCAACATCTTCAACTGCTCTTGGAAAGAGAGATGACGCTTTCTATGCCTCTAAAGAGTTGCTGTCTTGGAAACCATGAGGGGCAGTGCTGTTCTGCCCCAGCCGGTCACCGTGAATCAGAATGGATTCGATTCAATGGCAGTTAGGTGTTTTTATTTTTATTTTGGAAGGCTCTGTTTCGACTGCTTCCCTCCAAAACCCTGCTTGCAGATTAATCTTGAAATACTTTCACCTGCAAACCCAAGCTCTATTTGCATACGGATTCAGTCTCATAATAGTGATCTTCCAAATGATGAATAGTTGAATTAAGACAAATCTGTACATAGGGAAGTTATTTGGAGAAAGTTGGCCCCAGCACCCTGGTTCCAATGGGCAGCATGCTGGTTTCTCTTAGTTAAAAGTGCAGAAGAACTATTTTGGAGGAATGTGTTGTCTTACACACGTAACGAGTGAGAAGCCCCTGGACCAGCTCACCTACCACTTGAAGGTGAGGTCCTTGTCTTCTGATGCTGTTACTTTTGATGCTAAAGTCACTGAGGCAGAGAGATCTTAGACAAGTGGACATGCTGGTTGCCATGGAACAGTGTCTGTGATGCTAACTCACTACCAGTGAAGTTTTGCAGACTAATTGGGGAACCAAATTGCATTTCTCAATGTATTATCAAGGAAATAGCAAGCTTCAAACAATTAACTATCTACAGGTAGAAACTCTTGAAAACAACTCACTCATAAACTGGGATCTTTGAGGACTATTCCTCTGAGATCATGTACATGCTATATTGATTAAGAGATTGGAATTAGCCGAGTAACTGCCTCAGATGATTCCAGGATCCAAAAGACTGAAAATTCTCAGATATGTCTACTGTATAGATTATTCATCGTGCTTGTCCTACACATCACAAAGTGTGCTTGTCAAATTCGAGGGTTATTTCAGTTGCACATGCAACTGTAAATGTGAACTCAAAAACAAAACAAAAAAAAGCAAAAATCCTCTTGGATAAGCAAACCGTCTTCAGTGGTCCAAAGGACAGTCAGCCTCACCATATAAAATCATCACCTCTACCCCTTCATCATCCCTCAGGGTGTAAATAGACCTCATTGCAGAAACTGTGCTGGTACATGTTGTAAGAGAAGAAAAAAAATGAAGGAAAGATTGAAATGTGTGGCTGCCTTCACACTTTGGAAGGCTTTCCGACTTCTTATCTCTCATTACGAATTGTACTTCTTAATGTATTTTTATGATGAGATTTTAAAAATAAGATTTAATTAGGGAACAACAGAACAAAATGTGAGCTACCCTTAATAAGATGGAGCAAAGTGTTAATGGAAAATGAACATACATTAGAGAACATGTAAGCTTTCTCAAGATGAACTTCCCACATAAATCCTCTCCTTTCTCTGGAGGCTACGATGCAAATATTTAGGCTGTCAGAATAGAGAAGCTGTTTGATTCCAAGTAATATGAAGCTTGGGGCAAAAGACATATTTCTAACATATCAGTTTCCTCATTTGTAAAATGAGGATAACAATAGTCTTAATCTACCACAATGTGAAAAAATTAAAATAAAAAAACATATCGATAATGTAGTTCCAATGTTATACAAGTACAGTGTAAAATAAAAATGGAAATTTGAAGACCACCGGGCTGTTTGGACAATGACTTTTAACTGCTAGAGAAGAATTCAAAGTCTTTTGAATATCTTAAGGGTTTTTCCCTTCCTTCCTTTTAACAAGCTTATTAAAGTCTTACCTTCAAACTGTGCTCACACTTTATAATACATTTCCACACAACAATTTTGTATCTGGTTCTCTGAGCCATTCTGTGAGGGAGGTGTTATTTTTTTTCCAGTATGGAAACTGGAGGGCAGAGAAGTGAAGTGGTAACATTCAGGCTTGAACTTTGTCTGCTGAGATGAGCTGGAAAGCAGTCATGAAATTTCAAGGCAGGGCAGCTGGTTCTTTGTCAAGAGGGAAGTGGGCCTGGCTTTTCTTAATCCCTCTTGCTCCCAGAGCTTCGTGAACACCCTCCAAAATAATGGAATGCGTTCTCAGGCAGCAGGAACGGATATGGATCAACGTACATAAACGAGCAGAATGGAGAGTCCATACAGACCGTCACTGAGTGTTTAGATTGCTCAACTAAGAATTTCTAGTCATGAGAGCTTTACCTTACTCATGCCAAACAGTTTTTTTCCCACCGATAATCACATGGGGGTGGGGGCAGGAGGGAATGAGCAAGAAAGAAAGGCCAGTGATCATGGTGATCACTGGTAAAGTGACAGCTCCAGAGTTTATTGTGGTCATAAATGTGGTGCCATTTCAGAGCCTGAAGATGAGCAAACCTCTGGGGTCCCCGTCCCCCATGGTTCTAACAGCATTAGAAAGGGTGAGGTGGGCTAAACAATAGCAAGATTTATGTTTGCGCGAACTGCCGACGATGAACCCTGGTTTTGAAGAGAGGAGGAAAAATAGAGGGAAGAGGTGAGAGGCCTCCCGGTCTGGGAAAGTGAGAAACTTGATAGATGTTAGTGGCCAAAGATAAGCAGTGAATTCTGATGCCTTAAGATTATAGTCCCCAATACACACACACACACACATATACATGTACACAGATAATTATATGCGTGTATGTGTGTATATGTATATATGACAATGAGAGAGTGGTATAATGGCTGACTCTAACTGGAGATTTCTGATCACAGAAAGGAGCTGCCGAAGCTGAGCTGAAAGGGCGCAGTGCACACTCAGAGGAACAGAGATGGAAAGGATTCCTTTGTAGACTGCCAGATCTCACCAGAAGTGACCGTGGGTGTGCAAGAAAACCTGAATCCTCTTTTACTCTCGACTTGTCTTTTAATTGGCTAAATGCATCTGATGGAAACGACTGGACGTGACTTTGATACCCTATCAATGCATAAAAAATCCTGCCTCCCGTGGCTTCTTCCCTTCGGCATCATAACCAGGCCCTGGAACCAGTTTCTCATCAGTTAGGAAAAACACTCTTCTTCTTAGAGGGAAATTCTGATTTGCTTTGTCATCATAACTGAGCCTTACTGGTTTCTATTAATGGTTTCTATTCATAAGCTCCTTGACTCAAGTAGATTGTTTTTAGAGCAGCAGCAACAACAAAAAGCTACCTACGGTTTCCTCTCAGAAGGAAGTCCATTTAAAAAAAATCATTGCATGATTACAAAAACAAATACGTAGAAAAGGAGACTTTGATCAGAGGAGAGAGCTTAAATAAAGTGCGATTCTCTGTCTTAATAAAAGAAAAATCAAGCTAAAAAAGTAAATGAGATATTGGAGCATAAGATCTGCTCCCATAATCTGGACATTTTATGAATTCCCTGAAGGAAAGAGTATGTGGTCTGTTAAATTCGGTCATAAAATATCTCCTTGAGACCTAAAAACACCATGTGTAGGATGTTCTAACCCATTCATTGCGGGTCAGTTGTACAGCTGGATGTCAGTTCCACTCTGGCCCTTCTGACATGATTGCCACTGTTTATGTGGGGGGGGGGATGGGGGAGGAAGAACACTGTAAAGCTGAGGATGATTACAGATACTAGGACAGGAAAGATCCCATATGTACTCATCAACTACATTTGAATCTCATCTATGCATGCAACTCTACTGGAAAGACACAGCATTCACTCTTAAATGGTCATCCACAGAGACTGAGGTTTCAGAGGAGCAGGCTTTTCTTCTCCACCTGTACATTCCATATTTTTTACCCAATGAGCATTTATTTACCACTAATAAAATCAAGACTTTTTTTCCTAAAGAAATACACAGTGACAAAAGATAGACAGCTTTTTCTTCCCATTTAGTAGTCAGTTTATCCTGCAGGTAGAACCTAGAGTTTTGAGTAATCTTCGATTCAAAACAGAAATGAAGATAAAGAGTTATTTTTATATTTACTACAACAGCGCCATACATACATTTACGAAGTCATCCTAATTTCTTTATCGCCCTTGGGATGTATTTAGAATCAAATCACAGTTACTTCTGCTTCAGGAGGATAAATGGTTACCAAAGGTATGCAACTGAGCCCTTACTAAGAATTCATCCCAACAAAAGAACTCTTCTGAGGCCCTATTGTAGAAGTGAGGGTAATAAAAGTTCTGCCTTGATGCCTGGGATTTGGGCGCTCAGGTTCAAGAAGTAGAATCACAGCAAGATATTTGCTTTTGGGCCAAGATCGACAGGCCTGCACTGCTTAGAAGTGGGGGTACTCTCCATTCTGACATGCACAGTTTCAAGTTGCACAAAGTAAGTACTTACCCACAGCTGTGTGCTGTTATAATACTCTGAGCCAGACTGCAGTCGGGTATATTGCTTGTCAGTATTTTCGAAATAGCTCATAGAAACAAAGGACCCAGTCCTAAAAACCTCTGGTGACGCCAAGGGGATGGGTGGACTTCAGGGGCTAACGTTGTTCCGGTGAATTCCATAAATCAAGTTGCTTCTAAAGATAAAAGAAATAGAAATCCAAGATCCCAGAAGCCCAGGAAGGAGGCCAGGAAAGACTCGAAAGCAATTGAGCAAGGAGAAAAAGGACAAGAAAGAGATACTTCATAAAGCCAGGCCTAAACTAATGCTTTTTGCCCGACACCTTCCCATGTACACTTAACCTAAAAAGATTAAAATATCATCATAATTCTGAGATTTCTGGCTCTCAAGATTTCCATTATGACACATCAATAAAGCAAGGCAAGGTGACAGAGAGAGAACGGCCGGCTTTCATTTCCTGCTCATTTGAAGGTCACTTTTAGAGATAAAGATTATATTTTTGCAGAACCAGAGGATACACGAACATTTCTAGAAACTTGTAACATCAGATGTTCTGAACGAGCGAAGGAAAATGAATGATCCTATTAAGATACTTCTGACCATAAATCAGAGGTGTTAAGCTCTGACTGGCTAACTCCGGCTTCCCATTTGACTCATTTGAAAATGGAACTGATGTGAATATGGATTTAGGAAAGATGCTCACTGCCATTAGAGGTGGCTCCTAACCCACAACTCACGGATCTCAGATGGAAATACAGTGTGCCTCGCACCTGTGGACAAATATTTGCATCGTTTCATTGTTAAGTGACTCTTGTACAGCAGCAGAAAAATGGGTGCCATGCTTGTAATACAAAAGAACGGCTTGTGTTAAACCTGCAGGCTTGCTGAGTGGCCATCAATTTACAACCATCAAACACTTGGGAAGAGTGATCTCGTGTTCAAGTCTACTCCTCTCTTCTTTGCAGAAGCATTTATTTGTCCCCGTTTGCTGGTGTGACAACCTCCTTACCCTGCATGGTAATGCTTTGCTTGGACTGTCTAAGGAAACAGCAATTCAGGAGGGAAATTTAGACCAACCTGTCACCATGTTCTCTGAGTCTTTGACTTTTAGGAAATGGTATGAGTTAGGCAAACAGAGTGAAGCTGGGACACACCTTCCTGAGGGAGTGATTGAACTTTTCTGAGTCTGTTTCCACACCCGTGAAATGAAACTAAGACTATTTTTATCTCTCAGTGTTGTTTTGGGATAGAGAATTGGACCTGTTAAAATATTAAAATGTTAAAATACTGGGCTGAACCCCGACATAGTGGTTGTGCATGGGACTGCAGCCCTCTGGGTTGGAGGTTCAAATCCAGCAGCAAGGCTGGGCCTCCTACTCCCACCACCAGAGGACAGTGATGCGCCAAAAGCCCAAAACACACACAAAAAATGTTAAAATACTAGGTAATAAGCAGGTAGCTGATAAACCACATCTTTCTTCTACTCAAAATGGTGCTTTCTAACTAAAGCAAACTGCTTGATAACAGGAACACGATTGACGCCTCATGGATGAAAGCACAGAATTACCTTTGCTTTCCAGAGCCACCAGGCACTGGTTGGGACACAATTAACACCAAGTAAATGTTTGTTAATAGATGCAAATAAATGAATGATGTCAAAAGTAAATTTGGGGCAGGGCTTGGGTACTACAAGAACCATATAAGTAATGTCAACTAGTGCCCAAGATGGAGATAAGTTGCAGTAGTTATATGATCTGGTGTCAATTTGGGACTTGAGAGGATTCAGAGTGAAGGGGTGGAGTCTAGTCTGTTTATCGGGTCATAGCCAATGATGCCTCTGTGGGCATGGCTCTCCCCTGAGGCTTCTGGGAAAACTCTAGAGCTTCCTTCATGGAGGCAGGAGAAATTTTCTCAGACTGCTCACTTCCCTGGAGATGCTCTACTGACAAGACACATAGCACTACATTGATAGACCCCATGCCCTTGGAACTGAAGGAGCCACTTCAAAACTCCACACCAGGGCTGAGATGTTTGTAACACCACTGGATCCAAAGGCATTCTACCCATCTGGCTTTTGATCATCCTGCATTTGGCATAATTGCATGTGTTTCTGGAGTCCAAAGAAGACTTTATGGACTGGTGTTGGACATATGCGCTAATATCAGACTTGTAGGCTTGGACTGGAATGGGTTGGGATGTTTTCTCAATGTTCAATTTCTCTTGTATATAGACCTCTCCTTTACACACATATTCGTGTTTATGAAGTAGCTTTTCTAGTCTACCCGGACTAACACATATGAGTTCACATGCTTGGGGAGAACCTCTACCTATTTTGTAAATTGAGTTGTGATAGCATATCTGCAAGGAACCCTGGTGGCACAGTGGTTACGTGTTGGGCAATCAACTGCAAGCTCCACAGGTCAAAACCACTAGCTGCTTTACAAGAGAAGCACAGGGCTTTTTTCTATTGTAAAGAGGTATAGTCTCTAAGTGGAATGGCAGTAAGCATTAGTTTGTGGGGTATTTTTTTAGTGCTTCTGCAACTCCACCTGCATCTACCTAGAGGAAAATATTAGAAGCAGCCATTTGAGAACTTTATAAACGTCCTTTATTCTTAAGCACAAAAGTGAAGTGTTACTTCCAAATTATAGAGCAGAGACACCCAATTATAATCTTTCAAAGAAACAAAATTAGACTCCTATACATTCTAATATGATTATCATAGGCATTACAATCAGGGAAGTCCCATACAAAGGCATTATATAGCTATTTATTAAAAAATGACCATCTGTGAGAGATCTGGTAGGTCTTAAGCAAAGGTACTGTAACTAAGAAGAAGTACTGAAACTTAGATGAAGGTGGAGCATGATAGTGGGACAGGAGGAAGATAGAAGGAAATAGAAAAAAGAACTAGAAGGCAAAATGCACTTGCAGAGGTCTAAACACAGGCATCTACATATGTAAATATAATTATTTATAATAAGGAGGGAATAAATATAAGTATATATATTTACAGGTTCAGTACTAAGGTAGAAAATGCACCTTGGGCCCTCACCCAGTGCTCCCTCAATGCAAGAACACTTTGTTCCATGACTCTGATATTCCATGACGCTCACTGGCTCAATACAATCACTGAAGTAAAATGAGTACATAAACGAATGTGGTGAATAAAGCTGATGGCGCCCAGCTATCAAAGGACATAGCATCTGGTGTCTTAAAAGCCGGAAGACAAACAAAAGACCATCTGGCTGAGAAGTGGTCAAGCCCACACAGAAGAAGCTCATCAGTCAGGGTGGCCACGAGGTATTGATCACAAGAATCAAACAGAAAAATGCCATATCACTGTGTGCTCACCTTCCCGAAGTGATCACTGAGGACATGTGGGGGCATGAGCAAGAGTGATGAAGAAAGTTGATGGGGCCTGGCTATCAAAAGATAAAGCATCTGGGATCTTAAAGGCTTGAGAGTAAACAAGTAGCCATCTAGCTAAGGAACAACAAAATCCAGCATAGAAGGAGCACACCAGCCTGTGCAACCATAAGGTGTTGAAAGAGGTATCCGGCATTAAAGAACAAAAATCATATCAATATGTGCCACCCTCCTGATATGATCGCTGAAGAAAAATGGGTGCAGAGGCAAATAGAGTGGAGGAAGCTGATGGTGCCCAGCTACCAAATGATAAAGCATCTGGAGTCTTAAAGACTTGAAGGTAAATGAGTGACCTTTTAGCACCGAAGCAGCAAAGCCCACATGGAAGAAGCCCACCAGCTTGAGTGATCATGAGGGGACAAAGAGAACAGGTATCAAGCATCAAAGAACAGGAAGCACATCACTACGAATGAGGGGGAAAGCAGGGTGGGGAGGAAAAGGGCCAGTCAGGGTGCAGGGAAGTAGAGATGAAACATACAACTTTTCTCTAGTTCTTGGAGGATTTCCATCCCCCCCGCCCCCCAACTATCATGATCCCGATTCTACATTACAAATCCAGCTGAACTGGAAGAGGTACACTGGGACAGATGGGAACTTGAAGTTTGGGGAGTCCAGGACAGATGAACCCCTTGGTAGCAAGAGTGGAGTTACCAGATGGGTGGAGGGAAGGTGGGGTAGAGAGGGGGAGCCAATCACAGGGATCTGCACATAGCCTCCTATCTGGCGGACAGCCATTTCGAGTGGTGAGTGGAGACATCGGGCAACGTGAGATATGACAAAATAATAATAATTTATAGAGTAATGAGGGGTGGTGGGGCATGGGGAGCAGGGAGGGGAGGGGATGGGAAGATGATTATCAGGAGCTCAAGTGGAAAAGCAGAGATTTGGAGAATGATGACAACAGGAGGCAAGAAAAGGGGCTTGGCATAGTGTATGTATGTATGTATTGTGATGAGTGATGTACGAGCCCCCAATAAAATGATTTTTTAAAAATTACTCTCAGAATGGATTAAACTTAAAAATTATAATTTTAATATCTAACCAGTTTACTAAACTTTTCATTATTGAGAAATAGAATTGAATATTTTCATGCATTGTTTAAGTTATAAATTGTAAGCCTTTAAAGCTTTTTAAAATAAGAAGATATTAAAGTAAATTCCTTAACTTTCTTATTAAGTTTTTTTCTTGACAAGTCAACAAAACAGTGATATTTTCAATTAAAAGGGCCTTCACTGAAGTTTGTTATATCTGATTAGGGTATTTCTTTTTAGTAAATAAATGATCAAAACCGTAAGTTACAGAATCTCAGGTTTTTTCCTCCAAGAAGTTCTGGGAAATACTCTAATGTTTTGATTTTTTTGTGTGTGTGTTCCAGCAGGTCTGACTTTTGCACGTAGGTACATACCTGTCATTTGTAAGGCTTTGAAAAAATTAGTCTCTTCATTCCAGCGTGTACCAAACGTTTGCTTTCTTCCCCTCGAGACAAAGCTTTCTACAGTCAAGCTGGAAAGTAAAACTAAAGTACTTCCATAAATCATGAAACTATTTATTTATACTATCTAGTACAGGTGTTGAAATCACCAGCAAAATATTTGAAAAGGAGACTCGTTAATTCAACACTTATGAAAGTATTTTCAAGGTCTTCTGTACTGCATTAAAAAAGGAGAGAATATTTAATTTCTTGCTTTTATCATATACTATGTCTATGATCATACACTTCAAGTGTAAGATGCACAGTTTCTCACATTCATTCATCCACTCATTGACTATTTCAGTTTTTGTTGGATCTCTCTTACATCCTAAGCACAGGTCACACAATTGTGGATACATTTGACAAGACACTTTGTCATTGTGTACCTCACAGTCTGTTTTGGGACACAGAAGTTTAAAACATTCTTCATGACCAATAACACCCCCAAGATAACTGCTGTAGACTTCAGGGAAGATGGCAATTGTGTGACAGCAGAGGGTATCGGCAGGAGACTGGCCAGGGCAAAGTGTCTGGAAGAGAAATTCGGCACTACCAGATTGCAGGAGGATCATCATAAAGTTAAGTAGGCACAGATTTGCAGGGTTCTGAGGGACTGGGGACTTCTGGCTTGCCACAGTGAAGCCCGGCTGGGGTATGACCCACCACTGTCTGTCACTGTCTCTGCCAGAGCCGCTGCCGGGAGGGTTTGAGGCAGCACTGGAGCATTGTCCATCAGAGCAGCGGCTCAGTTAGAGCCCTGGTTTGCTGTTGGTTCAGGGCCAAGATTGAATCCTTGCGGCCCTGCACTCAGGGATCAGGGCAGGAATGTGTGGCTGCTTTGGGTTCATTCCCTCATCTCTATCCCCCCTCTGTTTTGGCAAATCTGGTCTCCTGTTATTAACTCCTGGTCTTTTCCAGTTTAGCTCACAAGCCAGACCCCTCCCCTTAGCCTAGGGCAATTACTCCTGCTAACTCTGCTGGGAGAGCTCCACCTTGTGCAGAGTAGCCCAAGGGAGAAGAAGCGCACCCACCCTCCACCTGGGTATTTTCCACCCAATTTCCTACAGGGGAAATCCAGCCTGTGTGTTTGGGGAGAGCTCTTACATGCCCTCTGGAGGTCCATCTGAAGAATCCTCCTGCTGCCAGCCTTGTGCTTTGTGCAGCCCAGGGCAGTTCCAACAGCGCTGGCCTGAATTCCCAGCTGCTGCAGGAACCACTGGCCAGCCTCCACCGCTATCTGCTTGATCAGGTCATTCGGCTCAAAATTGATGGTGCTCTACTGAGGAGTGAGTAGCCCGCCAGCATTCTGTGATGCTTCCCTTGCAGTGGGCACCCCCATGCACCTCCTACAGTGCCTCAGGCTGCAGTGGGCTGCAACATCCCAGCTCCTGGCAATATCATGCAGTGCAGCACCATCCTTATGAGTCCACAAAAATCCAACCAGTGGACCCTGGGAAGACCACCCAACTTGCCCTCCAGGTAACAGAACACCGGTTCACTAGGGAAAAAGGAAAGTCATAAGAGGATAAAGAGTTAGGCTAATTCCATAGCAAAATTAGTCACAGGAAGTTCGAAGACACATTCCTTTAAGTCTCCCAGACAGAGCTAGTGTTCTACAACTCCCTGGAAAATGACACCTGGCTCTTCAAAAATAATCCAACGCAAACAGCAATCAGCTCCAACAACCTCAATGAAAAAACAGGAGAAACAAAAGGTAACAACAGAAGATGCCCTGAACCTAATGGCATGCATAGAAGAAGCAGACATTGATATGCCACAGAAGGAAATTTTCAGAATGATGCTTGGAATTATACATGACATGAGGGAAACAATACAGAAAAAGGATGAATTAATAGATGAGATAAAGTCCATACACCAAAGGGAAATACAAGAGCTTAGGGACGAGCTAACAGAAAACAACAGCAGACTCACAGACTTGGCGAATTGACTGGAGGAAACTGAAAACCACATCTGTGACCTAGAGGATAGCCAAGTGGAATTTAATATACACGAACAAAAATCTAATAAGATTATCAGAGAAACTGAAGAAAATGTAATATCTATGCCTCCTGCTATAAGAAGAAATAACATCAGAATCATTGGCCTACTTGAGGAAGACACAACAAAGAAGTCATCAACAATAGTCAGAGAATTCCTGGAAGAAAATTTCCCTAGCTTAATGAATGAAAACCAGGCAATCATTCAGGAGGCTGAAAGAACACCAGCTAGACTGAATCCCAAGAAGTCACCAAGGCACATAATAGTTAAGCTATCCAACTTTGAGGAAAAGGAGAAAATCATGAGAGCAGCTAGGGGGAAAAAAGCAATTACATATAAAGATTCCTAAATAAGAATATGCTCAGACCTATCAGTAGACAGTATGAAGAAGAGGAGAGATTGGAGTAATATATTCCAAAAATTAAAGGAAAATAACGCAAACCCAAGAATACTCTACCCAGCCAAATTATCTATCAAGCTAGAAGGAGAAGTAAGAGTCTTTCGAGACAAGGAAAAACTCAAAGAATACGTTAGAGGAAACCCACCCCTACAAAAGATCCTTGCTGACCCAGTATGGGCAGAAGAACAGCACTCATCAAGCATAAATCAGAAAACACCAGATAAAACAGCCTCACCCAGAGGGCAGCAAAAAGAAAACAGCCCTGAAAATAGGAATGGCTTAACAGTGGAAAGAAATCAAGAATGATCAACCCTCACACACACATCCACAACACACTGAAAAGAAAGGGAGGTAGGGAAACACTCAACACAAAAAGTAAATGATGACATCACATATTCTACAGTTGGAGATAATAACCCTAAATATCAATGGACTGAACTCAGGAATCAAAAGACTGTGGCTAGCAGACTGGATTAGAAGACACAACCCAGCATGGGACTGCGGCCCACTGGGATGGAGGTTCAATTCCAGCAGTGGGGCTGGGCCTCCTACTCCCACCACCAGAGAGCAGTGATGCCAAAAAAAAAAAAAAAGACACAACCCATCAATCTGCTGCCCACAGGAGACACATCTCAAGACTACAGACAAAAATAGGCTGAGAATCAAAGGCTGGAGAAAGGCATATGAAGCAGACAACAATTCAAAAAAAGCAGGGGTAGCAATCCTAATCTCAGAAAAAACTGACCTCAAAGTGCAAACCATAAAAAGAGATAAGGAGGGACACTGTATAATGCTCAAGGGAAAGATAGACAATGAACCAATAAGCATTTTAAACATATATGTCCCTAATGAGAGACCCGTAATACGTAAGCTTAGTACTGTAATAAAAATACATGGAACACCATGACAGAAGAGATCAGAGACCCTGACCTAGCTTTGCTAATTCTAGGAGGAGTTCCCTGAGGCTTGAAGGTGATTGGCTGGATGGTCACGTCTACAAGACAAAAGCAGAAAACAAAGACAGTGAAAGTGGCATTGCAATGGCAGGAGTCTGCCTAGCTTTTGGGTGGGTGTAGGGGGCTCTAGTCATCAAGTGGTTAGTGGGAGATCACATCTCTCTAGTTGCTGATCACAGTTGTGGGTGCCAGTGTAGTCTTGCATGAGCTGAGCTGCATATCAGGTTCCTGCTTGCAGTAATTCACAACACTGTGCTGAGCCAGTGGACAATTCATCATGACATAGGTCTCCATGTTCATTGCTTCATTTAATCTCTTCCTCTTATCAGTATTTTACCTACCTCTTCTTTTTTTTCCTTTGAAGCCCTGGTTTCCAGAATTTGCCATCTTTATCCTTTTTACTGGTTTTCTTGGGTCTTTGTTGTAGCAGATCTAAGTAGTATATCTGCCTACTCCACCATCCTGGGTTGACCTCCAGCACTTTATTCTTTGGATATATTCTTAGGATTGAAATTGTTGACTAGGTAGCCTTAGCTATTTGTGAGATTGAGTTGATTAGACTAATAGAGATCTTATATGATAGAGAAGACCCAACTCATTGAGTTTTCTAGGCTGTAATTTTTAAAGGAGCGTTACAGGTCTTTTGTCCCATAGAATGATTGGGTAGGTTTGAACTCTGACTGTTTGGTTAGCAGCTGAGTGCTTAACCATTGCATCACCAGCATCCCTTAGATACTTTTCCTAGCTATTGCCAAACACTTGCGATATTGTTGTATTTGGCTGTCGTTTGCAACACCAGAGAAATCCAGAATTTCCATTGTTTCACCACCTTGATATGACCAAAGCTTACTTCAGTCAATGTGGTAACTGTTTGGTGGAATCTCATAGTTTTAAATGGCATTTCTCTCTAAGCAATAATATTGAACATCTTCCTGGGTGCTTATAGATCACTGAAAGAGTCCTAGTGGTGAAATGATTATTATGCTATAGTAATAATAATAATAATAAAGTTGTAAAAATAATTAAGATAGTCAAGGGAAGGTAAACCTTAACCTTAGTTCGAGGTGAATTTATTACCTTAAAATTTGTTTTTTGCTAATATCTAGTAAATATTTATTAAAGATCATAGTTACAAATGAACTATACAAGGGAAATGATATGCTACACACATATGGAAAGAAAGAGAGATAGATCTACTCCTTTAGAAATGTCCAGAACAGTAAGTCTTTCTTGAAGTAAGCACACACGAAGAATAAACCTTGGGCCCTCAGGAAGCATAATTAATAGACACAGAGGAGAGGCTCTGAAGACGCTTTCCCAACAAGTATTTCTAAATTTGAAAGGAAAAACCGTAAGTATTTCTACTTAGTGTTTTCTCTGAAGCAGCAGCAATTTGATTCAAATTCAAATGCTTTTATTCTTTTCAGCAAAACTATTTCAACCGGGGTGCCTTTTGAAGGTGGCTTCCCCTGCGGACGTTGAAGCTGCACATGCTCTGCCAGAAACATCCCTTCCCGCACGAGGCGTCCGTCTCTGTCCCAATGCATGGCCATCACTCACAGTCTCAGCAGAGTTTAAGGAATGCTCCCGTCTGTCCTTCCTTAGCAGTATCAATCAATGACACCCGCAGCATTCTGAGTGTTCCTGTGAAGATGGCGCTGTGGTAGTTACATAATCTGGTATCCGCCTGAGGAACAAGAGTGTAGGAGTGGAGTCAAGCCTGCCAATCAAAAGATTTAAGAAAAGACTGCCAATCAGGAGAGAGCCAATGAGGCTCTGTGTGGGCGTGGCCTTCGCCTTTGTCCTCTGTAGAGGTGGGTGACACATTGCCTCTCCGCTCACTCCCTTAGAGTCTCTCTACCGAGAAGGCTCGCTCCCTGCACGACATTTCGGAGGAGAAGCCGCATGAAGCTACCTTGAAGCAGTCAGAATTTTGGAGGTGAAGGAACCACGCAGAGACCCCTGCCAGCCGCTAAGATGCTCGCAACAACCCTGGATCCGCAAGACCTCCCACCAACTGGCCTGTGATCTTCCTGAATTTGGCACCTTTGCATGTGTTTCGTGAGATGAAGAGGACTTTACAGATTGACATTGGAGATATGGACTAAATTCGGACTTATAGACCTGATCTGCACTGGGCTGGAATGTTTTCTCAATATTCAAGTGCTTTTTTATACACATATGAGTCTCCCTGGATTTGTTTCTCTAGTCTGCCCAGACTAACACAGACGTGATCACAAAGAGGCTAAGTTGTCACTCTCTACTCTGAGTGGTTCTGAGGCGAGACCAGCCCAAAGACGATTGTGTTCCCATTTATGTCCACAAAGGAACAGAGAAGAGTGTTTCTGGGAAGCCCAGCTGAACCAGCAGTTTTGATGAGGGTTAAAACGGAATTAAAAGAGCTGAGCCCCGGTGGCGTAGTGGTTGAGTGGAGGACTGCGGCCCCGCTGGCTTGGCGGTTCAAGTCCAGCAGCAGCTCTCCAGGAACAAGGCTGAGCCTCACACTCCCACTAGAGAGCAGTGAGGATCCCCCCCTAAAAAAATAAAAATAAAAGGGAATTAAAATTATTTCTCTCATTGCCTAGGCTTTGTCTATGAAGAATAGGATTTTTTTTTTATAGCTTCATATTACTGAATTGACTTTGGGGAGATGCTGTCTTGCTTAGCTGAACCAACCAGAAAAAATATTGAATCGATCCCAACTCAGCCACCCTATCAGGCAGGGCAGAAGTGCTCTATGGGTTTCTGAGAACACAGCTCGGTAACAGAGTAGAAAGCCCTTTCTTTCCCCCCAGACATGACTGGTGGCTGTGAACTGCTGCTGACCATGCAGCTGCTATATATAGCCCGCTGTGTAACCACTCCAGCACCAGGGTCCCAGGCTAAGGTGATCAGTCGGCGGCAAATGTTTCTTTCTTTTTTCTTTTTTTTTTTTTTGGCATCACTGCTCTCCGGTGGTGGGAGTAGGAGGCCCAGCCCCGCTGCTGGAACTGAACCTCCGTCCCAGTGGGCCGCAGTCCCGCGCACAGCCACTACGCCACCGGGGCTCGGCCAAATGTTTCTTTCTGTTCCATGAAAGTACTCAGAAATGATGTCTTTTCTAGTCAATCCCTTCATATGTAAGGTCAGTACATTGCAGAGATTTAAAAAAATATGCCTTTTGTGTGTGTGGGTATCACTGCCTCTGGTGTGGTTGTGGGTGCTGCCCAGTGCTGCTCCTGAGAGCCGCCGCTGGATTTGAACCACCAAGCCCATGGGCCACAGTCCTGCACTGAACCACTTATGCCACGGGGGCTCAGCCCAAAAAAAATACTTTAAAAACATCTAAAATTTCTGAAAGGCAAATCATCAGTTACATAAATTGGCATATTGAAAGGAGTCAAGTTTAAATCTTTCTTTTTAAAAAAAAATTTTTGTGGCATCACTGTCTTGGTGAGAGTAGGAAGCCCAACCTTGCTCTTGGAGAGTTGCTACTGGATTTGAACTGTCAACCCTGTGGACGGCAATCCCGCACACAACCACTGCACCACCAGGGCTCAGACCATTTAAATCTTTTAGAAGACCATTGTTCAGCCTGCTGGTCACTGGAAATACTCTACCTGGTGTTGGCTCCACTGGTGAGGCCTGTCTCAGTGTGAGTCCTTTCTGCTTCCCTGGGTTAGCATCTGCCCATGTGCGGGTGCAGTGAGCGCACCTGTGTGGTCCCAATGTGGCATCCGGTCCAAGCCAGGACAAACCAGCCTTCCCAAGGGTCAGTTTTTCCCTCTCTAAAACACTATATTCTTCATATTAAAAATCCAAGGAAGACAACCGGAAGATGAGAACTGATCTCTATCTCCTTTATTTCGTATTTTAAGTTCTTAGTGGGCTTTTAAGGGAAAATAGTGATTTTAAGGGAAAAGGTCGAAGGGAATTACAATATGAGGCTTCCACTTTAATATCTAAGAAGAGTGTTCGGGGGCAGCTGGTGGTCACAGGCAGGTGGGAGAGCTCTGAGGTTTGAGGGAGCTGACGGAATATTCAGAATAAGAACTTACAACAGTTAAAGGCTTGAAGGTAAACAAGCGACCATCTAGTTCAGAAGCAACATGGAAGAAGCACACCAGCCTGTGTAATCATGAGGTGTTGAAGAGACTAGGAGCCAGGCATCAAAGAACAAAAAAAAATCATATCATTGTGAATGAGGGGGAATGCAGATTGGGACCCAAAGCCCATCTGTAGGCAACTGGACATCCCTTTACAGAAGAGTCACAGGGAGGAGAAGAACCAGTCAGGGTGTAGTGTACCAATGATAAAACATACCACTTTGCTCTAGTTCTTAAATGCTTCCTCCCCCCACTATCATGATCCAGGACCATTGGTCCCTTCTGGACCAGTGGTGAGAGTGGCAATACAGGGAAAGTGAAGGGAAGGTGGGGTAACAGGGAGAATTAATTATAGGGCTCTCCATATAACTCTCTCCCTGGAGAATGGACAACAGGAACATGAATGAAGGGAGACATCGGACAGTTTAAGATATGACAAAATAATAATAATTAATAAATTATCAAGGATTCAGGAGGGAAGGGAGAGTGGGGAGGGAGGGGAAAAATGAGGAACTGATAGCAAGGGCTCAAGTGGAAAGCAAATATTTTGTGAATGATGATGGCAACAAATGTACAAGTGTGCTTGACACAATGGAAGGATAGATTGTGATAAGAGTTGTAAGAGCCCCCAGTAAAATTATTTTTTTAAAAAAAAGATCTTACAACAGAGAGCAAGGAGATCTTCAGTGGGCGATCCCCATGAGGGAGTGTGTGTGGGGGTGCAGACCTCATCATGGGACATGGTCTGAAGATGTGCCACAAAAATGACTGTCTATAATATGTTTGTGCAGTGTTTTATTCCTTATGTGCAGAAATTTATTATTTTGAATAAAATATCCCTATAGTTATAATATATATGTGTACCTGACTTTCATGTACCAATATGCCCACAAGACTGAAATCCTCGTTTCTCATGCTCACTTACTGAACCTTCTCATGCATGCTGGTCAGAGCTGTCATCGCTGCTCAATTACAGCGGTTCTTGGAACCAAGCGGTATCATCTGCATATGTTGCAAACACTTGTTTTGCTGATGATTTTTCTTGCTGTTGCTGCTTTTTTGTCCAATCTCTTTGGTGTTTTAGTTAGAATATTGTGGTAATTAACATTTGTGACCCAATATCAATAACTTGTGTGAGAATGAAGCTACAATTAAAGGAAAAGAAGGAGACAGCTCAAAAAAGACTTCTGCTCATTTTCTTATAAGGTAACTAGTAATGTTGTGATTCAACAAACACAGATTGTACAAAATAATTCTGTTCTTACTATTCATAGACTCGAAGAAATAGTATGTTTCAGAAACTTACTACTGCATGTATCACATATGGATTGCAGATGTTTCTAGGGATCCTGTATGCTCTGATAAAGGAGAAGATTTACAGAGTGGTATGTGTGTGTATGTGTATGTGTGTGTGTGTGTGTGTGGGGGGGTGACACCAAGAAATCCTCACCAGGTGACACCAATCTGAGTGCTGTCACGAGAAATCTTTACTCCCAGTTGCTTCCAAGATTGTTACATGACTTGTTTCAAGTTCCAAATTACACCCAAGAATTGTGAGAATCTAGGCTTTCAATCAGATCATTTAATCTGCTTATCATGTATGCAATTAATACACAATGTTCATCAATATGGTGCTAATTAGTGGATAATTGTGGATTAATTCAAGTTCATCTTTGAAACTTTTGGTAGCCAGTTTCCAAGATGGTCCCTATGTTAGCTTGCACTCTTTAGAAAAGAAAAATCAAAAATGTTTATTTCTCTCTCTCTCTCATATCTAACGAGATTTACATCATGAATGGATCACACAGTTGTAAATATAGGAGCATACAGTCTGGTTCAAGTCCATAGGTCAGGTGTAAGCTGAAGGCTTCTCTGACACATGTCACTGTGGAAGCTGATGAACAGGAAGGAGGAGGATGAAGGAGCAGAAGGAACACAGGCTGGTGGATGCAGAGGTCAAGGAATCTGAGGCAGCTGAATACAATCCGTCTACTGAATGCTCCTTGGCTCAGCTGATGACACAAGAGGAGACCCACAAAGCAGTCACAGAGTCAGGGTCAGCAAAAGGGGAAGGGCCAGAGACTCAGGCTCCATCCCCACCTTTGGCCAAGTCTGTTTCATTGACATAAACACCATCCTCCATTCCTGGCTCTTGCTGGTAATGCGACCCTTCCTCCTGCTTCTTAGAGGGCTCGTTTTACACACATCTGGATGGCCTTCTAGGAAAGCCTTGTCAAAATGATTCAAGGCTGAATCCTGTCAGTATCTTCCCTCCACCTTCTTACCAAACCCATGCAGGGAAAAGCCATTTTGGATGGAGTTAAGAGACTTTTGCTAAAAAATTCACATTAAATAATTCACTGCCCTGGCACCTCTGAAAGATATCTTCATTTTAGCAGGTCTTCTGTAAATTTTAGTTTCTTTTAAAGGAAAGATAAGAAGTAAAAACAAAATAACAATAATGATACACGGATGCTGGCCACACTTAGAAGGTTGTACCAACAAAGGCAAGATTATGCTAATGTCAGAATTTTACCTTGATACTTATCCTCATCCCTCCTTCCAGAAAATTCACACCACTTCCCAGGAGAGCCAGAGAGGTGGTGACTAGAGAATATTCCAGTTTTTGAAAGAAACATCTGCAAATCAAACCTGAGAAATAGAATAAACTAAGTATATATAATTTCCTGTGGCAATATGTAGTTATGTATGTGACAATACCATGATAACATTTATTTTGTAATAATATTTTCTTAGTCTCTGTTCCTCAGAAAGCAGAGCCTAAGCTCAAAGGTGAATGCACAACTATTATACTGGAGAAAAGTATGTCAGGGAGCAGAGGGAAGGGAGAATGATTAGAGAGGGTAAAGAGGAAGTACTTTATCCAGTGGTTTCATCTTTACAGGTCAAAAATTTGCTCTCCAGCTCTTTGCTTTCCAGAAAGGATGGATGGTATTTGTAAGGGGGAGGACCCTGGGTGGCATATATGGTTAATGACCTCTCTTCCTAGCCAGAATGTTGACAGTTCAAGTCCACACAGTGGTGCTTTGCAGGAAATATATGGTGATCTATTTCTGAAAATTCAGCCACTGGTCACTGTACAACCCTATGGAATACAGTTCTACTCCGACACACATCAGTTTCCTCTGAGTTGCAATGGACTCAACAGCATCTTCAGAGGGAAGAGGACACTTCAGTATAGATTAACTTGAATTTCCTATCATTTTATGTAAATCCAATCATAAAGTACATGCTGTTTTGCTCTGGCTTCTTTCTCTCAATCAGCAGAATTATTTTCAAATCCTGCCTGCCACATTGTTGCTGGTATCAGTAGTTCAGGTGGACACTCTCAGAGGTGTGAGTGGGAATAATTGTGAATTGCTTCTAATATGAATATGACAAAGATGATGAAATTGCACATCTATATTTATTTTACTTCACTGTTACATAGGCATTTTATCATCTAGAATTTACTTTAAATTATGATGTAAAAGAAGGCTCTAAATGTATCTGAAGTAATGCAGTGATTTCTCAACCTCATTAATTTGTGGTGTGAATTGTATTATTATATTATGTTCTTATATCTAGAAGAGATTCTGGATGATGTAAGACTTTCTGAAATGGAGAATTACTATGAGGCAAGGAATCACAGAAAAAACATAAGTAAAATTTTAAAACATCTTGGGAAAAAAATTGACAAAACATTTTTTTTTAAATGAGGCTATCTACAACCCAAGGCAATGAACTTGAGGGGGATTGTGAAATATTCTTTAAATTTACGAAAATTTATTAGAAAAATGAACATACAACCTAAATATTGGAAGAAAACATTGGAAGTCATTTATCCAATAAGAATTTAATATCCCTTAAAATATGCCAGAATAACGAATTGTTATCATTTATAAAGAAATGACACTCAAAAAATGAACTAAATAATTGAATGTCCATTTCCCTGAAGAGAATATGCAGATAGCTAAGATCACATGAAAAGCTGCTTGATGTCATTGCCACTGCTGTTTGGTGCCATTCCAATGGTTCCGACTGCACATGGCTCCATGTACAACAGAATGACACATGACTGGTCATGCACAATCACAAGGGCTGCTCTGGCTGAGCCCACGGAGTCCATGGTAATCTGTCTCAGAGTGGGTCTTCCTCTATTGCTGCCCTTTACTTTACCAAACACGGTGTCCATTCCTCCAGGTGGACCCTTCCTGGTGACAGATTCAAAGTACATGTGATGAAATCTCACCATCTTCCCTTCTAAGGACTATTCATGCTGCATGTTTTCCAAAACAGACCTCTTTTTGCTTCTGGCAGCACTTAGACTATTCTTTAACATCATAATTCAAATTTCACCAGTGCCATAATTCAGATGCATCAAATCTAATGCAATTTTCCTTATTTATTGCACAAATTCCACATGTATATGAGATCACTAAAACATGCATGGTTAGGGTCAGGTACAGCATAGCCCTCAGAGTGACATCTTTTTTCTTTTGTATTTTCAAGAGCTCTTGTGCAGCAGAGTTTCTTAAGGCAAGGCATTGTTTGATGTACTGACCGCTGTATCCATGGCCATTGGATCCAAGCACAATAAAATTCCTGATAAATTCAGTTTTTCTCTGCTTATCATACTATTGTCTCCTAGTCCAGTTGAGCATTTTTGTCTTCTCTACATGGAGTTACAATCCATAGTCAAGGCCGCAACTCTTCAACTTTATTAAAAAATGCTTCAAGTCCTGTTCACTTTCAGCCAGCACAGTTGTGCCATCTGCACATTGTAAATTTTTCTTCCACTCCTGAAGCTCTGCTCTTCATTATGTACTTGTTTTAGAATCTTTTGCTCAGCACAAAGGTGGATGAGTATGGGGAAAGGACACAGCATCTTTATTGATTTTAAACCATTCCACCACCCCTTTGGCTCTGAAGACTGCCTCCACGTCATGAGCGGCTCCCTCATGAACACAATGAAGCATTCTGTAACTCCCATACTTCTTAGTGCCTTCCATCGTTTGTTATGATCTACACAGTGGAATATGAATAAAGCAGAAGTAATCATCTCCCTGACATCCTCTTTGTTAGGATCTGTTTAGTGTTAGCAATATTGCCCTTCATTCCACCTTCTCTTCTCTATCGGCCTGGACATTTCTGGCAGCTCCCTGTGAATTTGTAGCTGCAATGGTTGGACTACTTGAAGCCAAGTTTTACTTTGCTTGTGATATTGATGTTATTGTGTGATAATTTCTGTATCTTGTTCAGTGATCTTTCTTTGGAAGGAGCACATGTGTGTGTCTCTTTTAGATCCTTTGGCATAGACTTTTTGAAATATTTTTATTGGTATTCAGTCAATTTATGGAGCTTTGCTTTTATTTTCTTTTGTAAAAATCATTTTTGGGGGGGGCTCGTATAACTCATATCACAATTCATCCATACATCCATTGTGTCAAACACATTTGTACATTTGTTGTCATCATCATTCTTAAAATATTCGCTTTCTTCTTGAGCCCGTGGTATCAGGTCCTCATTTTTTCCCTACCTCCCCTCGTTCACAAACTCTTGATATTTTATAAATCATTATTATTTTGTTAAGTCTCACACTGTCTGACATCTCCCTTCGCACCCTTTTCTGTTGTCTATACCCCAAAGTTTTTTACCTAATGCCTTCTGTGCAGTTTAAATTTCTTCCTTCAATATTATTACTGCTGCTGTTTTTTAAATATATGCTCCCTCTTGAGATGGTTGATTTTTATTTGCATCTCCCTAAAGAAATGGTAATAACCCCTAGTGGTATAGTGGGTTACTCAGTGGATTCCTAACCACAGGGTGGAGCTCTTCCAGCTGGGTGAGTGTAGCAGACATAATTGCCCTAGGCTAAGGGGAGTGGTCTGAAGGTCCCCAATGGTGTGTGAGTCAACATGGAAGAGACCAAGAGGAAAAAAGACCACTCACTTCTTTGCGGGTGGGGCGGGGGCAGGGCAGAGATGAAGCTTTCTGCTCCGTAATGATTTCCACTCTTGGAAACCCACAAGTGCAGTTCTACTCTCTCCTGTAGAGTCTTCATGAGTCTGAATTTACTCAACGTCTCTGAATGTATTTTTGTGAAGCAAATAGAATTTATTGAAGTAAAAGAGCTGGATAAAAATGTCAAAGGGTAGTTGGGGAAGACAAAGTAAAGTGTGAAAAGTAAATGTGCAAAAACTTGGATATAGAAATATAAAAAGAAAGAACATGTTCAGTGTATGTGAATCTGAAAGAAATGAAGAAACACATCATATCTTGAGTTGCAATATTGAATGAGCCCATGGTCAAGTTATTGAGAAATACAGATAGCATGAAAAGAAGATGGAATGAATATTCAGAGGAATAGTACCTGGCTTGTTTTGATCATTTTTGAAATGGCACACTTCAGTGGAATACATGACAGAACACAGTATCAAGAGTCCTCAGAGAAATGCATACAAATCAGAGTATAGGTAATTTTTTAAAGGCCTACCAGGTGTTGGCAAAGATTTCAAGCAAATAGAATTCTTGTTGGAAATGTTCAATGGGAAAAATCAATTTGGTAGTTTCTTGTAACTAAATATCCACTTACCGATTGACCCAGAAATTCCACTCAATAGAAATGAAAACACCTTCACACGAAAACCTGCATTTGAATGTTAAAGTGACCTTATTTAATGTAGCCAAAAATAGAAAGCAACTCACATATTCTACTGGGAGAAAAAATGATAATTTTGGTAAATGCATTCAATGGAAGACTATTAAAAATAGAAAGCAATGAACTACACTAACACACAACATAAATAACCATCGTATTCTATGAAAAGCATCAGACTCAAAAGCATGCATCCAGTGTAATTCCATTTATGATATTTTAGAACAACTGATAATTGGTTACTCGAAACAGGAAGTGGGTGGAAGTGATTCAAATATTCTAGATCTTTATTGTAGTGGTGGTTGCACAGGCTTATAAGTTCATATTAAAATATGAACTTAAAGTAGATGTATTTTATTTTCAGTAAATTATATCTTCATCAAGTTGATTATAAAAGGATTTTTAACTTCCAGGAAGATGGTGACAGAGTAACATAGACCAGAGGGACTCCACAGAAATTAACCCAAGAGAGTTACTAAGAGGGAAATTCAACACTGCCGAATTGCAGGAGGAGCATCATAAAGATAAGTAGGCACAAATCCACAAATTTTTGAGGGATTGGAGGCTTTTGGCTTACCACAGTGAAGGCTGGCTAGGTTTTGACCCTAGCCTACCACTGTCTGCCATTGTCTCAGCATTAATTGGAGTCTTTATCTCAACAGAACCACAGCTTGCCATCAGTACAGGGCAGGAATGAAACCCTTGCAGCCCTACAGTCAGAGATCAAGGCTCAGCTAGATAGTTAATTTGGATTCTCTCTCTTCTCTCTATCCCCCCACAGTTTCAAAGGGCTTAGTTCTTTGGTGTTTTTTTTCCTCTTGGTCTCTTCCATTTTGGCTCACACACCATTGGGGACCTCAAGACTACTTCCCTTAGCCTAGGGCACGTATGCCTACTACTCCCAGCTGGGAGAACTCCATCCTGTGCAGTGTAGCCCGAGGCTGGAGAAGCCCACCCACCCTCCACCTGGGGATATTCTGCCAAACTTCTTACAGGGGAATTCCTGCCTGTGTGTCTGGGGGAGCTCTGTGTCCTCTGTGGTCCCACCTGATTGAGGGAACTTCCTGCCCTCTGCCTTAGTGCCTCACACAGCCTAAGGCAGTTCAGCCAACACTAGCCAAAGTTCCACGCTGCTACTGCCCAACCTCCACAGTGATCTACCTGATCAGGGCAATTCCGCCCATCACTCACGGTGCTCTACAGAAAAGCAGGCAATTCACTAGTCTTTGGCACTCCCCTTGCAGTGGGCACCCCATACACATGTCCTGTAGTGTCCCAAGCTACACCATCACAGTTTTTAATGAGATCACGCAGTACAGCACCATCCTTGTGGGTCCACAACAACCCAGTCAGTGGTCCCTGAGTGGACCATTCGACTTGCCATCCAAATAAGGGAATACTGGTTTACTAGGGAAAGAGTGAAATCACAGGAGGATAAAGTGGTAGGCAAATTCCATAGAGAAATCAGTCACAGAACATTCCAAGACACATTCCTACAAGTCTCTCAAAGAGAGCCAGTGCTCTATGACTCCCTGGAAAATGGCACCTGGCTACTCTAAAACAATGCAACCCAAATAGCCATCAGCCCCAACAACCTCAATGAAAGAAAAAAAAACAGGAGAAAAAAAAAGCAAAGGCAGAAGATGTCCTGAACCTAAGGACATGCATAGAAGAAGCAGACATTGATATAACACAGAAAGAAATTTTCAGAATGTTGCCTGGAGTTATATAGGGCATGAGGAAAACAATAGAGGAAAAGGAAAAAAATGATAGAGGAGATAAGGTCCATACACCAAAGGGAAATAAAAGAACTTAGGGACGATATAACAAAAACCAACAGCAGACTTACAGACTCCGAAAATTAACTGGAGAAAGCAGGAAATTGCACCAGTAACCTAGAGGGTAGCCAAGCTGAGCTACCCTTTAACAAACCCGAGCAAAAATCTAGGAAGATCATCAGAGAAACTGAAGAAAATGTAAGAGCTAGGTCTGATGCTATGAAGAGTAGCAACATCAGAATAATTGGATTACTGGAGGAAGACACACAAAAAAAGTCATCTACAACAATAGAGAATTCTTGAAGAAAAAATTTCCAAGCTTAATGAATAAAAACCAGGTATCAATTCAGGGGATTGAAAGAACACCAACTAGACTGAATCTCAAGAATAACTCACCAAGGCACATAATAGTTAAACTATCCAACTTTAAGGAAAAGGAGAAAAGCATGAGAGCAGCTAAGGAAAAACAAACAATCACATATAAAAGTTCCCAAATAAGAAAGGAAAAACAAACAATCACATATAAAAGTTCCCAAATAAGAATATTCTCAGACCTATCAGCAGACACTATGAAGAAGAAGAAAGAGTAAAGTAATATATCCCCAAAATTGAAGGAAAATAACACAAACCCAAGCATACTCTACCCAGCCATTTTATCTATCAAGAGAGATGGAGAAGTAAGAGTTTTCCTGAACAAGGAAAAACCTCAAATAATACGTTAGAACCCTACATGAAACCCAGCCCTACAAAAGATCCTTGTTGACTCAGTATGGGCAGAAGAACATCATTCATCAAGCATAAATAAGAGACCATCACATAGAACAACCTCACCCAGAGGGCAACAAAGAGAAAACATTCCCCAAAATAGGATTGGCATAAAGGTGGAAAGAAATCAAGAATGATCAACCCTCACACACATATGCACAACACACTGAAAAGAATGCGAGGTAGGGAAACAACCAACGTAAAAGGTATAAGATGACATCACATATTCAACAGCTGGGGATAATAACCCTAAATATCAGTGGACTAAACTCAGGCATGAAAATACTGAGGCTAACAGACTGGCTTAGAAAACACAACCCATCAATCTGCAGCCTGTAGAAGACACATCTCAAGACTACAGACAAAAATAGGCCAAAAATTAAAAGCTGGAGAAAGGTATACCAAGCAAACAAAAATTAAAAAAAAAAAAAGCAGGGGTAGCAATCCTAATCTTGGATAAAATTGACTTCAAAGTGTAAATCATAAAAAGAGTCAAGGAGGGACACTGTACAATGCTCGAGGGAAAGCACATTTAAGCCCATCATGCAGATGTCTCTCTCTGACCCTTGTGCCATAGGCTGGAAATCAACAAAAGGAAGATGAAGAAAACAAGCGCAAATAATTGGAGGATGAATAACTATTGCAAAAGGAATGTGTAGTGACCCAGACCAGAGAAGAAATTAGTTGGTTCAACCAACAAGAATGAAAACATGACTTAACGGGCTGAGCCCCGGTGGCGTAGGGTTGTGCACTGGACTGTGGCCCACTGGGTTGGAGGTTCAAATCCAGCAGCAGCTCTCCAGGAGTAAGGCTGGGCCTCCTGCTCCCACCACCAGAGGGCAGTGGTGCTCCCCCCCCCCAAAAAAAAAGAAAGAAAACAGGACATACCAAAATTTACAGGACACAACAAAGGCAGTTATCAGAGCAATACATGCATTCCTGAAAAAGGAAGAGCATCTCATGACTGATGTGCTAGCACAAAATTTACAACAACTTACAGCAGTCAGCAGGACCATCCTACTAATAGCAAAAAAAAAAAGAAGAAGAAGAAGTAAAAAAAATCAGGGGTGAGATTCAGGAGATGAAAAACAATAAAACAATGGAAAAAAAGTAATGCTGCTAAAAGTTGAAAGGATCTTAACTTTGGAAGGATAAACAAATCAACAAAACACTGGTGTACTTAGTCAAAGAAAGGAGGGAACAAGTTCCAATACCAAGAAAGAGGACTGAAAGAGGATACATTACAACTGACCCTAGTGAAATCAAAAGGATAATTACTCAGTACTATAAAGGACTTTAATCCAATGAATTCAACAACTTGGAAGACATGGGCTAATTATTGGAAAAACAATACCTCCCTAGACTATTCCCAATGGACATCCAGAATATCAACATATTTATAGCAGTAGAAGAAATAGACAATGTTATCAATGGATCACCAACAAAAATATTCCCTGGACTAGATGACTTTACAGGAGAATTCTGCCAAACCTTCAGGGAAGAATTGAAACTGGGCAAGAATCCCACAGGAATTGAGAACTACAGACTAATATCACTAATGAACATCAATGCAAAAATCCTTAACAAAATACTGGCCAATAGTATACAAAAGCATATAAAACAACATACAAAAGTATATAAAACAAATAAATCAGCATGATCAAGTGGGGTTCATACATGGATGCAGGGATCGTTCAACATACAAAAGACCATTAATATCATTTGCCACATTGGCATGAAAAACTCTAAGAACCACATGATACTATCGATAGATGCGGAAAAAGGGTGGAGGGAAGGTGGAGTAGAAAGGGGGAACCAATTACAAGGATCTACAAATAACCTCCTCTCTGGGGTATAGACAACAGGAAAGTGAATGAAGGGGGACATCCGACAGTGTAGTATATGACAAAATAATAATAATTTATAAATTATCAAGGGTTCTTTAGGGAGGGGAATTGGGAGGGAGGGGAAATATGAAGCTAATACCAAAGTCTTAAGTAGAAAGAAAATGTTTTAAGAATGATGATGGCAATGGTTTGCATACAATAGATGCATGTATTGATTGTGATTAGTTGTATGAGTCCCCAGTAAAATGATTTTTTAAAAGGATTTTCACTGTTGCAGGAAAATAGCAATTTCACATTCTGTACCAAAGTGTAAGGTTCATTCAATTCAGCCATGTTTCTTGTTCAGATAGCCACTGCATGTGCAGTGGCTTTCTTGGACCCCAAACACCAGAGCTCACAAGGTACAGGATTCTGCCCTCTACCCTGCAGAGTCTGCCCAGCACCCAGATTCAAGCTGTAATCTTAGCCATCCTCAGTGCTCCCCTCAAGTCAACCTGTTGGATGCTTTCCTGCCAAGGAAAGCAGCAGTAACTCAAGGTGCCAAGGCCCCTCACTTCTGCCTCGCTGGCTCCTTTGAGTTTAGTAGTTTGCTAGAAAAACTTGCAAAACTCCCAGACAACACTGTTACAGTTTTACACATGAATGGAGGTCTTTAGCCAACCAGACATCGGAATCTCATGAAGCTTCCATGTCCAGAATTTTCCTTTATTGTAGCCACATTTAAGTAGGTCTGACCATTTAAATCAGCTTACCTCTCCTGAAGCCAGTTAATCTCATTAAGAGGGCTTTCTGGTCTCGTTAGTTCTCACTCTAGTTATTTGGTTAGCACGGGTGATAGGCTAGTTGTATTAGGTATGGGTTTAGCACTACCCAACTAGTTACCTTTGTGTTGACTGACTCCTGGGAATCCCAGGTGTGTTGTCATAGACCTATGCTCCCTCCGGTTTTTGATAGTTTTCAGAAGTAGATTCCCAGGCTTTCTAACAGTCAACAGCCTTAGCTCATTAGCCCCTTTACTATGCAGGGATTCTAAAGAACCCAGGGATCTCCTTTATACATGGAGATTCCAAAGGTTTTCATCTCAGAAGTCAAAGAACAAAGTCCTGGAATAAACTTAATTTTGAATTCGACTTCACATCCAAACTCACTGCCGTTGCATCAATTCTGACTCACAATGACCTTATACGATGAGACAGACCTGACCCTGTGGAATTCTGTGACTATAACTTTTCACAGGAGCAGAAAATCTCATCTTTCTCTCCAGAAGCAGCTGGTAGTTTTGAACCACTGCCCTTGTGGTTTGCAGCCCAACTGGTAACCACTACACTACCAGGGTTCTTTCTTGAATCCCACTGTATCCCAATATTTTAGAAAACAATACTGGAACTGAAAAGAACTCAAACAAAACAAATCCCATTTTGCCGTACAAAAAAATTTATGAAAGGAATTAAGGTATTACCTCATGTGTTAGGCAGGGTTCTCTAGAGAAACAAACCAGGACATTTATGATCTATCAATAGATAGATAGTAGATATGTAGATAAATTTATACAACACAAAGGAATATAGCAAGCTAATTATTCCACACAGCAGTACAGAGGACTCTGTTCAACTCACTTTCATGAAACACTTCATGTACTGGAAATGCTTCAACTTGCAATGGTTGCTGAGTCCAGGGTCAAGAAAGCAGACAGCTGAGTCATCTCTCATACCTTGGCAATGCAGGAAGAATCTGTTCACACCAGCAACAGGGCAAAGCAAGTCTCAGAGGAAACTCAAGCTCTAGTGACATGACCCACAGTCGGCTGGCCCACAGCTAGTATAGCTCACACGTGGAGGCAGAGAACTACCTTAAGCAGCCACACGCTGGTCAGATCACCGGACAGCTGCTTTGCCGAGCCAAGTGTCTCTGCCCTCCAATCGAATTGTGACCTGATTAATCCCACATGTTCCTGTTGGCCAGGTTGGCACAATTACCCAGCTATCACACCCCATGTTTCGGCATGATACGTGTGCTATATTAAACTACTTCATAACTTATGAACATTGCCACAATGTAGGTTTTTAAGGGAAACTAGCACATAGATGTACATTTCACGCAAACTGAATCTCCACCCATTGCTGCTGAGTTGATTCTGGCTCGGAGTATCTGTGTGTAGGCCCTCCGAGCTGGTAGATCCTTGCAACAATAGCAGCTGGTGGGTATGAACCGCTGACCTTGAGGCTAGCATTACCCATGCTTACCAGACCTGCCACCAGGACTCCTTATGGAAACCACACACACACACACACACACATCTCCTAAAATTTCAAATTGGCCAGTCAAGTTTGAAACTTGGTTTCTTTTGCCCTTGCACGTTCCCTTGTTACATTTTGAAATCTTAGTAAAGTACTGGTTTTACTATGTAGCCTTTTAATAGATAAATAAAATGTTGCCCAAGGACATATTTATTATGCCTAGCTTTCTAGTCATAATTGAGAAAATAGACTATACTAATCAATTCTATTTCTTCACCACCTGGTCATAGATCTATCCACATGAAAACACGTATTTTGCATTTTTAAAATAGGACTGAATAAAACCAGACACTTTGAAAATATTTAAGATAAACTTTTTGATGGAAAAAAAATTTATTACAATCCAGCCCCGTTTGGTAGGACTGAGTATAATTGTGCTGTTTTCTTCCATGAAAATTAGAGTTCATGAATTTTTGCACACTATACGATTTTATGTCTAAAAATAATTATAAACACTCATTAAAAGAGATTATATTTGACTTTATTTCACATTCAGTCTAAGATTTTATCATTTTAATTGTCCTTGTGATTATTTGTATGTCAGAAGAGCATTTTACATTTTAAAAATTAACCCAATTCTCTTTAATTGAGGGAATGAAATCAGAAATTGAGTCCTTGGGCAAAGCCTTGAAAGGAAATCAAATATGCACTCCCTTTAGGCTTCCCTGAGTTAAAAGTACAAACTGTCTATTATAATTCAGGAATTGATAGTTCTTCTAATAAAGCATTTTATAGATTATTTCATTGTGATCAAAACATGCAATGTGCCTCCGGATATCAATTAGAGTCATCTTGCTGAATGTGGAATTCAAGGCCTCCCCTGACCAACCCCTGACTCCACTGCTTTCCAACATGACTTTGGATATCCAAGCTTCTTGTTTCTTAGTTACTCAAAAACAAACAAGCAAACAAACAGAAAACAACATACACCAAGAAAGTAAGATTTGTCCATAGGGCTATAAGTATGTACTATCTACACGGGTAACAAAAGAGAAGCAACATGGGACATGATGCCTGCTTTACGATGAGTAGCTACCATGTTATTATACCACTCACTATTTCTATGAATATTGTTATTAACTATTTTCCCTACTCGGTTGTATTTAACTTACAGACTTGTGGCAGTTACATGCCATGTCAACTTGAGTGACGGGGGCCAGTCAAGTCTGTCAATCAAGTCATAGCCAATGATGCCTCCATGTGAGCCTGGACTTCTGAGTATCCTGAGAACTCCACATGCTCTCTGCCTTCTCTTTCTTGCCACAGACACACCCTGGAGCTGGAGGAGCCACGTGGAGCTGCTTCCACTGCTGCTTGACCCACAACACTTTCAACCCACTAGTCGCTGATGTTTCTGCCTTCAGCATCATTACATGTGCTAGGCCCGTCTCAAGAGGAACTCAGGAGTTAATATTGGATTTATGGGATCATCTTGAACTTACGGACTTGATGTAGATTGGGCTGGATGTTGTTGGTGTGGTTGTTTGTTTTTTTAAATATGCAAGTACTCTGACATAAAACTCTCTCTTACACATCTCTGAGTATCCCTGATTTTGTTTCTCTAGTCATCCCGGACTAACACAAGAAGACAGTTAATTTTATTTTCATTTTTCCTCCTGTTACTCCATTGGACTTTTATTGAACCCCTAGAAAACTCAAGCCTTATGTTGAGCTACTATGATGGTGTAGGTTGCATATGTCAAGAAAAAGGACACCATACCAGCTCCAAGCTTTCAATCCATAAACAGAAAAATAAACTGAGGACAGAACATGGGTTATGGAGGCTGTTATTATGAAAATGGGAGGGGAGACTGCAGTTTTGATACTTGTTGTCAGAGAACATGTCTCAGGGGTAACATTTATGATGAGTTGAGAAAGGAGGAGTGGGATAGGCAATAAGATACAAGGCATCCAAATTGGTCAGGAAGAAGCAAAATGGTATGATCCTGTACATACAGGATTTCAGGGATTGAGCGAGAGAACTACCGAAAAGCCAAGTGGCAGGGAACAAGAACAACATTCAAAAGTTAGCCATAATACTTAACACCAACGAAGAGCACCATGAAAGGGAAACAAGGGAAATGTTGCCATTTGCAATTGCTGTTGAGAGAGATAAAGCATGTGGGAACAAACCTAACCAAAGATACAAACTACTCACAGAAAGAGAACGACAAGAGAATACAAGGAATGCACAGTCCAGTCTAAACGGAGGGTGGGAATGCTCAACTTGGTAAAAAAAATGTCAACAACAACTAGACTCACTCACTGGCCTCAAGTAAAAGCTGAGTCAAAGCAGCACCTGTGGGTTTCCGAGACTGTGTGTGTGGATGAGAGGTAGAGAACCCGGTGTCTCTCTGCAGAGTGGCTGGTGGTTTCCCATTCCTGATCATGCAGATCTCAGCCCGACTTGTCACCACAACTCCACCAGGGCTCTTTGTGACAATAACTGAAGCTCTCTATCAGTGTAAACTAATCCCGATGTGCATTTCACCAGTGTCCTGTAAGGCGTTATGATGGAAAAACCAAACACAAATTTTCTATGGAAAGGAAAGAGCCCAGATAAGGAAGCCTGGCTGGAGTGGAAGGAAAAAGTATGTTTCACACTTTCCACATTCACCATCCACTGTATGGTTACAGTAGTCAAAACATCCTGGAATTGTACAACCGGAGTCACATAGACTAGTGGAACATCCTTGAGAACTCACAACTCGCCTAATAAGATGGATGAGGCAGGAAGACATTCTGTTGAGTGAACCAAGTCAAGTAACAAAAGACAAAAATGATCTCTGTCCCTTTTTATAAAAATTCAATGAAAGGTTTCTACAGAAAAATAAGATTTGATGGTTGCAAAAATGAGGGGGGTGATCACTAACTAGGTTAGACAGGTGTTAGTTTGGGTGAAGGGAGCAGCAGTAGAATAAACGGCTGATGATCATACAATACCACTAAGGGAAAGGAAGATTTGGAATGGAGCACATGGGTTACAGGTAGCAAAGATAAACACTCGGACACACACAATCCTCCATAACCAGCCAGTGACTATGATCGCTAACCTACAAGTGGATACATAGAAAGTCAGCCAAGAAGAACAGGTGTGAGTAGGCAAAAGGGACTATACTATGGAAACCATGTATATAGGTTTGGCATATCATATTTCTACATATATAGTACATATCTTCAGGAATATAGCAGAGAAAATTGGTAGCAAACAATTGAAAATCTAGTCATAAATGGACACCTTATAAGAATGGAGCACTGAACCTGCAGGCTTAGGAACATAAACCAAGGAGGTATCAAGATCAATTGGCCTACCAGTTCACAAGACAGTATCTTACATACCACTCTGTTGAATAGTGGCTGGGGAATTAAAACTTTGGGAGCAGCCATCTATGGTACAATGAGCAAAGAAGAGTAAAAGAAGGCAAAAACTCCTTGACACTCAGTCCAGAGCATGAAGGGACCATGCTATTTGCAGGCTTCACAAGTTTTTGGTGGGAAGAACTACTTGGTGCCCAGCTTCTACTGCTGACTGCTTGGAGACGGATCACAAAAGAGGATCTTGGATAGAGTGGAAGAAAAACATGATTCAGAACTCATAATCATAAAAACTAGGCTTATGGGTCTGATGAAGATCTGGAGCATAACTGAGACTTAGAGCCCTAAGTCACCTGTGAGCCCTGGAACTGAACTGTGTTAGTCCGGGTAAACTAGAGAAACAAATTTCATAGACACACACATGGATATAAGGGTATACTTTATAAACAAGAGAAAGAGGATATTAAGAAAGCACCCCAGCCCAGTTCAGTTCAAAGTCACAAGTCCGATATCAGCCCATATGCCCAATATCAGTCTATAAAGTCTCCTTCCAACTCTCAAAGTCACAGGTCAGTGGGTGCAGAGTTCTGGCGCCGGCAGGGATCTCCCCTTGACTCCTTGCTTCCAGGGCTCAGGGTCCATCAACAGCATCTAGTGGTGTAGAAGCAACTCAGTGCTGGCAGGGATCTCCACGTAGCTTCTCCAGCTTCAGAAATCTGGTTTCATCAGCACAAGGCTGTGAGGCTTCTCCTCCAGCTCCTGCAGCTCCTCAGATGCTGCCATCCTGTCTTGTCCATAGTTCATCGTCTCTGAGACTAATCCCAACAACTGGTTAGATAGCTTCTCATCTCCATGGGGGAAATATCGCGAGATTTCCTAGAAGTCTTAGGAGAAAGCCACGCCCACAGAGAGGCCTCATTGGCTACTCAATGGCTATCTCCAGATGAACAGGCTAGAATCCACCCCTACATCTCAATCATGAAATTAACATAAGCCCATGACCGCCACATGAACTTACCTCCATGGTGAGTTTCAGCCAAACAAAAGACAGGCCTCGAGAATGAGTGAATAATACCAGAGAGGTGCGCACTCCTTAGGACTACCCACCACAGAGAGTAAGAGGACAATGGTTACAGAGGCATGAAACACAAAACAGGAAGAAATAGGATCTCTGGCAAAATAATCAAGGACAGCAATCATTTTTCCTCTGCCATTGAGACATGGGATTTGATTTAGAGTCGGAGGGAAAATGATTAATTAGATTTGGTTCTCAGGATTCTGGCTTGAAGAATTTCTGTCTTTGTTGTGTTGACACACTGCATAGCAAACAATCACCACAGAAACAACGAAACTCATTGCCAATTCCCAATGACCCTAAAAAGAGCGGCATAGAAATGACCCTGTGGGTTTCCAGAGCCATACATCTTGGAGGAGAAAGCCTTGTCTTTCTCCCAGAACACATAGCATGTGCCTCAAAAAGGTCTATCAAGTTGAGCTTGAACTCGAATAGAGTGAACTTTGAATTCCCAAATCAAACCCAGTGCCTTCGAGTGGATTCTTTCGCAGAGGGACTCTCTATAGGGTTTTGAAGACGATCCATCTTTCCAGGAGCAGAGCGTGGGTTTGAGTGGTCCTTTCTTGCTTGCAGCAGCTGGTGGGTTTAAATTGTTGACCCCATCGGTTGCAGCCCATTGTCTAACTCCCGCACCACCAGAGCTCATTACAGATCAATTACAGTTATAAAATTGAGAAGAATTTAGAAGTATTCTGGACAGGCCTTTTCATAACCAGTCCCTTTGCTGAGATGCACTGTTCATCCTCCCTTTTGGTAGCTGAACCTTCAATCTGTTGAACCTTACTGACCTGGAAAAAAAGACACAGAAGTGTGAGTGTCACGAATACCCCTTTACTTGGGGTTTCAATCAGATTGCTATAAATACAAGTGCTTTGCAGATCCTGACTTTCTTCCCTGAAGAAAAATGAAGAACACTAATTCAGAAAAATGTGGCAAAACTTTAAATGAATTATCTGAACAGTAGCTGAACCATGAAAAACTCAGTTAGCAAAAGAAGATTTGGAAAAGAACATACGGTGCTAATTGTCATAGAGTCTGTGTTACATTTTACAGATTTTTTTCCATTTTGTAAGCAGTGATTCATTAAAGAGGAAAAAATTGTAATTCAGAGAAAAGTTGAATTAATGAAGACATTTGCCTGGACTTTATGTGTGTAATATTGGCAGGCTGCACATAGCTCTTGCACTTTTGGATAAAGCATGCAAGAGGAAAATCTTTGATTTCACTGCTACTCGAGCCATTTACTAGAGTGTGAACCCTGATGTGTCCTTGCCCATGAAATTCATTATGTGAGCTTCATGGGCCTGCTGGCCCTCCAATTAGCCACGTTGTCTTGCCTGATTTTTAAAGAAAGGGACAAAGCAATTTGGATGCAGTAGTGTCTTGCACAATATGGAGTCTTTATCATTTCTCCCTTCTCAATGATTTTCCAAATAATAATATGTAAAACAGAGTGAAGATAGCCATTTCAGCGTGTGGCCAGCAATCATCTCTTATTGTTTTCAAAGAATGGCCAAGGGTTATTCTAACTTTGGGTCAAAAGATTTTTTTTTAAAAGAAAATTCTCTAGAGTCATGTACACATATGTGTAGAAAAGTTTCCTTTTCAGAATCAACAAAGTTATAGTAGCTTCTAACGGACCTCACGATAGCAAACCTCAAATGTCCTTCTGAACTGCCACAGGCCTGCTCTTCCCCGGGACTCCTTCTGCCCACTCATTGAGTCTATGAACTTCAGGTGACAAGCCTGGCAGTGCAGGATAGTGGACAGAGGAGGCTTTGGAAAAGGTGGTCTGATTCCAAATACTGGCTCATCTCCTTTCTTGCTGCTGAATGTACCTGTCTCTATCTGTGGAATGGGCTCTGCAGTAAACACCGTGCAAAGTGGGAGAGGTTTGGGAGCAACTTGGCTGTGCCAGAATTTTCAGTGGTTTGGCAGAAGTCCCCCATGATTTTGCTGTTGTTGTTAGGGGCCATTAGATCAGTTTTCCAAACATTGTAACCCTGTACACAAGCGAATGCAACATATCATAGTCCTGTGCCAACCTTAAAATTGTGCCTATGGCTGAGCCCATTGTTGTAGCCAACATATCAGTCCATCGAGTTGAAGACCGTCCTTGTTTGTGCTCTCCCTCCACTTTAACAAGCACGATATCCTTCTCCAGGAACTGATCTCTCCTGACAATATTTCCAAAGTATGTTGGGTACAGTCTTGCTGTCTAAGGAGTCCTCCAATACAGATTGCTTCGTCCTTTTAGTGGTCCAGGCAGTTTTAACACTCTTCTCCAGCACCACAATTCCATTGATGTACCCAATGGAATTAGGTCGATCCTTTGATCACCTGACTGCTACGATCTAAGCAGGACAACGACTGTGGATCTAAGCAGAACAAAATTCTGGACAGCCTCAATAACTAAGGAGACAAAATCGTTTCCATGATGGTCATAGCCTTACTTAGAACACAGTCCTGAGGCAGTCAAAATGAAGTTTCCTGGGGTATGTGGCCGTGTTGTTGCTGTGGTTAGGTGCATCAAATCCGTTCTGAAGCAGAGTGACTCTATGCACAACTGAATGGAAAAACTGCCCAGTCCTGCACCACCCTCACAGCTGTTGCTATGCTCAAGTCCCCTCCACTCTGCCACGCATGATGTCCTCCAAGGATTGTTCTCTTTTGACAAGATGTCCAAAGTAGATAAAGGCAAAATCTTGCCATCCTTGCCTCTAAGGAACTCTCAGGCTGTGCTTCTTCCAAGAGAGATATTTGTGTCCTGGCAGTCCAAGGTGACTAGTCTTCTCTTTAATTAAAATGCTTTGCTGGGATGCTGTGGTGGTTGCATAATTTCATGTCAACTGGAAGTGTAGGGGTGGAGTCTAGTCTGTCAATCAGGTCACAGTCTGATGGTGCCTCCTCGTGGACAGAGGAGTCGCCTTCTGTCTATGCTTCACCTTCCTGTTGAGGGGCCCTACTCAGAGAACTGGAAGAGTCATGTGGACACCTGTCACAACTCTGAGAGGCTTCTACTAGCAATGGAGCCACAACACTTTTCACCCACTGGGCTGTGATCTTCTTGTATTCAGCATCATTGCATGTGCTGTGTGAATGAGAGGAAATTACCCACTGGTATAGGATATGTGAGCTAATATAGACTTAAGGACTTGATCTGGACTGAACTGGGATGTTTTCTCAATATACAATTGCTCTTTGATATAAAGCTTTCACTTACTCATATATGAGTGTCTCTGGATTTCTTTCTTTAGTCAACCCAGTCTAACACAATATGAGACCTTGGGAGTAGGGTACTATAGGAACAATTCGTGAAGATAGAGAGCAGATACTTGTTTGACCTCTGCCTTTTGGTAGTTTTTCTTTGGCTTGCCAGAGATCAAATGAAGCCGCATGGTTTACTTGGTAGTTTTCTGAAAAGGACTTGGGAAGTGAAGGTTTTGATTCTAGAATTTGTTTTTGGTTGTTCCTGTTTTAAATGGCAATAATAAATGTGACTAATGTATATTTTGAGCTCAGGGGAGCTTGAACTTATTCTCTGAGACCATGCTGCTTAGTCAAATTGGCTGTGACCTGTAAGATCAAAATGCTGACTAAAGCCTTGCCCTGGTTTGATTCAGCGAGAGACCTAAGGCTATATTGCATATAAATGGAATCATTTAGATAAGGATTGAATTTGAATTTTAGGACTCTGTTTAGAATCTGGCTGTACTCAGATTATACTGATTTCTTCTGCCTATTGCTATTGATATAATGCGTAATAGAAATGATTATTGAAAAGTGAAAACAAAGGGTTGATAGGTCTACTTGCCTTCAGCACTCCAGTGGATCTTTAAGTGCGTGTAGGACACGCTTGCTTGCAAAGAAGGCTCTGAAAAGATATAGCCCATCCAGTATTCAGGACATTTGCACTTGAAGAACTTGCCTAGAAAATTGAGCCAGTAGCTGTTCCGCTGGAGAAAGAGGGGGCCTGACCACTCTCGTGAAGAGTCACAGTGTCAGGAAGTCAGTCAGTTCCACCTTATCTTATAAAGTCGCTATGAGTTGGCATAGACTTGATGGCAGTGAGTTACAAACACACATACATAACTGATATGTATGTTGTATATATATAACACATTATATATAATGAAATCACTGATATATAAGTTAAATACCTTACATTAAGTTAAATACATTAAGTTAAATACCTATTTTTATATATCACTAGTTTTGCTTCTCTTATGACCTTGGCCTAACATGCAAAGTGAAACTGAGAGACAGTATATATAAATCCTAGTACCATGTAATTTGTGATCATAAGTGCCATTACTGCCTCCTATTTTGTAGTCTAAATCTTCATTACTTCCTGATCTGCTCATTTATCAATTAGTGCATCTTCCCCTGAGTTGTATATTGTGAAACTGACACTAATATTCCATATATTAGATAGCTCCGTTTTATAATTTATCCAATTAGCAAAGTGTTTATTTATTTAATTTATTCATTTAACAGTGTAATGATTACATGCTAGGCTCAACATTTCTAGTTATTTCAATATGGACATCAATTTGTTGAATGCTACTCTTTTGGAAGGCATGGCATTAGCTCTAAGCAAAACCAAAAATGGCGTCCTTATGTTGATTCCAGCCCCTAGTGACTCTAAAGAACTGAGTAGAACTGCCTCTTAGGGTTTCCAAGGCAAATGTAAATTTTTGGAATGACTGATGAATTTTAAAATGCCAACCTTTTGGATCTAAGCTGAGTGCTTAACCACTGAGTCAGCAGGACACCAGGGTATTGACTATAGAGACTGAGATACAGATCATTCGGAATTTCCCACCTAACAGGCAATGCAGCTGCACACAAAGTATTTCAATTAAGTAACTTAATAAACATGTTCATAAGTGAAGACTTGAATATTTCAAAATGCCATGAGAATATTCTCAGAAAGCCATATAAGTTTTGTGAAATCAAGGGGGCAGGAGTAGGGAGTTGGGGGGATGAAGCATCATGTCGCTTACTTCACGTAAGATTACAAATTCTTGTGGTAAGGTGCCATCAAGTTTGTCCCAAACACAGTGACCCTACGAACCATAGAATAAAACACTATCCTGTCCTGTACCATCTTCAGAATTGTTATTTTTGAGTCAAATGTTGCAACCCGTGTGTCAATGTAACTCCTTGAAGGTCTTCATCCTTTATGGTGGACCCTCTAGTTTATCAGGCATTCTATCCTTTCCCAAGGACTAGTCTCTTCAGATAACCAGTGCACAGTATGTGAGATGAAGGACCACCTTCCTAGCTTCTAAGGAGCATCTTGGTTGTACTTCCTCCAAGATGGATTTGTTTGTTCTTCTAATAGTCCACAGTATTTTCAATTTTCCTTATCAGCACCTTGAATCAAATGCATCAATTCTTCTGCAGTCTTCTTTAGTCATTATTCACCTTTTGCATGTATGCATGAAGAGATTGAAAATACCATGGCTTGGGTCAGGGGCATCTTACTACTCCAAGTGACATTTTTGCTCCTCAACACTCTAAAGGGACCTTGTGAAGCATATTTGCCCCGTGTGATGATTCATTTGATTTTTAACTGCTGCTTCCATGAATGTTTATTATGGATCCAATTAAAATAAAAATCTTTGATGTTTTCATTCCCCCAATTTATCATGGTTCTGTCTAATGGCCTAGTTATGAGGATTTTGGTTTTCTTTACAATGAGTTGAAGTCCAATTTTCACCAGAAAAAAAATTGATGTAAAATTTGCCATTTTTCTATTCAATAGAATTGGATATTTAGTTATATCTAGAAAGAGTAGTGCCATTTTTACAAATAAGTCAGTTTTTACTTTGGGTGTATGGGCTATAATCTATGAACTGTTGTGTCATAGATTTTTGTGATAATAAGTATTCTGCAGACTGAAATTGCAGTCAGTGCATGATTTTCGGCAGGGGGTGGGGGTGGGGCAGGGAGAGAGTCCCTGGATAAATGAGTAACTGGTACTTGCCAGTAATATTTCACATCACATTTTAGCACAAAAAGGTTTAGTCACTCTTTTCCTCTAGTAAACTTTCAAGCAGAGCTACAGAGGATGACAACATCGATGGAAAATGCCAGGAAGCATAAATTCACTCATTTTTGAGCAAAACTGCTATAGCAGTGAGACTATAGGAATGAAAGAGCGGATCCAAAGTTTGGACATCTCAGAGAGAAGGCAGGCATTTCCCCAGGATCCTGTGGAGCTCTGACCTTGAATCAGGCTTACAGGACTGCAGAGGGAGCTGGGAATGTCTGCCAGACCTGGGAACTCAGCATCATAACTTCAAATCAGGGAAAACCCTTGCATGCTCCTCAAAGGTAATTGAACTCAATCTGAGAAAAGCAACTTGGTTCCGGAATCATCTTGAGTACTACATGAACAAGTATCCGGAAATGATTGTTCACAAATTATTTAGTGCTTTCTATGGGCAAAATTAAGGCCTGATAGTGCAGTGGTTGAAGTGCCCAACTCCTAACTAAAAGGCAGCAGTTTGAACCCACTGGTTGCTTGATGGGAGAAAGAGGTGGCAGTTTGCTCCTTTAAAGATTTCTCACTCACTGTTCTCACAATGATCTTGTAGGACAAGTAGTGGCACCCCCGTCGACTTTTGAAGGCTGAAGATCTTTGCGGATGCAGACTGCCAACTTTCCCTTTTCCTTTCTGGAAGCAGATGACCAACCATTCACATAGCAGCTGAGAGCCTGATCTCTGCACCCCTACAGCCCCTGTTCATCATGATGATGTCCTTGGAAACCCGGGGTGGGGGAGCAATTCTATTTTGCCTCATAGAGTTGCTGTGAATCAGAATCAACACCATAGCAGTGGGTTGGATTTGGATTCTATGCAAAGGCTCTTGACATCCAGCTGGAATTTGGTGTTTTGTGTGACCTTGATTCTACGATTATTCCCCTCAGGAGAGTTCACGAGCGAATTCTTGTTGGGAGGCAGAGAAAAGCGCTCTATTTGTCACTTTTGAACTGAAATGCTTCCATCAAGCATGAATTACAGGACAAGTCTCCTATACTCAGGTATTGTTTGCATCCTCATCGCCATCATTATTCCAGGCCCTTGAAAAAGAACAGAGAGTGCTTCTTTTAATGCCAACTGTGATTTGCATGTTCAAAAAAGGTTTGAAGTTTCAGAAATTAAATGTCGGGGTATAAAATTTTCTTGAAGGAAAAAAGTATGATTGCATCAAACTTTCAAAGTACAATCAAAGTCTAAAGGAAATATAATTATTATTGTCGGTTTATCACCTCAAACATGTTGTTGTAAATGTCATTATATCAGATGAGTTTGGTAACAGGTTTTCCACTTTGCACTTTATTTGACAAGGTGATTCATTGTTTAGTGCAGTTTAAGATGTCAGTCCTTCTGGCGAGAATTGAGCTGAGCTGATGTGCATAAGAGCATTCTTCCATCAAAGGATATGATTAAAGAAGGCTTAGACTTGTGAAATATTGTTTCTAAACTTGCTTTGAATAAGAGTTGTTTCTTTGCCGAGATATAATTTATCACATTTCATACATCTGGGAAAGTATATATAGACCATGTCTGTTGGCTATGGCACTTTGTGCAGCTATAAAGCTGTGCAAGATTATCCTATCTTTGACTAGTTTGTGTCATGGAATATATTCCATAATGGAAGCTGTGTTTGACTTTGTTTACTCAAACAAAATATCTCACAGCAAAACAGAATGATGAACAAATTATTTACTTGGCCTAACATTATAGCTTGTCATATGTTGCCTTATCATGTAGATCACCCAGTAAGGAGGCTCACCCAATATTAGGTCACAATAAGCACCCTTCTGCAGGGTGCTTAAGGAAGCCAGTGCCTTCTTGCTGATATTTTGATGCTGTCACAATGATTTCCTTGTTCCTTTTGTTAGCTTCCCATGTCGGAATTGTAAGTATGTGTGTTAGTCTGGGAAGACTAGAGAAACATTCATAAACACTCATACATGTATAAGAAAGACCTTTAAATAAAGAGTAATTGTACTTTAAGAAAACATCCCCACGGTACAGACAGCAGGGAAGTGGGAAAAAGGAGACATTGGACAGTGTAAGATATGACAAAATAGTAATAATTTATAAATTATTATGAGCTCATGAGGGAAAGAGAGCAGGAAGAGAGGGGGGAAATGAGGAGCTGCTCCTAAGGACTTAAGTAGAAAGCAAGTGTTTTGAGAATAACAAGGGAAACAAATGTACAAATGTGCTTGACATACAATGGGTGGATGTATGGATTATGATCAGAGTTGTATGAGTACTCAATAAAATGGTTTTTAAAAGAAAACATCCCAGTCCAGTCTAGATCAAGTCTGATATTAGCTCCTATGTCCAATACCAATCTATAAAGTCCTCTTCAGAATCATGACACACATGCAATGACACTGAATGCAGGATGATCACAGGCCAGTGGATGGAAAGTTTTGTGGATCCAGTGGCATTGTAAACATCTCAGTGCTGGCAGGGGTCTCCATGTGGTTCCTCCAGTTGAGGACACTAGTGTAGCTTCATGTGTCTTGTCAGCTGCAATGTCTCTCAGGGAGTGAGCATATGTCCTACCTCCAGTGAACTATTAATCTCCTTCACACCTCCAAATGAGGTTATCAACCTGAGACCTCACTGACAGGGTAAGCTCCACCGCTTCATTCAAAAACCTCAAATTGACAACAGATTATGTAACTAACACAGAAGGACACCAGTGGAACAGAAAAGAAGGACAGTGCTTTTATGTGTAATGATGAAGTGCCCAGTCCCAAATTGAACTGATGAATATATTGTATCTCAGACTCAAAGTTACCTTGCAAATTGTTTGCAGCCCTGATATACAAATAAGGGATCTGAGCACACTTAGAAGACAAGTAATTTTCCTAAAGCAAATGAACAGATAGTGAGTGTTTGAGCTGGTATTTGCATGAAGGTCTTCTTCCATGGACAGTACATGGTTCGGATGTGCAAAACACATCAGACTTCTCAAGGACAGTGAGAATGCTTGTGCAATTCAAGGAATGAAATCAACGCCACTAAATCAGAAAAAGAAATGTTGAATTGGCATGTGTTCTGTTGTATATACTCTCAGCAACATCAAAGCTAAAATAATTTATATACAAAAGAAAAGCATCAAGCTTACCCTCTGTATGTATTTTTTAGACAGTATGACTTTGGGGCTTTATTTCTTACTGGGTAATTCCTGAATTTATATAGTTTTGCGATTTCATTTGCTGTCTCACTGTTAGTGTCTTATTTCAGCTGCAACATATACATCAAATAGGAGCCATAAGATGGAATACTCCTTCCTTCCACTCAGCAAACTGATATGAAATATATGTTGACTGAAGCAAAGGTCAAAATGCCCCTGACTTTTTATAGCCAAGGTAGATCAAAGAAACTCTGAATATCTTCCAAATTACATTATTTAATATTAACCAGGTAGAAGGTGATCTATGGTAAAATTTCTTATATAAATTGAATTCAACAGCCTTTTTATAAGAGAGGCAATGGTTAATGTAAGGCATGTGAATAAGTTTGATGTATTTATGTAGTTGCCATTAAAAAATGACAGAGAAGGCTTAGAAGAATAATAGTCTCTCCCCTGAAGAAAGCAGAGACAGAGCTGAAGCCTGCTTAGGTTCATGCTGAAATATTGTTCAGGCTTTCTGTGTTTCCTGGGGATGGCACAGTGTCAAGAAAAGCCTAGGCTAACTTGGAGAGGCTCGACCTTCTTTGGATCGAAGAAGTTTGTATATGCACATGAGGACAGGAGTATGGTGACTTCCCACTTAGGCTACAGCCCTGGAAGCTGTAAAAGTTGAGGTTCCTATATAGGTTTTTCCACAGATATGTTGGTTTCCATTTCGACAAAGGAGTTCATCTCTCATAAACAGGTAATGGCACTTAGCATCTCCATCCTGCCCCCCCCCCTAAAAAAAACCCTCACTTCACTGGCACTGAGTTAATTCTGACTCATAGGTGTACCTACACACATCTTCATATATCAAGTACATATTTTATAGATTCAAAATTCAGCAATAAAATGAACATGGCCATTACAACTACAAATAGCTATTTTTCCAGCAAGTAATAAAGAATTATATGGCAGTTACCTTCTTGGTTTTAATAAGATTCCAGTTTTACCCAGGACTATTTTTAGGAACGGGGACAAGTTATTTAATGTCCCTGTCTCTCAGTTACCCTATTTTAAAAATGATATCACCCTCTTAAGCTTATACAAGTTTGTATTTGTCAAGTCTCTGACATAGTACTTAGACAGCATAGTTTTACTATAGACCAAAACTTCTCCCCAAAGACTGCAAGAATGGCTTCAAGGTGGCATCCCTGCTATGACAAGACAAATCAAGATCTTGCCCCACACCACAGTGACAGAGGGAGGGGTGATAGAGGTTTGGTTGCCAGAAACAGCCCTCTCTATTTAGTCTAGCGTAGAGCAAAATATCAATTCTTATGTATGCTGTGAAGTGAATAATATAGGAAATCATTGACTTGGTTGTGTAATGTACTGAAAAAAAAGAGCTGGCATCTAAATACAACTATGTTATCAATCAACTGAAAGTCTTTTGGAGGTTAAATACAGCCCCTTGATACACGCACAGGAGGCAGGAAGGAAACAAGAAAAACAAAGAAGTTACAGCCTTCCTTGTTCAGCCTGTTTTGGGGTGCAGAGAAGTTTCCTAGGGGAAAGGTCAATAGAACGGTCCATTTGGAAAGTTACAATGGTTCGGCAAAGGAGACAAAATCCCTGCCTCAGTGGCAAGTGCTGACGCAGCCCGTCTGTTTTTGACATTCTCTACTTTGACCATCTGCAATAATCTGATTGCAAATTTCACTGAGAGCAAACTAAAACAGGTCCAAACAAAATGACATAGGTCACATCCATCACACTATTGGAAATATGGTGCCTTTCTTCTGTGCCTCCCAATTGTTTGGTTTGGAACTATATTAGGCCACCATCAAAGTAGGAAATATTAATCCATTCCTTCATCCATTCACAATGCTAAATGTTATCTAATAACAGTTAGAGAATGCCTACATTTACAGAACGACTGTGCACAACTTCAAAGAGCTCCCCCTGGAGAGCAGACGTGGCCTCTCTGATGGTGAGGAGGATTTCAAGACTTTTCGTGAAACATATTGACTTACTACTGGTCATTGGACCCATAAAGAGGCCTAGGGTCTATCCCAACATAGATTCGGGGCTTAAAATTCTCTCCCGGTCATTACTGCCAGGCCCTGTGGCACATATGTAACTAGGAAAGGTCTGCTTTGGGACAGAGGAAATGTTTATTTTAAGTGACATAAAACAGGGCCGGATGGCAAGAGCCCTCCTTTTAATTCTGTAAGTGGACAAATTGTTGGTCTTTAGAAGACTCAGTCCCATTAGAAGGAACACTTCATTCACCTGTACCGACAGGCCTTCCTATCTGGTCCCAAAAGGCGCCTGGAGAGAAGTTTTCAACCTTTTAACCCATTTGTGAGGAAAAGCTGCTAAGCATTTAACTGTCCTAAACCCCAAATGTTTAATTTTGCCAGGCTCAGTGTGAAACCCAGATGAGTGATCCTAGTCTGTCTAATTTATCACTACTGTGTTTCATTATTTAGGGCCACAATTGGGGACTTACCTGCCCTCAAGATAAAATTGAACAACTTATCATTTGAGCCCCTTTTGGGTTCATTATAAAAATCATTTTAGTTTTTAATGGCTTCTGCTTTCTTTGAGATTGAGGCTTTTCTGCTTTACTTGGTTATTGCTGTTAGTTTTTGTTGTGGTTCTTGGTCTCCTTTTGTATGTTTTAAGTATATGAAATCCAGGATGGATAAATCTATAGAGACGATAACTAGATTAATGGTCTCATAGGGGCGATTGGGGAGAAATGGGGAGCTAATAACAATGAGTACAAGAAAGAAGAAGATAGTCTAAATGTAATGGTAGTGATATTATTGAACTATTGAATTGCATGATATAGGAACTGTGTGTCAATAAAAGTGTTAAAATTAAACATTTTAGGAGTCATTTTATGATTTGGGGTGAGGGTAGACTATATCTTTAGTCCTTATGCTCAAAATCTTTTAATTCAGGCAATCATTTATGTGCCATCTAGTACAGTGTGATAGCTTTTCCTTGCACAATTTGGACAGACGCTGATTTGTGAAAATTGTCTGTGGTCCAATTTAAAGTGTTCCTTTGGCTCATTGTGGTACAGAAGTGACATAATCCTCCAATAAGAGAATTATTGACAAGCTTTGGTGGTTTCTTAAAAAAGGAAACAACATATTTGTCCTCTAAACAACATATTTGTCCTTTGGGTCTTTTTTTCTCTCAGTAAGTGGAGTATTTGTGAGAACAGGATAATAATCTGAAATTTTAATTCTCTTACTGTTTATCTTCAGTGAAAAGTACAGCTTAGACTATCAATTCTTCACTCAAAATCTCACCACCATCCATTTGATTCCAACTTATTATAAGACTATGAAAAGAGGGTAACACCCCCGCCCCCAAGCACCAAATGGAAAAAAGCTCCACTGGGTGGAATTTCTGCACAACGCCGCCCCCCCCCCCCACACACACACACCCTGCAGGCAAGCATTGAGCGACTGGCTCTGAGTTAGTGCACCTGGTAACATCACCTGGGGAGATTCTTTCTGATCCAGTGAGTTTTTTAGTAAAAGCATTATCACAGGAACCTGGGGTTTTTTTTCTTTTCTTTTTTTCCTAACCCTAACCCTAAGGAACCTGGTTTTAAGTAATGGCTGACTTAAGAGAACCGTGAGGGGTTGTGAATTTTTTTTTACCTACTTGGAAAAACGCTGCAGAAACTGTTGTGATGTTGAATGCAGCTTACAAGGACAGCACTATGGAAAAACTCAAGTGTACAAGTGGTTTTCTCATTTCAAAATGGGCAAAATGTTGATAGATGAGAAACCTCATTCTGGACATCTGTCGACTTCCTGAACAGAGGAAAATGTCGAAAAACTTTGTGCACCTGTGTTTCAAGACAGACGGCCCATTGAAGAGATGGGGAAGTTATCTGGATGATCTTGTAGCTCTGGTCAGTGCTTTAATGCAAGATTTGAGAATGAAAAGGGTAATGCAAAATTTGTGTGTCCAGCAAAAAGAGTGTTGAGTGGAATCATGCTGCACTTTGAAAGAACAGCTCCAAAGTAACCCAGGCTTTACCCCCAAGGTCATTACTGGTGATGAGGCATGGTGCCAAGACCCTGAAAGCAAATATCAATTAAGCCAGTGGAAGATGCCATCACTATGTTTCCTCCAAAAAGCTTGCCAAGTGAAATCAAAGGTCAAGACAATGCTCATTTGCTTGTTGGTTTTTTATGTGAGAGGGATAGTGCATTTGAAGTTTGTTCTACTAGGTCAGACTGTTAATAAAGCTTTCTATTTAAAGGCTCTGAAAAGATGGCATAACAGTATGTGACAAAAAAGACCTGATTTGTGGCAGACGATGTGTGTATGGGGTGGGGGGGGGGTTGGGGAATGGACTGATTTTGCCACCACGACAGTGCACCTGCTCACACAGCCATCTCAGTGCGCCAATCTTGGACAAAAAGACAGCATGCCTCTCTTTCACCCATGCACCTGACTCATCTGGCCTTGCTCCTTGTGACTCTTTTTGTGTCTACAAATGAAGAGGGACATGAAAGGACAGTGATGTGAGCATGTAGAGGAGGTTAAAAAAAATGAGGGAGGTGCTGTCAGCCATCCAAACAGATGAGTTTGAAAAATCCCTCCAAGAATGGAATTGCAGATTTGCCAAATGCATTTAGTTTAAGCGGGAATATTTTAAAAGTGAGGATTTTGGGGGGAAAAAAAATCTGGTTTTGGTGGGGGTGGGGTGGCGGTGTTATTCCCTCATATATAAGACAGAGTCGGAACCTTCCCCTCCCCCAGCATTTCTGAGCCTGGAACTCCTTGCAGGAGAAGTAAGCCTCATCTTTCTCCTTGGAGCTGCTGGTGGCCTCCAGTTGACCTTGCACTGGGTACCCCCACGTGTAGCCCCTCCATCACCAGGGCTCCCACCAACACTTAGAAGGCATTCTCAAAAGGGGCTACCACTCACCCATGCTCAGGATTCGAAAATGCAGCTTATAATGAACGGAGAGCTCTACATTTTATAGAAGCATAGATTTGAACCATATTGTCCATTATAGCATTGCATAACCCTTAAAGGAAGACCATTTGAACAAATGCCTCCCAGATCTTCAGATTGATTTCTGAAGGTCAGACTAGTTTTTATGCTTATTCTCAGTAGTTTCCCTTAGTCTGAGTTTTCCTTTTTTAAAAATCATTTCTCTGGGGTCTCATACAGCTCTTTTTGCAATACATACTTACATACATTGTGTTAAGCACATTTGTATATATGTTGCCATTTTCAAAACATTTTCTTTCTACTTGAACTTTTGGTATCAGCTCCTCTGTTTTCTCCTCACTCCCTCATGAACCCTTGATAATTTATAAGTTTTTTTATATAAATCATTTTATTGGTGCCTCACACAACTCCCATCATGATCAATATATATGTCAATTGTATGCAGACCACATTTGCACACCAGTTGCCACCATCACTCTCAAGGTATCTTTCCTCCACTTAGGTCCCCAGTACTAGCTCCCCATGTTTCCCCTCCCTCTCCAATCCCTCCCCCATGAAACCTTAATAATTTACAAATATTACTTTTTCATATTGTACACTGTCCAATATGTCCCTTCACTCACTTCCCCGTTGTCTGTACTCCAGAAAGGAGGGTATATATAGATTTTTTTCCATATCTCACATTGACCGATGTTTCCCTTCACCCACTTTTCTGTTGTCCATCCCCCTGGGAAGGGGTTATTTGTAGATCATTGTGATCAGTGCACCCTTTCTCCTCCCATATCCCCTTCACCCTCCTGGTATTGCTACTCTTATTGTTGGTCCTGGGGAGTTTATCTGTCCTGGATTCCCTGTGTTTCCAGCATTTATCTGTACCACTGTACATGCTCTGGTCTAGCCAGACGTATAGCGTAGAATTGGGGTCATAACAGTGAGGGTGGGGGGAGTATTAAAGAACTAGAGGAAAGTTTTATGTCTCATTGGTGCTATACTGCACCCTGACTGGCTCATCTCTAAGGGGAAATCCAATTGTCTACAGATTGGCTTTGGGTCTCCACTCCACATTCCCCCTCATTCACATTGATAAGATTTTTTTGTTCTCAGTCTTTGATGCCTGGTACCAGATCCCATCAACACCTCACAATCACACAAACTAGTGTGCTTCCTCTACATGGGCTTTGTTGCTTCTCAACTAGATGGCTGCTTTTTTTTTTAATCTTCAAGCCATTAAGACCATAGAAGATATATCTTGATAGGTGGGCACCATCAAGTTTCTTCATTATATTTGCTTCTGCCCCCTTATTGTGTTCAGCCATTGTGTAGGGAAGGTGAGCATCACGAATGCTAGTTTATTAGAACAAAGTGTTCTTGCATTGAGGGGATACTTGAGTAGAGGTCTAATGTCTATCTGCTACCTTAATACTTAACATATATGTCATATATCTCCTGAGCACTTTATTTATTGATACTTGTCTTTTACCATGTTAAAGATTTTCCCACAAAATTCTGCCTATAATTTCTATTGCAACCTACCTCCCCTGACTTTTGAATATAGGCAGTATATGCAGAGGGATTTAAAAGTAGTATCTCTTCTGGAAATCATGGGAATTAGATTAAGGGTGGAGTGGAGGAATAGTTCAAAAAATATAGTGAATGAAATCCCTACAAAAAAATATCCTGGTGTCCTTTTTATCCAGATTCTGTTCAATGTGTGCTGATTCAGAACAAAGGTGGGGACCAGAAATCTTTATTTTAAAATATAAAAGTGAGTTTTTCGCAAACTGGAAACCGATAATCCCTAAACTAGAGTCAGCTTCTCTTCATGCACAATTCACATTGCAATTGTGTCTCCAAAAGTTGAAGACTTCTGATAGTCTGCTGAAAGAAGAAAAGAAGTTTCACTCGCCTCCATTTCAATATCCACTATCCACTTAAAGAGCACTCTCATACTTCTTTGAGGCCAGATTTGTTCATTCTTCTGTTAGTCTCTGGTTTAAGTCAATATTCTTCATCCACACCATATCATCCAAAGGCACCCGTTCTTTTCCATTGTTCCATATTCATTGTCCAGTGTTCACATACATATGAGGCAAATGAAAATAAGTTGGTGAGGGCCAGCACAAAGTAGCACCTTTGCTTCTTAATATATAAAGAGGTCTTGGGTGGCAGCTATGTGAGCTGATTAGTTTCTTGATTGCTGCTCCCAGGGGTCCAACTAAAATGAAACCCTTAACAACTTTAATTTTTTCTGCTTTTCTCATGATGCTACTGATGGGCCCAGTTGGGAGAAATTTTGGTTTCATTATGTTGAAGCATAATCCATACTGAAGGCTGTCTTCTTTGCTGTCAAGCAATAAGTACTTCGTACCAAATTGTGTCCTCTGCATATTGCAGGCCAGTGCATCGTCCTTCAATCCCGATACCTCCTTCTTCACACATTCAAGTTTCTGGGATCCTTTTCTCAGCCCAACTATGGAATAAGTATCATGAAAACATACAATCCTGACCTACATCATTTTTTATTTTAAATCATGCAGTGTCTCTTTACTGCTTCAACCCCACCTTTCTTTGGCACTGTACAGACTCTAGATTAGCACAATGAAGAGTCCAGCAATTCGCATGCTTTTCAATGCTATGCATGATTTGCTATGATCCTTTGCATGGTCAGTAAAATACAGTTACATCTTTCTTGTACACTCTGCTTTCCATCAAGATTCATCTGATATTAGTGATGATAACTTTGCTCCACATTTTCTGAATCCGAACCTGGCAGCTGCTTCATGAGAGCATTAATGCTATAACTGCTTTTGATTACCTTTAACAAAAATTTTACTTGCTTCTCATTTTAATAATTTTTTTCAAAACTTTTCATATCATCTCTTTTGGAATGGGCACAAGTATGGATCTTTTCTGGTCAGTTGGCCAAGGAAGCTATTTTTAAAATTTCTGTGCATAGTGCTTTCAATGTCGAATCTGTTTGTTAGAATATCTCAGATGGTATTCTGTCAACCCCTGGAGTCTTGCTTTTTTGTTAATTCTTTCAGTGTAGCTTGGACTGCTTCGTTCAATACTAATAATTCTTGATTATACACTTGCTTCTGAGATAATTGAATGCCAAGCAATTCTTCTTGGTACAGTGTGTATGTAATCCTTCCATGTCTTTGGATGCTTCCTAAGTCACTCATTAATTTGTCCATAGGCTCCATCAATATTATCAATTGTAACTTAAGTTTTTTTTCCTCTCCAACATGATAAACAATGAGCTTGTTTTCTCCATCTGGGTTTCTAACTCTAAGTCGTTGCAATTTTCATTACAGTACTTTGTCTTCTTGAGTCACCTTTTGAAATCTTCTACTTTTTTATCTCACCATGTCTTCCATTTGCTTTAACTATTTTACATTCTAAGTGCAACTTCAGAGTCTCTCCTGACATTCGTTTTGATCTTTTCTTTTTCTTCAGTCTTTTAAATTACGTTTTTCTCTCTTCAGATAATAGAGTCTGAACATCACCCTTCACTAATTTGGTCTTCAGGTATCAGGGTTCAATGCATCAGATCTTCTTTGAGATTATCTCTGGATTCATGTGGAATATACACAAGGTTATACATTGGCTCTCATGGACTTTTCATTTTCATTTTCTGCAGCTTCAACGAGCATGTAAGTAATTGATGATCTGTTCTACAGCTGCCCTCTGGCCTTGTTCTAACTGATGATATTTAGCTTCTGTGTTGTCTCTTTACACAAATGTAGTTGATTTGATTCCTGAAATATATATGTCAAAATGTAGGAGGTGAAAGTCAATTTCAGGTTGCAGGAGTCAAAAGAGAAATGGCTTTAAAGAAAGGTTTCAAGTAGCAGAAGTGTCATTGCTGTCAGACAGAATTATAATTTCCTGGTGAATTGTATTTTAAATGAGTGTCACGGCTGTAGAAAAGGAAATAAAGGAAAAAGCAAGGTAAGAAAGGGAGGACACACACAGGGAAGGAAGCAGGCAAGGAAGAGCATGTGGACGGAGGAGGAAAGGAAATGGAGACAAAGAAGGGAGAGAGGGAGGACAGGAAGAAGGGTCCACAGAGGGAAGAGGGAGAGGAGGGCAGAAAAGAACAATCCCAAATTTTAGACGTGGCATGGTGTGAAGGGGAATTGCACACAAACCCTGAGGTCTTTTAAATCAATGTATTCATTATGCTATGGGGGAAGCAACTGTGGATTTGGTTGCAACCAAAATCCAAACCCAGTGCCATCAAGTTAACTCTGACTCACAGCAAGCCGGTATGAAGTTTCTGAGGCTGTCATCTTCGTGGGGGCAGACAGCTTCAACTGTCTCCCCGGCAGACAAATGCATCGTTGTTGACAGCCAGGGTTTTCCCTGTGAACAACAGCAAATATAAATGTGGGCTCAGGACAGGCAAGAAAGAGTCTGACAGACATTTGGATTCTGATGTGAACTCGTGATTTTGACAATGGAACTAGAAATGTATATGTGCACATTTATGTGCCTATGTGCACATATACATTTAGTTACTTACAGTTACAGTGAAGCTCACGACTGGTGTCCCCACCCGTTCTTGGTAAGACAATTAGTAATAAGTAGCACACAATCTGCTGATGTTTCCATTCTCAGATTTCATCCACCCAAAGATTTTCAATTGTCTGATTTCCTGTTCAAAACATTGACATATCGATTTTGTTTTCTGTTCTAAATCAGCGGGTTCTACTACTTGAACATATACATCCAAACATTGATTTCTTTGTGAAAGCCAGATTCTGGAAGCAGTGCAATGCTACTGTAGACCAGATGAGAAAAAGAAAAGGAGTTTGTACAATTATTCCTCATTTTCCAAAAGTTATTCCTAGGAATCATCCACAAGATGCAGAATTATTACTGACGAAATGTCAATGTCATCCAGCTCTTCTTCATTGTTGGAGTACATTTTTAAGGATTTACTTTTTAATGTCTGGGTTATTGAAATGAGGGGGCTCTGGTGATGTCATGGTTATGCAATGGGCTCTGATCCTCATGGCCAGCAGTCTGAAATGACTAGCAACACCTCGGGACGAAGACTGAGTTTTCTACTCCTGTAACAATGACAATCTTGAAGATCCATATGGAGTAGCTATGAGCCAGCTTTGATTTGATGGCATTTAAAAATTTTTTTATTGACATATACATATAATGTTTATAATTCCCAAAGATAAATAAAGATTGGATTTATAACAATACCGGGTATAAAAGTCAATAACAATGAAAACTTAGAACCAATGGAACACCAGGAGAAATTGGAAAATAATTGTAGGTAGATACATTATATGTGACACCTTCTCTGTGTGTAATTGTATGTATATGTATGTATATATGCTGACTTTCACATAGTTTTATATCTGTCAACTGTGTCACTAAAAAAGAACCAAGACTCCTCAGGGGAATGGCAGTGGTGGGGCAGAGGCAGATAGGTACACAATAAGACTGCGATATCTTGCTACACTACAAAGCAAGGAACTGAGTACAAGGCAATGGAGGGAAGTGAGAGGACTACAAGAGCCCAACTGAAGAGATGAACTGTTGATCCTTCAAAAAATTGAAGTGTAGTGACGACTGATAACCAATGGGAGAAGAGAGATTCGAACATCCATATCTTTGATAGATAAATACAAAGAGAAAAATACCAGGAGCCCACTATTACATGAAGGAAGAATCATTGGAAAAATAAGGGCAAGAATCTCAATTTTACAACCATCTTGGTAAAGATTGGATCAGGAACAAAGTATCAATAGATGCTAAATCTAGAGAGAAATTTTGATGAGGACTGAAGTAGTTACATGATTTGAAAGTGTTTCTATATAAAATGATCAAAATGAAGATCACTGAAGGACAGATGGACCCTAGCCAAGACCACACTCAATGCAGACTGTCTCTGCAGGTGACTAAGGCAGGGATTCCTTACAGGACTATGAAGCACCATTGTTCGCCTGCAGAGTGGCTGGTGGTTTCAAATTGCTGGGCTTGAAGTTAGCAGCCCAAAGCAGGACCACCAGGCCATCAGGGTGGCTTACAGATAGATTTTAAGTATCTCAAAGTCTGATACTCTAAGAAGGCAACTTCACGTAGGCAATATTCTTTCTGATGCATAAGTCTAATCATAAGAAAAGATCAGGAAAATCTAAAATGAGGACTACTCCATTAGAAAAGGTCTTGGGACCACGAGGCTTGAAAACTATTGCATCATCAAAAGACAAATAACGCTGTGCAACTGTCCCAGTGAAAGTGGTCTAGAGAGTCAGGACAAGTTCATACAGCACCTGAGCTTCAATGGTATCTTGTGCCGAAAGGGGAGAGTGCTACAAAGAAAATTGAGGTAACTCAATATTAAAGCTCAAAATAATGTTTCCATGCACAGTCATCAAATTGATAATCGCACCATGGTTATATAAGAGAATATAATAAATTTTTTATTCATAGTAAGCAATGATGTATTTGGGGATAAAAGGCTATAATGTATGTTACTTACTTTATATATATAACACATATATGTTACTTACTATAGATACTTTTATAATGTATGTTACTTACTTTGTATGTAACACATATGTTACTTTATATATAAAGTAACATATATGTGTTATATATAAAGTATATATGTGTATATATAAAGTAACGTAGATTATACATTATCTACATATACACACACACCAATGGGTGAAATAGTAACAATAGGCTAATTTTGGCCACATGATCCATTTTTATTCTTGCAAACCCTGGTAAATTTGAAAATATTTAAAAATACTTAAAAACAGTTGTGATTTGCTATTAAATATTTTTAGTTGGTATGTTGTTGGTTGCTGAAGCCCAACAGATATGACCTAGGAATTCTGCAATTGTAGAAAACACCACTGGCCAATATTGAGTAATTTGTGATAGATTATTGGAAAACTAAGCCCCACCCACCCTAGTATTTACTCTGAAAGTTAAATTTTTTTTAGTGGTGAAAAGACCCATGGTGGGGGGAGTGTCACAAAAAGTATACTAAGCATGATGGGAACACCTCCATTTTTGCTGCACTAAATTGGAATTTATACTTATAAACTTTTATCCCTTTACCATTCCCTCAGATAGGAAATATAAAAGGGAAGTTGCATATTTAAACTATTTCTCAAGCAAAATGTAATGATAAAAATGTGTGTTCCTACTAGTACATTAATCTCGTCCTTCATAATTAACGGTGGCGTTTTTCTTTCATCAGGCTCTGACCTTTAACGTGTTCCTGTTGTGTGTATTTTTAATGCCTAACTTTTCTGGAAAATGTGTAGAGGTCATAATGAGGCATAATTATATACAGTATATAATTTTCTTTGGCCTTTTTCAAGTGCTAATTTAGCTATCATTTCTTCCTATAGAATTTTTATAAGAAATACCTTTTAAAATGAAAGTCCTTTCTTCAGTTTTGGCATGAATTATATTTGCACTAAGTATTTGATCTAGACAGAAAATTTAGCAACATATGTACAGAGGATAACTATACATGACAATAAATCCTTATTTATCTAGAAAGCAAACAAGCTTTTAAAATTGCTTCTCCCTGCACTCCAAACTCTGCTTCTATGGGAAAAAAGCCATTAGTAACTAACCCAGCTCTCTATTCCTCAATTTTCTGGTAACGAAATGGGATCATCCATCCTGGAATATCATTAGGATGAAATTAAATTGAGTGTGCAAAGTGCTTAGTATAGTGGCTGGCACATAATAAACGTTCACGTGATGATCATTTATTTCATCATTGTTTACACTTAGTTTAGGAAGAATATCTAGAGTCTATCTACTGCTTTAGTTTGGTCTCTTAAAAATGACTCATCCTAACCAAAAATTTACCATCATTATGGTGACCATGAATCATCTGAGAGTAAATGGAGAGATTTTAGAGTGACACTAAGTCACTTAGGATCAAAACAGTCAGGTCCTCAGATTTAAAAGAATATTCTGGTGTTCAATCATTCTAAAGAAATTGGTATCTCATGTTTTCTCTTATTTGCACGCAACCAAATGATTTCATTCCCTAGACTATAACTCAACCTATAAATAACCAACAAGTTGACTTTCCATAAGAATATTTTTACATATACTGTGTGTGAAAAGAAAAGAATCACTGAGACACTTGGGAAGGGACTTCTAAAATTTTCAAATTTACAAGAGAAAATACATAGTATGTTTGCAAAAATAACATTGCTTCATGAAAAGTTCACAAAACCTTGCCTAAGCATCTTGAGTCAATTGAGATTGGTAGGGAGGAACGTATCAATATGAAGACTGATTAGATTTTCACACCGTTTTTATGACAAGATAAATTTCAGCAACTTGGCTTTCTATATAAAAGACAGTTTAAAATAAATGAAGCATATTTGCAAGCAAGCAGACATGCACACACAATGGGAATTATTTATTTTGAATTGCTGACTTAGTGTAAGTAACTTGATCAACGAATAGAACCAGCCTAATTCTATAGCCCTTAAGAGTACTTTTATAAACCAGTGTCTAGGGAATATTGGGATTTAAAGGGAATCTGATGCACTTTTATGTTCCTAATACCTTCAGTCATATTAAGTCCTTGGATGAATTTTGCTGAATAATATTTATTTTAGGTCTGTAATGGTTTCTTTGTTTGCAAAGAATTGGGATATTTTTAAGAAGTGGCAGGTTGCATGAAAATAAAGACAATTTAAAAAAATAAATTCAGTGTTCTTTTTTGTGTATTTAGCCATTTGTATTAAATACTAACATCAGTATTATGTGTCTCAATGATATAGAAAAATAGAAATAATTGCATTTGGTGGTCCTTGTTCAGATGCTTTCATAAATATTAAAAAATGAGGGGCAGCAATGCTACATTCCAGAGCAAATGACCAAGACATCTTTGGTAGAGACACAAGAGGCTTTAAGTGTACCTGGAAAACTTTGATGTTCTCTATTTTATGTCTCAATCGTTCACAGTGGGGGCGATTGTCACCTTGGTCAAACCACTAGTATTGGTCATTTCTACAATATGAATTCAAAGTCAACTTCTGTTGCATTTTACATTTGCTTCCCTCTGGATTCACAGTTTAAAGAACTTGGCAGCCACCTCTAACTCTGCTTGCAGCACATCCTGGGGTGGCTGTGTGTTCATGCAGAATGGAATTGGGGCTCTGGTTCTTTGGAAACCCTTTCTCAGGCTCAGGGCACCTCATTTTAGCAAGAACGTTACAAGAAATAACATAGGAATAAGATGCTCTTGATGTATTAATTAGATTGGCTTCATAGTCACCCCCAAAACAGCATCATTCTATTCCGCTGCAGTAAGATATGAACCTCCTTGAGTGAGAGAGATGAGACAGTCTTTCCTGAACTGAAAACTGCCTGGAAATAACTTGACAAAAGCCTACAACTCTCTCTGGAATGGGATCCCCCCCTCCAAGTTGTGTTTAAGAGACTGAGCAAAGTTGTTTTACTTATGCAAACCTGATTTACTTCAAAAACAAAAGGGCATTTAAATTTTGCATAGTTCCTTTTTTCAGGAGGGCTCATTAATCAAGTATCAATATGGTCTCAAGGCACGAGGCATAATAACATTCCCACAGATACCTTATTATTGTTTGCCGGACTTGAAAGTAACTGTGACTTTCTTCTGGTAACTCTGAAGTTTACATCTGAACCCTCGAATGAAGAGCTGCTAGCTCCACAATGAGTCTGTGGTGGAACTTGAAGAAGGAAGAAGTCACTAAAATCTTTCTTGAGGATTTGCCCCTAAGGAATGTGGCCATGGAAGGTGGAGATGACCAATGATAAAAGCCCAGGAGTGTGAAGTTTTCCTTTGTTACTGTCTGCTGCTCCACAGTGTGTTCCCCTAGAGGGCTTCAGCAAGGTCTGTGGGGAATGCTTTCCAGAGGACTTCAAAATGTTCCTGAGTTTAAGACACCTTTGTAAGTGATGATTCTAGCCATTTAGTCTAAAGAACGGAAGAAATCTGGGAATTTTGCCAGGATCATACAGTCTTTTTCAGATGACTAACTGAACAGAAGTGAGGGCCATTAAAAGATTTTAAAAGCACTCACTCCTCTATGCCAGGAAATTTGGAAGACAGCTACTTGGTCAACTGAATGGAAGAGATTGATCTTTATACCCTTTAAAGAAAGGTGGCCCTGGAGAATGCACAAATTATGGAACATATCATTTATATCACAGGCAAATAGCACTGTGCTGAAGCCCCCACCCCCCACCCCCATGGTTGCAGCAGGACACCAACAGGGAACTACCAGAAGTTTAAGCTGGATTCAGAAGAGGATGTGGAATAAGGGATACCATTGCTGATGTCAGATGGCTCTTTACTGAAAGTAGAATATGCCAGGAAGATGTCTTCTTATGCTTTATTGGCTACGCGAAGGAATTTTGATAAGTGAATCATAACAAACTGTGGATAACCTTGAGAGAATGGGAATTCTACAACTTAATTGTGCCGATGTAGAACCTGTATATGGGTAAAGAGGCAGCTGTGCAAACAGAAAAAGGGTATATATATGGCTTAAAATTGGGAAAGGTCAATATCAGGGTTGTATCCTCTCATTGTATTCATTCACCTTGTATACCAAGCAAGAAATCAGAGAAGCTGGACTACATCAAGAAAAATGACATCATAATTGGAAGAAAGTTGATAAACAACTTGTGACTTGCATATGACATAACCTTGCTTGATAAGTGTTTGAAGCGCTTGCTGATGAAAATCAAGAATTGCAGCCTTCGATACAAATTAAAATTCAATGCCAAAAACAACAATAAAAGTCCTCAAACTGGACCAATAGGTATCACCGTGGTAAACAAAGAAGAGATTGAAGCTATCAAAGATCTCAACTTGCTTGAAGACACCATCAATGCTCGGTGGGAGCAGCGATCAAAAGATCCAATAACCCATTGTATTGGGTACATGTGTTGCACAAGGCCTCCTTAAAGTGGTGAAAAATAAGGATGTTCATTTGAGGACTAAGTTGCACCCGACCAAGTATTTTCAATTGTCTCTTATGCATGTGAAATTTGAACCGTGAATAAGTAAGACTAAATAAGAATGGCTGCATTTTAATTCTGGAGCTAGAGAAGAATATTCAAAGAACCATGGATGGCTAAAAGGACAAACAAATCTGTCATGGAAGAAGTACTACCAGAATGCTCCCAAGAAGGAAAGTAAGACTTGGTCTCACTGCTTTTGACCTATTATCAAGAGAGAACAGTCCCCTGAAGAAGGACATCATGCTCGGTGAAGTGACACAGTGGCTTCAAGGTGGGCTTAAACATACCAATTGTGATGGCTCAAGGCTAGGGAGTGATTCCGTCTGTTGCACATGGGGTCCCATGAATCCTATGTTGTATATAGGTACATAGGACCACAGAACTCAATGGTATCTAGTAACAACAGCAACCTTCCCTCCCGCCCCCCACCTTTTTTTTGGAAAAAGATATGAAACCAAAAGGAATCAGAAGGAACGAAGCTCAGGAGGCAAGGCCACGGCTGCTCACGCAGAGGCCATCAAGGATCTTGTGAAGCCCATGGAGGTCAAGGCCAAGATCCTAGTGGACGTCAACCGCAAGCCCAGCCGACTGGCCTACATCCCCACCTGGGTACATTTCTTCAAAAGCTTTGACCAACTTTCTTTCAACACTCTCAGAATAAACAGATGCTATTGTTCTCCAGCCCTCTAGAAGGTGAACAAACAAAAGGTCTTCAGGATCCCTACCCCCTAAAACACTTACCACGACCTTGACACTCGGCCAGTCTTTTACTTTGGTTGGACCACCTCCACCTCTTGGTAGACTTTGCTTCGTCATCACAGTGGTAATTCTTCCAAGAAATACTTGAGGATCTTGATTCCACTTGTTTAACATTTCCACTGAGAGTTTCTCTTGTCTGCAGCTGCTCTGGGCACAGAGTATTTGATACCTAGTGGAGGGGGAAATTAGACTCATGGATTTTGGTCTGAGTTGTGGAAACGTAACCGATTGGCATCTGTAATGGCTATTGTTTCTGCTGTTGTCAATTCTCTTCAATCAGGTGACAAACAGCTCATTTTTTTTTCTTTGCAACTTCATCTTCAACATTGTTTCATCCCTTCTTTTTTCTTTTTTTTTTTTGTGGGCATCACTGCCTCTGGTGGTCGTGGGCGCTCCTGAGAGCCGCCACTGGATTTGAACCGCCAAGCCCTCGGGCCGCAGTTCCGCACTCAACCATTTACGCCACCAGGGCTCAGCCCCATCCCTTCTTAAAAGCAGCTTTTATCTGCTGCTGCTTTCTTTGGAGTATGATCTCAGAAACCTTTGGTAATGCATTAATGATTTCACCATTCTGCTACTGAAGTTTTAGCACAAATTTGATGCTTGTTCTTGCTTTATTTTCTATCAGCATTCATTCACATTACTCTGATAGGTTATTTTCTCTGACAGTGTATAACATGTTAGTAAGAGTTTATTTTGCTGTACATTTTTTTGAAATGCATGCAGTTTTTTCATGGTACATATTTTTTTCATGAAATTTTTGATGATTCCTCAAATTTCTTGATAAATTCAAATTTGGCTAATATCAAATCCAAGTTGGTTAATTGAATCTATTTGTGACAAGCATTCAGAAAATGAAAGGGCACATTAAATAATTTTTTTTTTGATCGTGGTTTTATCTTTGGTTGAGTTGAAAAAAAACTTGAAAAATTGACTGTAAAGTGGCCTACATTTAAAACCACTTTGGAAAACACATTTAGAGAAAGAAATCCTGTTTATTGGCAAATTGACGTGAGTTTATGTCGTGCCAATTTTCCGAAGAGTTTTTATTAAGTCCCTGACTAGCAAACCAATTTAATCAAAAGTCAGGTAGTAATAAGCAACTTAATTGTAAGCCTGTGAAACAGAATATATTTTATTTTCTAAGATAATCTAAAACCCAAATTCAGAACTTCATGAAATCTAGGAAATAAAAAAAGTAATTATTGTAGGTTCTTATGTTACATTAAATATGTAAATAAAAATAAAACCTATGTTAAAAAAAAGTATCAGAGTAAGATACTTTATACAAAAGGTTGAAAATCTTGCCTTGCATTTGGGTCAGAGAGTAGATGTTGCTGCCGCTGTCAGGTGCCCTGAGCCAGCACCCACCCGTAGTGTCCCTGTGCCCAACAGAAACTCAACCCAGCCCTCTCCTCCCACAACATCCTCACATTTGTTCCTATGCCTGAGTTCATCACTGCAGCCCCTATGTCCATTCATCTTGGTGAGGGCCTTCCACTTAACTGCTGCCCCTCTACTTTACTGAACGTGATGTCCCTCTCCAGGCACTGGTCTTTCCTGTCAGCACGTCCAAAGTATGTGAGACACAGTCTTGCCATTCTTGTCTCTATGGAACATTCTGGCTGTACTTCTTCCACAACAGATTTGCTTGCCTTTTAGCAGTCCATGGTACTTTCAATATCCTTCTCCAGTATCTTAATTCAAACATATCAATTCCTCTTTGGTCTTCCTTATTCAATGCCCGAGAGAGTAAACAGTTTATGCTTTTTGATCCAATATGGTCTGTCTCACAACTGTGCTTTGCAGTTATAGCGAGCGTGGCTGCATTTTACTATGTCTATTCACGGACACTTAAAATGGAACTTCATACATTTTACATGTCACAACTTAGTCCTGTGTGTTTCAAAAAACTTTTTTAAAATGTAAAGATGATACTTGGCTCGCATGTAATAATAACAATAAAAAAGTAGGGCTGGGTTTCATCTCTTTGCGGATCCTTGCTTTTGAATAATGCAGCCTGAGCTATAAGATGATGCTGTAAACATGGAGACAGGAAATGTCAGTGATTTAGCCATGTTTTACAGCTTCCAGAAGGAATGAATGCTGGTGAACATGTTTGCTATGTAGTATGCTTGAAAAATAAATTAATCTAGAGTTGATGCAATCAGGCACACATGTATCTATTGATCATGATGGAAGTTGTATGAGTCCCCAATAAAATGATTTATTTTTTTAAAAAAAGGAGGGAGAAAGAGGAGCTTATACCAAGGGCTCAATTAGAAAATATTTGGAAATGAGGATGGCAACAGGTGTACAAGTGTGGTTGATACAAATGACGTATGGAATGTTACAAGAGCTGTAAGAGCCCCCAATGAAGATCATTAAAAAAAATAAAATGAAGCAAAAAAAAAAAAGGTAAGCAATCTGTCTTTAAAAAAAAAAAAAGAAAAGCAACTCAAGATTCAATAGTCACAAAAAGTAAAAAGCAAAGCATGATCTTTGGATTCTGGGGTGGGAGGAGGGGAAGATAAAATAAAAATTTCAAAAACTTAAAAAGTATTAAGGCATTTGGGAAAATGTGCCTATCAGGTAAAACTATTGTGTTGTTAATTAAGTTCCTCGGATGTGATAACAAGACTGTGGCTTTCTGGGAAAATACTTTTCTTTTTAGGTGATATATTGATGTGATGACCAACGGTTTAGTTACAGGTGAACATTTTTAAAACCCTTGTTTTTGAGGCTGAACTTTATGTCAATGACCACAAACTTCCATTTAAGTGATTTAAGCACACTAAACCTGTGTGTGTGTGTGTGTGTGTGTGTGTGCGTGTGTGTGTGTGTGTTCACACACACGCACACGCAGGGGGAAGAGAGATGGAAGTAAAAGTAGCAAGTTGTTAGTGAGTCTTAGTACCTAATATGCATGTGATATTCATTCAACTTTTATACCCCAAAACTCCCTGCCATCCAGTGGATCCTGCTCCTTAACGACTCGCTAGGCCAAAGTAGAGCTGCCCTTACAAGTTTCTGAGGTTGTAACTCAATATGCAACCATGGTTCCTTAATTTTTATATAGATCTGAAATCATTTAAAATAAAAGCTGGAAAAAACATCTACATAGAAAAATGTGTTGCAAATGTAGTTGTTTTGAATTTAAAAGATCAGACATTCTTTTAAAATTCAAAATACCAATTTCATTTCAGAAGGAAGGTAACTGGCCATGTAAAACACAAACTGGATTGTTCAAGTCCATTTTGATAGTTTCATGAGAATGATAGAATGGGCAAAACCTGAACCAAATAATAAATTCGTCACCTATAGGTTCTCGAGGGCTCTGAGTAAATTGATATGTAAGAGATGAGAATCTTTAAAAAGTGTGTGGAAAATTCTACTATAATTTAATAATTTCTCCATGAACTTTCAAAATCATCTGGTTTATTCCATGACCAGAGTCTGTTAATTTTGCTTATCAGTTTGCTCATTTGGGTTTTGAAATAATGTTGAGAAACTAGTTAGCAAACAAAATAAGTGGAGTCTTACCTAATTTAAAAGTCGTGATCACTCAAGCACCCGAAAGGCATTTTCACAAGAAAACCATACTAACCCACTGGAGGCCAAGACCATGTTCTTGTTGCCTTTGAAACTCTAATGGTGAACACAGTCCCTCTCACAGGAGCCACTCAATGATGAATGCATTCTGAAGGGCGAAATGAATAAGTAAATGTGAAAAGGGGAAAAATCCTGTTCTATATTGAAACGGGTTAGGCTTGGGTTTGACGTCAAGAGATTCAAGGTGACTCTGACACTGGACTAGGTCACTGAAGGAAGCCGTGGATTCCTTTTATTTATTCATTTCTTTATTGAAATTTACAATAATAGAATAAACATATATCTGGAATATATTTTTAGAGAAAACTTAGCACTTAAATGTTCAGACCTTTTTTTCTACATGTATGATGATGAAAACAGCGTCCTTACTCTCGAGGATTCAGTCTGTTATCTTTCAGTCAGGTTGAAATAAAGCAGAGACTCATGACATCTGAAGGAACGTTGAAGGAACTGAGGAATAAAAGTCGTGTTGGGGAGCAAATGTACACCTGGCCTCGGTCATCTTTGGGGGTGTCATGCAAAAGAGAATGTAGAAACGCTCTGCGTGGCTTGCTGGGTCAGAACTAGGACCGGAGAGCAAAGCTGAATGGGCTAGGGGAGGGAGGTAACAATGCAGATTTCAACAACCAAAGAAAACATTTCTAACAGAGACAGGGCCAACAGCTTACTTAAACAAACGATGCACCAAGGTCACTGGATGTGTGTGAGCAGACGATGCTTGCAGGGGTGACCGGGAAGGCAGAACTCGTCGAGGTGAGAGCTCGAGGCTATTCCATTCCTTGTGATCTGAAAAACTGTCGCCTCCTCAGAAAACCGAAAGGTCATCCTACAAACTTAGTATTAATAGGAAGCAGGTAATTATTCACAAATGAATATTTCAGGTGCTCCAAGGCCTTCGGTGGTCACACAACAGTTCACATAACTAGAACATCCTGTCTTTTCGTCCCTTGAAGGTTTTACCAGTGGACAGTCTTTGCTTTAGTTTCAGAAGGGAAAAGAATGTCATGTTCTAGTGACTCAGAACTATCAAGTGTTCCAAAGCATGTAGGATTTGTGTTGCTCTTTTGAGGGATAGAAATTTTTTTTCTTCCACTTTGGGCCACTTTTTGTATATGCTATCATCATCATCTTAAACCTGACTTGTTTTCTTCATCTGCCTCCTACCTAGACTTTGATCTCTGCATCTTCACTCCCGTCCTACATGTTAACTCGACATAACTGCCTTTTCACCAACACACCGACTCAAGAACCTCAAGTGAATCATTGGTTCAGGAATAGGAAAACTGCTTAGACGGGGCAGAAAACCACAAATGGTATTTAAATGGTAGAATACGATGAATGTCGTAAAAATTCTTATCTGTACTCTAAGAACAACAATTCCTTACCGCCTAGCAAACAAAAGCTCCAACTTTGCTTTCTAAAGGTCCCTTCTTGAAATTCTCTATTGACCTTATCTCCTACTGCCCTTTTAATCACAATTTCACTAACAGCCTATGGCCTTCCTGGTCTCTCGGAACCCTCTTTTCCTGGGTACCCTCTGGGCTGCCTCTCTGTGCCTCCTCCCACCATGCTTTATCTCTCATTGCAACTCACTTGGGTGTTCACGTCATCCCAATGTAGAGAGATCTCCTGAGGGAGGACCTTTTTCTGCTTGTTCATCAGTGCAATTCCTAGACCAGTAGTGTCCTGCACATGAAACAAAAGTGTTTCTGATTGATTGGTCGAATGATTGTCAACCCCGTATCCACAAGAATTCACAAATTTTGTCATTTTTATATAAACTAGATTGTGTTGGTCTACAGATTATGGCATACCTTTTCCTCAATGCGCCTGCTTCAGTGGCCCAGCTGGCGCTGAGTTGATCCTGACTTGGAAGGACCTCAGGCTACCAGAGCAGAACTGTCCTACATGGGGGGGGGCTGCAGTGGCTGACTTCATTTGGAAGGAGATTTCTTACAAGTCTCTGTTCAACCGAGAGCGATGTGCCCTCCGTCCTACCTTGCTCAATACTTCACCTCAGTACATTTGTATGAACCGCCTACTGCTTGTCAGGCACTTTAGTAGACAGTATGATATATAGATGAAATACTGAATGTGAGAGGAGTCCATAAAGACTAAATGGAATATTTCTTTGCTAGTTTCTTTTAGACAAAATAAATATACCTGAAATCTGTCGGCTAACCCAAAAGTATAGTCAGACTTTTCCATACCTACTTGCCAACTTTCAAACAAGCTCATTCAAAATAATTATGCAAAATAAATATGACATACGAGCTATCCCAATGCCCAACATTCATTCATTTATGATAAGATGAAATAAAAATCTGGTATAAATTTGAATGGATTTAGGGGAATTGGCATTTAATGATACACTGTTGCAAGGGACCAAAATGACTTTGAAAATGGTGAAGGTTCCATGTCCAGTTTCTAGTGTCAGTCAATTTTAAGCCTCTTATGCCACATAAACATTTTGGAAGCCTCTAAATGTTATATTTTCCCAGAAACAGATACAACAATTTGGTAAAGAACACAGGTAAAAGAGATCAGTAATTTTCCTTTCCCCCCATTAAACTATGTTTATTATGCCAATTTTAATTACCATGCAATCTAATGGATTTAAGGCTTATATTTTTCACATCACTAGACATCACAAACATGAAAGCATTTATACTGTCATTATACATCAATGTTTGTACTTGGTTATACATATATACACAAATTATTCACACATCTTAACCTTGCTATTTCCTTCTTTCAAACCAATACAATTTTACTGTGAAAGCAGCGTTTTAATAAATGGTATAAGAAATACAGCAAGGCACACTTTTTAAAAAAAAAACAACTTTTTTTTCTCATTACCACCTCAAGAAACAAAAACAAAACTGTTGTAAATAATCCAATAGTTGAATGTCACAAGTTATGAGATACAACACTAATTTGTTGTTTCTTGAAGTGCTGCATAGATTAATTTTTAAATGGAGTAAATAATATGGTGCCATATTAAAAAGTGGCTTAATTTTTAAAGCAGGACCAGTGTTTCTTCTCTATGCTGCAATTAAAAAAAAAAGTTGGCTTTTTAGGTAAAAACTTTTTTCAAATAAGCATAGGTTTTAGACTATTTTTTAAAAATCCAAAAAAAGTGGCCGAGTACTGGTCAGACAGGAGAACGTAATGAACCATCAATTTGATGAACTGCAGAACTTTAAAAAGGTCAGGAGGGAAAGAGGCAAACAGAAGAGTCTTGCTGGAGAGAGGATTGGTAGAGGTAGCTTGGGACAGGAATTCAAGGGAGAACCAGCAGCAGCTTCGCTGAACTTCAAAGATGATCACCTAAAGAGAACCAGGGCACACACATCCAGATCACAAGGCTCATGTGGACAAACCGCATTCAGGGGGGGACTTGGCGTGGGAGAACTCAGTGTGATGGACGGCAGTGATGGGATGACTTCGGCGACCAGCCCAGGCTGGGGGTACGAGGCCACCCCTGAGTCAGGCCGGGCTGTTTCTACAAGAAACAGAAAAGGGACAAGAACAGGTTTCAGAAAGGTTTGCTTCATTTGAAAAATTAAAGCCCTTAGAGGAGCCAGGATGATTGCCTTGGGGGGATTATCTGAGACGTCTCCATAGTGAAGGGGTTCCTAAGAGTGACGCTAACAGTTCATACTATTGTGGAAGATCTTTCAGTGGCAATGTGGAAAATACTTATTTTTTTTTAACTTTTTTCCAAGAACTTTTGAGATTTTCTTTGGATATGACCACACTTGTGTTCGAACTCACTTTTGAAACCAAGACTTTGAACCTGTTCTTCCCAGTTTAGTCATTGTCAACTAGGCATGCTGGATTGAACCTGAATCTGCAGAATGTGGTGGACATGAACTGGGATGGGAAAAAATTACGGGCAACCACCCTGCCAGAAACGAATCTTCCTTTTAGGAAACAAAGTGAGTGTGCACGTTGCATGATGACCACATCTCTTGATTGGCAGAGATATCAAGAATGGTGTGCCCTGTTCAAAGATGGCCACGGACTGCACTTCTCAATGTTCCCTGCCAGCAATTACAATCTTTTGCATCAGGTTTCTGAAGGGACTCACAATGCCTCTTTCGATCCTTCCAAACCAGGTATTTAACTTGTAATGTTTTCCCATTTGGCTATCAATTCACTTCATTTTCTTTAAAAAATGGGGTTGTTGCCCATGATGGGCCTGTACAAGGTCCAGCTTTGAATACTGTAGATAGTCTTAAATAAAAGTGAAAAGGGGAGACTGTTGGCAGCCTATGATGCAGCAAGATATTCACAATGACTGCACAGCTTGGCCACCTGGAGTCTTAACTTTATCCATTCCTTTGGAAACTGTGTGAGTTCCCTTGAACACTTCCTGGGTGAAATATTCTTACATTGCTATCACTATGAATGCTTCAGTCCCGTGCTGAGAGAGAGAGAGAGAGAGAGAGAGAGAGAGAGAGAGATTCTAGCTTAAAGACAAATGCATTTAATTTCAGATGCAGAGAGTATTGTGAAAGTGAGACTGATTTCATTATCCTGTTAACATCTAAACATCTGAGGGTTTAGATAAAATTTCTTCTAAATCCAATCTGTTCCATATCTAACTAGCTAAAAGTAACCTGTTGAACATGAGGGTAGTCCGTGCCGTGTGCTTTCAGCTCTGGCGCTCTTTTGATGTTAGGTTGCTTTACTATCTTTCTAGAAAGGAATGTTCTCATCCTTTTTGCCTAGCTTTCTTTTTCTACACCTCTGCATCCGATTGTGTGTCAGAAGAACTTTAGCATACAGCGGTCTGGCTGGAATGACTGGAAGTTGTGAAAAGGACAAGCTATCCAGAACAGTGAGGAGACAGGCAGGGACAGATGGGGCCAAATTTGATATGGCCAAACAAAACAAGCATTCATGAAAGAACAGAGTGCCTCGTTCAAATGCTGAGGACATGACTCATTCGAAATCTGGCCACTGCCTAGGGAATCCTTAGGTGAGTAAAATTTGGTTTTATGAAATGCTGCCATTTAAGCTCTCTTTGGATAATCAATTCTTCCAACATGGCCCGCTGGGCAGGTCCGACTGACTGGGTCACAGGCTCTGCGTGTATGTGTATTTTCAAGATTTTGACCAAGCAAAGCATTGCTATCTAGCATGACAGGTCAGGGGACTCAAAAGTGCACGCTAATTAAATGTTCGTTCACATCCAGAGCAATCGTGCTCACAGTGATTTAAAAAGTAAATTTGGTATGACTATACCCACACTGCTTGGTGATGGTATACAGTTACCAAAAGCGTAACAAAACTGGCGTGACAAAGCTTGGACAAAACCACAGACTTAGGGTGTCAATCCCACTCATGGAATCAGAATTTGTGTGGTGCTCATGAGAAATGCTTGTTCTCTCAGCGTTTTCAGGTTTGGGAAAAGCTGTACGGGACTTTTCACAATGTGCCTGCATACCTCAGCACGCATACATATGGGCAAGTGCCGAAGAGCTAAAATCGTCCAGCCACCAACTCTCCCATTTATAAACCAAGCGGGCAGGAAAGGCAACAGAGCGAAAACGTGTCAAAGCGAAACAAGACAACCAGAAGAAAACTCTAGTGAGACAAAATCCCCACCCACAAGTGACAGAAAAAAGCAAGAATACCTCACTGAGTGTATTTGACCGGCTACTTTTGTATCCAGGCAGGAGTTTAGGGGTAAGCCATTCACCAGAGACCAGAGGCGTAGGAAGAGGCTTATGGAAAAACTGTCCACGTACAACAGAGAGATGAGCAGGGTGCAGCTCGCAGGCAACTCCTAGCAGGAACTTCCCCCAAAACAGGCAGGGACTTTGAAATCTCTCCAGTGACCTTCCATGGTCGTGATTTGCTACAAGGGACCTCTCTGCTTGTCCAGGAACGAGACACAGAAACGAAAACACTGCAGGGCCCAGCAGCAGGCCTGGGAATCGGAGTTGAGGCAAACTTGGCGATAGCAGGTTCAAACCTCCCAACAGCTTCTCTGTGTGTGTGTGTGTGTCTGTGTGTGTGTGTTTGATTTTTTTATTTGTGTGTGGGCGTGCTTTAGTTAGAGTGCAATAAACACCTTTTAGAAAGAATTTTATATTATTATTAGTTTTCGCTGCTGCTGCTGGCGGAATCTGGGAGTTGATAGTCTTCTGGATACATGCAATGATAGTGATTTCACTACCGGAGAATTTATTTATTTTTCCCTGCAAAATCATAATGAAAAATTGAAGTGGGGAAATTTGACTCCGGGTTGCAGAGCCCCCCAATAGATGGTCTTTCAAAAGGTTTCAAGAAAGCGGGGCTTTTTCTTGGTTGCTCTTTTTCATCTTGCAGGAAGACCGATGACAACCATCAAAGTTCTGTATACGGGACACCTCCTATTTTTCAATTTCTCTTTGCATCCCTTACCTTTTAACCTGGAAGGCATTTTGAGATTCAAGAAAGTGACCTATTGGTGGTACTTCAACCCTATGTGACTATTCATATCCAGGTACCCTGTTCTGTGCTCATGACTTCATGACTGGTGGGAGATTTAGGTTTCCAAATGTTAGGGCCACCAGATACTGAAAGAGCTGCACAAGATTGGTGAGTCTGCCTATTTAAATAGCCCTGGGTGGATAAGAAGTCACTAGGGCGGGGCGGGGGGGGTGGTGGTGATCTGAACTCTACACCAAGTGAAGTCTGCTTCATCCCTTTGCTCGATAGAGTACTGCCAAGTGGCCGGCAGGCTGATGCGCCATGCCCTCTGTCCTTGATGCTGAGAGGTGAGGGTGACCCAGGTCTACTGGCACATGGCCTTCCTCACACCGTCGTAAGATGGTGCTGCTTCTCATTTACATTGCACTTCAAACTGGACATCTATGTAAGCGAAGGAAGAGAAGTCCCAGGGCAGGACAGAGGGAGGAGAGGTGTGCACCCCACAGCCGACTCCTCGGACAAGCCTCCTGCTCCAGAGTTTCTGCAGCTCCGATCTCACCATGACTGCAGGCTTGAGGGTCACAGTCACATGCTGTCAGGCTCAGAGCACTGTTTCTCTTGAGCCTTTATCCCCTATCAGAAAACAAAATCGGCCAGGCTCTACCAGGCCTTCTGCAGAGGTTGGCAGAGCCCGCAGTACAATCCGTCCTAATAGAACTTGTTTTGAAGCGGCTTATGGAAGTGCAGCTACGCTCCCTTAATGGTCAGTTTTACTGCATACTGATGGAGAATGTGATTATAGGGTGGACACATTTCATAGAGAATGCATTTATCTCACTCCTACTTTTGTTCCCACTTGCAGCCATTTCTAAATAGAGTTGGAAACATATAAAATTAGTTGAGCTACATTAGCAAGTGGGATGCTTTTCCTCAGTTTTGCATACCGAGTTTATTTTTAGGGTATAGATATGGTATGGATTCCCCCCTCGCTCCCCATTTCTAGCAGCTCTACACAGAATCACACATTTTAATGAGCTGAGGGCACAGGTGTTGCAGGGAAAAAAATAATGATGTTTGCCATTCATCTTTCAAATTAAATAATGTGTTTTTAAATAGTAACTTTTTTCATAATACATTATGGGAACAACATTTATCTGTCACATTTTAAAAGATGTATTTGTAATAAATGTAAATTACTTTTAGAAAATCAGTAATTAGGCTCATCAAAAAATAAACAATCTGCCACAAAAAAAGATAATCTTTAGCATAGTTAAGTATAATAACTGTTATTTGAATAAGTTAACAAATTAGGGTAGATTGCTTCTGTAATTCATTTCCTATAGCACGAGTTTAGGTTACGGCATTAAGCTTCTGGGTGTGTGTGTGGGGGGAAGGGGGGTGGGGGCTTGAAGCTGGCATTAGGCACCTCATACTTAGATAAAATTCAGGTTCCCCATCTGAAAGCTCAAATGTTCACCTTTACACTTGATTGGGAAAGCACATTTATCACTGGGGTTTCGAAATGGGAAATAACGGAAACTTCATGTCAGTCCTACAGATACATCATCATCTCAGAATTATCAATCAATAGCTGTCTTATTAAATATGAAGAGAGGAATGACTTTCTTGGGAAAAAAAGGGATGGAAATATGCCTGTCACCTTCCGGCAAAATTCAAAAATTCTGTTTTTATCAAAATGCCATTAACTTGTCATGTATTCTCTCTGCATTTGCTTTCTGTGCCTGTTCTCCATCTTTGTGTGGGTAAATAAGAGCTTCTTCTGCAACATCCACCTTCCCCTCCTGGAGAACCCTCGGACTTGGCCATGATTAGAGGCCGTGACAGGCCAGTCTGCCAGCGAGGGAGGCGATGGTGATGCTAGTTACTTTAGACAGGCGCATGAAGGCAGGCCCAAAGTGGAAGCAGCCGCCTCTCACCCCACCCCGGTTCGTCTCCAGGTACTGAAGGGGGAGAGTGGCAGCTTACACTGAAGTGGAAGGCATTGTTACCGTGCTGGGGCTGTGATCAGACGGTCTCATTGCACTGGAGGTCATCTGAACAAAATATTTTAGGCTTCCTCAATGGAAGAATTTGAGGCCCTATATGGTTCAGCTACACCTCACATTTTGTATGGAACAAAACTTGTTGTCCGAATGATGTCATAAAAATAGTGTCACGGAAATGCCACTTGAGGCTATTTCTTCCCCCCCTTTTGCTTCACAGGGGCTTTGCAGAGCAGGTCTTCCATCCTGACATCTTATTCGGTTCAACGTCCACCAGATTCCTTCGGATGCGTCTTTTCTCCTCGCATGGTTTAGTTGTTTGGAGTTCATATGAAACACACACACACACACACACACACACATACACACTCACTTTATATGCAAATAACTGAGAGGGAATGTGTTTAAGTGGTGGTTTCAGAGATTGCATTGTTATCATTCATTGCAGGTTGTTAAAAAACACCCCTCTACGTACCTTTCGATGTGATGGTTTCCATGCTTGGAGAGGGTCACATTCTACCGATGCATATTTCTGCGTGGCTCCTCGGGAAGGTTGCGGGGGTTTTCTTCACGCGCTGAAGTGTGGGGCTCGGGCTGCTGCCGCTTCAGAGAGACACCCGCAGCCCCAGGCTTGGCTGGGGCCTTGCATTCTGCCATCCCTGATTCACCTGCGTCTCCTGGACTCGTCTTGGCACTGCCTGGCCCCGCGAGGGCTGTGAACTCGGAGAGGACTTCACAGGCACTGGAAGTTTGGGAAAGGCCATCCCCTTGCGTTCCCGCGTTAGAGCCTTTCTGCGGTGGAGGGCTGGAAAGCGTATTGGCTGGAGGTGGACGGGCTTGGAGTGACGCTGCTACTTCATTGGGGACTGCAGGTCCAGTTAGAGGGGCAGGGGGGACGCCAGGCTCTTCTCCATCGGGGTCGTCCTCAACACACGCTTCAAAGAAGCATTCGATGTCTTCCTTGTCTTCTAAACCAGAGTCGGCGGCGGCGTCCGGGGGCAACGGAGTGCTGCTTTTGTCTTCCACGTAATTGGTGACCTCCCCGCAGTCGCTGTCATGAGAGGAGAGGGATAGATAGGAATAGAAGTCCCCTTTCCTTAGCTGGATGGGCCGGTGAGAATGTTCCAGAACTTTCTCCTTGATTTGAGTTAATGACGTGGGAGCAGCCACCTCGTTCTCAGGCTGAGATTTACTCTTCAGGGCTGTCGAGGCCAGGTCAATGATCTCCTTCACAAAGTTGTGCACGGAGCAGTCTTCGGCACCCTTTTGATGGAGAACGTCTGGCTCACAGGTGCAACAGGAAATGCCATCCCCGAGAGCAGCACTGTCCTCTGTTTCATGCCCTTCGGGACCCTCGCAGCAACCAGCAACCTTTCTGCCCACAGCTGATGTAGCAACAGATGAAGACGCCAGTAACGCAGAGTCTTCTTCTCTGTCGGGAACCCAGTCTTCTGCGGGGGCGGCTGGGCACGACCTCTCGGGGGACACAGAAATGACACTCTGATGTTCGGAGTGGCGGTTCTGACATTTCTTTGGATGATGCTTAACCGTTTGAGGTACAGGCTCCCTTCCAGCCGCATCTGACTCATCCGAGGCACTCATCCATGCTTTACACTTACGAAGCTCATCTTTGGACATCTTCCCATTGGAACCAAGAGGTTCCGATGCCTTGGAAACAGCATCCGGTTTGTCCTCCTGCCTTTCTGGAACACTCTCAATGTTGCCATTCTCCATGTCAGCCATATATGGATCTTTATTAACTTTGAACATATTTTTCTTATTTTCCACCTTTGTCCCTGTCTCATAGGTCTGGGATACATTCTTATCGTTTCCATTGCTTTCGGAGAGACGTTTTATAGAGCCATTGAGGAGGGCTTCAATGTTCAGGGTCTCTGAGGGATTGGTCAGCTCACCCCCACTTCCGTCTTTCGTGCCCTTTATCTCATCACCGAGAGTGCCCCTTCGCTTATCCCTCGTTAAGGAAAGCTTGGGTCGAATCCACGTCTGCAGTTCATTCTTGATATAATCCAGCCCCGACATCAAGTTACAGTCTTCATAAATCTCGTCATCTGTTGCGATGCTGGAGTCGTCCTCCTCGTCTTTGATGCCCAGCTCTTCTTCAGTCAAGGTCAGGGTGGAGCTGGAGAGGAGGTCGCTGTCATCTTCATCGTCGGTGCAAGCAGAGGTGCAGGAGACATTCACGATCATGCTGACATTGACATCACTTTCGTCAGCCACCGAATGGGTGAGCCGCTTCCTGAATGAGGCGTTCGATTCTGGGACCTTGTTCTTGTGCAGCACAATATCCTCTGAGCAAAGAGAGAGCTCGTCGCTGCTGCTGAGTTCCGTCAGAGAGGCCGCCGAGTCTTCATTGACGGAAGACGCTATGTCCAAGGACAGCTGGCCAGGAAAGGCCATCTTTTGGGAGCTGCTTTGGAGGGTGATGTCGGAAACACTCCGCTTGATCTTTTGCTCTGAAGGGCTCTGGATATTCTCCAAACGATTCAGGAGGTCTAATGTTCGTTTGCTGAGTTCACCCACCGAACCGCTGCTGGCGCTGATGTCCCCAGAACTGTGACAGCTGAAAAGATCTTCATTGCTTTTATAGGATGTCAACCAACTTTCTAAAGAAGTGCTACGCTGGAGGCTGTCACTGCCATTTTTAAAGATGCCCAGTCCAAATAAATCCCCGCTGGGAGAGAGCGACTCGATGGATGCACTGTGAGATAACAGGGCGAACGGCTTGGCATTCTGCACCCCAGGGAAGGTCTTCTCTCCATCGCCACTTTTATGTGAATTGTGATCCATTTCCTGGGGTGCACTTGACAAAAGCCTCTCGTGGGGAGGTGCATCTGGTTGTAACTCTGCACCCGGAGGTTTATATTTGCAGGATTTTTTATCGAAGTAAAACCCATGAAGTAGAGGATCGTCCATGTGTGCTTTTTCACTTTGTGACGGTTTCATTATCATTGGCAATTTGAGTTTCGAGCCTTGGAGGTACGAGTAATCATAAAATGTAAACACATCGTGTTTTCCTTGTAATTCTTCTCCCAAACAATCAGGGGGGCGTTTGGTAACACTGTTGAAATCTCCAACTTTTCCATTTACACAGCCCAGTGGTGAAACGGATGACTGGGGACTATTTGGAAGCTGAATGCGGTCCTCCTCCTCTTTAAATTTTTGCGTTAACACGTTAACTGCATCTTCGATTTGGGAGTCCAGATGTTCCGCATCAGGGTTCCTTGGGGACCCATCCACGGCATGGAGCAGGCACATTTCAGAGTTGGTGGTGGTTTCAGTGTCTCCCTCACTGACGATTCCACTCTCGCTGCCTGAATTCTGACTCAGGTCCCCTCCGTGGCACGGGCAGGACTTTACCGAACCGCCCCCCCCTAGAAGATCCGGCAGAGATTTTGTAGATGAAAATGAAGAGTCTTTACTGAGACTCTTCGTTAAAGCCACGGGCTGCGTCGCGCCGGTGAGCTTCGGGTGGTTTTTCAGAAATGGCATGTGGCTGTCCTCATAGAGCTCCACGTTGTGGAGGCTGTACACCTGGTAGATGTGTGGGCTGGAGGCGGCAGTCGTACTCAGAGCAGAGTGAGAACCCCCGAGATGCCCGGCCTCCTCTTCATAGCCGGGGTCTTCCCTCCCTGCCTCTTCAAGGTTCACGGTGGGCATGCCAGCAGGGTGATCTTCATCAAGATCATTTGACTCTTCATTCAGACTAATCAGTTTATGACTGATGTCAGTTTCATCCCATTCCAGGGCATCCTCAGTTGTCCCATTTAAATCCATCAAGCCAGGATCAATCACATTCAGAATCTCCTGCACAGGAGGAAAACAGAGAAGAGGGAGAATTAGGGGACACAAGTATGAAAATTGTACCCATTTGAAATCTTGTGGAAGTAAAAGTGTCCCAAGCAGGGATTTGAAAGAGAAGAATTATGAACTCTATTCTTCTGTGGAATAACACCCAAAAGTTATTGAAATAGGCTTTTCTATCAATAGTAATTTGTCACCGAGGGCAAAACATAGATTAAACTTGAACATTATTGCAATTGAATTGTAATTTATGGAATGAGTCATTTCCTATCGATTCCTCTACATTTTCAATCTTGGGATGGGTAAAGGCCAAAACTGTCATGCATGTGAAGGCAAAAGGGCCCACAGTTTGTGGTATCTCTTAAAGCACATTTCCCCTGACGGTGTTTTAGGTGCAAAGACATAATGGGATACTATTAGCAGACATGCATGGCAAACTTCCTTGTCACCTCTATTTTGGGGACCCCCACTTTACGTGTTGTGTGCCTGGGGTCTTGCAGTGATCCTGTGGAGTCTCACTCATGAAGCAAAAGCTCTTGACAATGGGACCCTCCTTTGGCTTCCCTTAAAGAGCTCTGTCTCTTCAGCCCTGTACCTGACCAGACCCAAGATGAGTAGACGTGTTCTTGCTTCCCTTCTCTTGAGTCCTGGAATCGTCCACCCCAGGGAATCTCTTGATCATGATTCTTTGGGGGGACAATTTCAATCCTGCCATGATTTCTTATTTATAGGACCCCCCCCTCCCCAATTCTCAGAATTGAGAATAAGCTCTCTGAAGCTTATTTCTGACCACCAAAAATAGAATTGTCAAGATTCCCTTACACTGCTCTCTGTTTGCCTAGCTAGTACTCCTTAACCAGTCTCAGAATTTCTTCACTTCCTCCCATTCTAGTAGTATATAAGGCATGGATTATTCTATAGCAAATGTGTTTCAACATCTCTGTCTTAAGTTAAGTGGATGGCTGAAGAAAAGTTCTCTCAGTAATGTTTGTCTCAGGTTTGTTAGGATGGCTTAAAGAAACAAACAAACAAACAAATCCAGTCCAATGATAACAGTGACTTCTTAGGGGATCTGCTAGGATAGTTATTTCAGGGCAGAGAGGTCAGCGCAAAGGGATATGTGATTGCTGTTTTTGTTTTTCTTCCAAAGGGTTCATCTTGATTGGTTTTCTTAGAGGACATATAAGAATCACTATAAAGAAGTTTTAAAGAAAATGGAAAACAGCACCAATGAGAAAGATGCCAACCGAATGGTGCTGGGGAGTTCCCATCTCTACAATGTACCTGTTCATTCTTTGAGAGTGGCAGGGGTTTTCCTATGAGAATTTCTTTGGGAAATCTTTCCCCATCTACCCTACAGTCCTGACCTTGCCTCTTCAGGTGTCTTTATGTTGCAAAATCTCAAGGGACATCAGAAGGGAACCTCTGGAGTTCAGTTTCTCTCCACGCCCCCACTGCTGTTTCAATGCTGTACAAATTAAAGAGTGCAGATGTATTTGAGGAAGGGGTGGAGAGAAGGAAACACAGCCTTCAGAAATGTATAGCTCTAGATAGAGGATATGCTGAAAAACAGTAGCTTCATTGCTTTATATTTTTGTTTAAAGAGGGTGCTGGTGGGTTTTGTGGCAATACTTTTCCACTTAACCTTGTACATGTACTCCTGCCTTACTTACTGCCATGGTTCGTTTTCAAGTACCAGGTCAGTATATGAAAATGGGGGATGGTTTTCTTCTGTCTTCACTTATACAGATGCATACACATATATATGTTCACACATAATAGATATACATATATGTGTACAGACACATCTATGCCTAATTATATGCATAGGAAATGTGATCAAAGAAAAAGTAACAGCTCAGATTTACTGATGTGTCTGTTCTTGACTGCAATGAGTCTCGTTAGAGAGCATTCCTCTTCTGAGAAGGGGGCTCAAAGGATCAAAGCTGAATAAAGCCTGGCCATCTGACTGCGAAGCTTGAGGTTGAAAGCCTTCACCTTCCTCCTTGCTCTATCTGAGATTCCTTGCAGAGCTGCCTCCAGGACTCCATGCTCTGCAAGCTCTGTGGACAAGAGTCTGAAGTCTGCATTTCTCTACAAACCTGGGCACGGTTGAGGCTCAGGGCTTTTTGTAAGGGCACTGGGAGCATGGCTGTGTATTCAGACCCACTGAGGCTGAGCCTCCTCACCCAGTTCAGTTTACTTTGGGATGTCAGAACACACATTTCTTTCAAAACCTCTCTCCCGTGCCTCTTTCTTTTTCTCCCTTCCCATCACAGAGCAACTTTGAGCTAGAGGGCCTCAGATTCGTGCAAGCTGGGAACCCAGAATGGGCTTCAGCTGGGTTGGTGCTGCCCGTGTCTCCCTTGGTGTCCACAGAGGAGGCCAGTGCACTGGACAGTGGGAGCGGCCTGGAGGGAACACAGACACCAGACAATGTCACCCAGCTTCTTAACCGTCATCCTGACATTCTCCCCGAAGGAAGGGGATACTCCCTAGTTCCTGCCAACACACCTTCTGCCTCTTCAATGCTCAAAAGGATCAGACTTCTCCTTTATTATTATTGTTAGGAGAGCAAAATGTCAGGTAATGATAGACTCAGTAAGTGAGGAGTAGATTGAAGCCCTTGATAGGCCCACCTACAAACAGAAACACAAACAGGTTTCCCATTGAGGTTGTACTAGAGCGGGGCGGCCAGGTGGGTGAGCAGAGCTCTGGAACCCACAGACTGGGGTTCTGACTACTTATCAGTGGTATGACCCTGGGAAAATTGCTCAGCCTTCCTGATGCCGAGTTTTCTTCTCCATAAAGGGGGAACAGTGCTATCTACCAGAAAGTCAGGAGTGGTATCATTCTTGCAAAATGGTGAGCAGGCCCTCACTTCGGGGCTGCTACAATTCCTGCTCTTGAGAGGCTTTGAGTCAACTCACAGAGAGTTCCCTGTCTGCCCCATCATTCTCTCTTCTTTTTTAACACTCCTTCCAATTGACTCTCAAAAACCACAAGCGAGTTCCTGACATAGCACACAGAGACAGGTGTCACACAGTAGCATGGGTCAGCATATTGCCTTTAAAAGCCAAGCTATTTAAACAGATCCACTGAAGAACGAGGCCCCGATGCTTTGATGCCTCAGAATTGCGCTTGCACTAGTGGGGAGTGAGCTTCACCTGAAGCACACTAGCAGAACTTTCCTAAGAAGGTCCTCAATCCTCCCTGAAACTACGACTTCAGAGGTCCCACACCAATGCATTAAGTATAAAATACCCATTAGCACTTTATTATGCCAGATATGTAAGAGATTATCTGAATAGCTTACTTAGATTTTAAAAGAGTCCAGTTACAAAGTCAACGTTAATTAGGGATATTTTAAAAATTTCTAACAGAAATCTTTCCTTGGCCATGGTTACAGCAGTTAATCTAGTACACTGGCAATCTGTGCACATGCTTAGGGATGGAATGCACTGACTGTGATGAATTTTTATTAGAAGTTCTGTTGATTCTTTGCTTGCTGATAAAGGAAGTACTAATGACCGGATAGTATGGCTAATGAATGTTAAAATCCTCAGCTGTAAGAACAATCAATCAGTCTAATCAAATAGTATATTAATTTCAAGTACTATCTTGGCTGACACTATACTCTGAGAGTGCTAATAAATAATTGAATCAGTTTTACATTGGAGCTCTCTATGCGACTCTCTGGGTGACTTTAACTTTTAGGAAAACGGGTTTTTCAAGAGGGGCCCAAACTTGGGGAGCTCATAGCCAGACAAGGGAAGTGGACCATCTGCTTGGGGGTTGATGGCTCAGAGCAAATAATGGGAGCAACTCAGACTGGCTTTCTGAGCCACAACTAATCTCTGACCCCCCACTGCCTTTATGGTTTACAAGCTCAAGCCTAAGAAAATGGAAAGCACCCACGATGAAGGGGCAGGGGAAGGAAGGGGGCATGGAATGGAGACCCAATGCCCATGTGTAGACAACTGGACATCCCCTCGGGGGGTGGGGTGGGGGGGAGTGGGAAGCACTCACAAGGATCAACCTAGAACCATCTCCCAGGGGACAAATCACAGAAAAGTGGGTGAGAGGTGACGAAGGATGATGTAAGATATGGAAAAAATAATCTATAACTTAAGCAGGGTTCATGAGGGAGGTCAGGTGGGGGAGGGAGAGGGAAGAAATGAGGAGCTGATACCGAGCTCAAGTGGAAGAGCATGCTTCGAAAACAATGATGGCGGCATGTGTGCAAATGTGCTTGACACAATGGAGGAATGTATGGATTGTGATAAGAGACGTAAGAGCCCCCAATAAAAGTATTTTTTTTAAAAAAAGTTAGCAGCCCCTAAAAGAATAAAACAGTTGGAATCAACAATTTCCAGGGGAAAAGATTAAACTTGTAAACGTAAGATTCTTTTTCCTTTCTTAATTCTTCCCCCAAATTTCTACTCCCATAAAGATTTCCAGGCTCAGAAACACACAGGTGCTGTTCTGCCCTGTCCTAAGGTGTCACTCTGAGTTGGAATGCACTCAATGACAATGATTTTACATGGGTTTGGGGCCAACTCCAGAGAACGTCTGAAAGGACCCGTGAGAGCCTCACCAATTGAGAGTTAAGCATTACACACGAAAGCGATGCCACTCACCCAGTCTTCACTCACCCCTTCCTAAGGCAAATTAAACTCTGCCAATATTTTCAAGAAAACCTCCATTTTCTCAAGAGTTGGGCTCAAATCATAAAACATACCCTAGGATCAAGAAAGTGGCGAGTTTCCGAGTGGAACTACATAAAGATATTCATATAAACTTAAAAATTTGGCTTAAAAAAGAAGATGAGTCCACATAGTATGGCAGCTGCAGGAAAAGTGTTTTTCTCTGATGTCCTCTCTGGGACGGTGGCTCAGCATGGTCAGTAATCTACAGAAGAATTGATTCATCACTGGTTATTTGATGGCAAAGTCCTTCCTTGCTTTATTTTTATTTTTTTTAATTTAATACAGTTTTGTATGGTACTTTTTCAGTAATGAGTGCAAAATTCAAAAGTGTGCCATTTACCTCAACTGAAAAAGGCCCTCTGAGTCACTGGATCTGTTAACCCTCCTGCCTGTGTTTTCCTTTTCTTCTCTTTCCATTTCCTTTCTCCCTCACCCTTCCCCCCCCCCCCCAGATCCTCCTCCCCCACCCCTTCTTTCTGCTTTTTTTCCTCCTTCTTCTCTTTCTCTTGATTACCCCCCCCTTCCATCATCACTACCAAGAGGGATTGTATGATACTTTGAAAAAAAATCACACAAGTGTCCTAGTTCTCAATCAGAAATCACAATGGGTATTTCTAGATTCAGAATCAGAATCTTTGGGTATTTGATTGAACCCAAACTCTGGTGAGTAACAAATGAAGTTGGAGCAGAGTTTGTAATTCCAGCGATAATTCTATGTTTCATTGTTAGGAAGAGCTCTTTAATTCATAGCCTTGCTTCACAAATATAGAATCTTAGCTTACACTAATGACACTATATAGATAGTCATACGGAATTTAAATCGATTTATAAATCTACTGAAGAAATAGAACGAAAGATACAGAAGGTCAGCTGTCAGATAAGCGCTGGACTTTAAACCATAAGGTCAGTGGTTCAAACCTATTAACTGCTTTGTAGTATGAAGATGAAGGTATCTGTTCCCATAAAGATTTAAAGCAACCCCCAAAAACCAGGGGGGGGGGGAAGGGTTTAAAACCCTCCAAACTTGATATTAGGACACTAGAATTTGAAATTTACTCAGTGAAACTGTAGTAAATTATATTATATACTGAGTGTTGTTGAGTCTATTCCAAATGACATACCTATGAAGGCATGTGTGCATCAGTGTGTATGTACATATGTATACACATATTTATACATACATGCACTTTATGCTATACATGTATGTGTGTGCAGATGTATGATCTTCCACTTACTGCAGGCCCAGTGCTACTGTGAAGGCTACTTCTCTCTCTCACAGTGGGATCTCATGAGGACTGCTTTGCCTGGCTTATCCCTGGTGTGAGGCGGAGTGTTAAGCAAAATTTAAGCACTTCACTGCTAACCAAACGGGTGGTGGTTCAAATCTACTAGAAGCTCCATGGGATAAAACACTCGCTGTTCTGCTCCCATAAGGATCATAGTCTAAGAATGTGTTTGGGGCAGTTCTTCTCCATTCTGTTGGATCACTATAGGATGGAATGAACTCAAAGACATACAGCAATCTGTGTATTACATTTTATTTTTATTCTTTGAAGCACATTATTTATATTAATAAGATATATGCAAGTATCAAAATGACTAAAAAATGATGATCACAGAATCACTGGTCCCTCCACTGGACCTTCCCTCCAGCCTTTGTTACCCTTTTCTGATCCTTCTCCCTCGTGAAGTCAGGCAAGATCAGATGTGGAACCCTTGCCATTCTTGCTGATGCATAATTATTTTCCAAAGTTAGGCATAAGTAGAGATTTTACAGAAATGAGGTAATATCCATAGCAGCAAACATCTAATCCTCAGAAAATGTAAGTCAGATTTTATAAGAACTTGGATTTTGTGAATATTATATCTCTTGATAAACAGAGAATGAATTCAGAATTAGAAAGAATACACACATATATGAAAGAAACAGAAGGACAAACAAAACTATTCATTGTTTCTTTTGGAATTTAGGGCAGCAGCTCAAAAGGAACTGGGTTTGGAAACGGAATCCCTTCTCTCACCTGTTGGCTGCTGGATTCTGGACATATTATTCAACTTCTCTATGTTGTAGTGCCATCATTTATATATGAGGGACAGCCGCAGCATGTTGTGCCTGGTTAACAGGTTATTATGAGCTTTATATGTAAAGCTCTAAGGGGAGGGCCTGGCACACAGGAAAGCAATGATTGGCAGTTACAGATTCCCTGTGCTTTGAGGCACATCATGCATCTAGATGCAACAGTGGTTGTTGGAATATGTTCTTTTAGTACAACCACATACATAAAATTCAATGTCATAAACAGTAATTGGGACTCTTATTTCCATTGCACTGCAAATGGGGTATGGGCTTGCGCTATGTGTTTGGGTGGGTTTATTCCCCCAGAAATAACCAAATGAGAAACAGACACCTGTCCAGCTTTCAGCAAAGCCCACAGCTCAAGGACTTTCTATTTCCTGAAAATAATCTTTTTTTAAAAGGCAGATCCATTGTCTGTGAAATTCTATCACAACTGACACATTAGAGCAATCAAATCCTCCTTGCTATCTATCAGATTGACAATCATGTTACAGCAACTTGTCTCAGCTCAGAAAATGCTTTGAAAGTCTACTCCACACTAATGATCAAAAACAGTTCTAGTGAATGCGCTTTTTCAGGAACGAAGCTGATCAGAAACTCAGAACAGACAAGGAAAAGCCAAAGTCATCTCACTAAATTGAATACTGACATGGACATATTTCCTCATCTGAGTATACAGATATGCCTGAGATAATTGAAAATAATACATTATTAGATGTTATTTTAAAATAGGAAACTCTGCCTTTATTCTCAACAGGGACCTGGGGAAGTCAATGAAGAGAAGCAAGACTTTCTCCCAGATATAAACTCTCTGAGATAGGGACTCTCCTGGTTACCACTACAGCTCAGCACTTGGCAAGGGTAGGCTCTCAAATATTATATCTGGAATGAGTTGCAGGAGGAAAGACTTGTCCGTGGACTGTGAAATGTTCAAGGGATCTACGCAAGAGTGCTGGACTGAATGGCAGAAAAATGTGGACTAGAACTCAAACTCATGAAAAAGGCATGAACCACTGGTCTGATAGAGGTTGGGGGTGGGGGGCATCCAGAACGATGGCCCTTTATCAAGTCTGGAACCGGACTCACCCACCTGTTAGAATAAACAACCATCAACCATGTCAGATCAAAAGGGCAGTATGCATTCGAGGACAGGGCCCTGGGAAGGAAGGAGGAGTGGAAATAGGAACCCCAGAGAAGAAAGCGGGGTGGCGATGGACCATGGAATAGGCCATCTGGAAACAAACCATGTACACATTGACTGTGAAATTGACTATCTGATCTGTACACTTCATATGCGTGACAAGTAAAGGGTAAAGAAAGCAAAGCAAACCAAACCACTATGCAAACCACTGGCAGCAACAAAAATTGCCATGTGTGCTTGTGGTGGGTACAGACAGAACCACAGGATCCGAAGTGTCCTTGCAAGACAGTAATAAGGACAACCCTGAAGGGGGCTGGGAACTGATGTAGGTGATGTGGGCTGCTGACCAGGAGGTGAGCGATCTGAAGCCACTCGCCTCTCAGCAGGCGAAACAGGAAGCTTCCTCTAGTCCTGTAAAAATATGCAGTCTCTGAAACCCACAGGGACAGTTGTGCTGCGTCCTGTACGGTTGCTGGGAGTCCGAATCAACTTGATGGCAATGAATTTGGTTTTGATTTTGAACTGGAGTTCATGAGAGGGCGCAAAAAGTAAAGGAGTATAATTTTAGCTTTGTAGGTACAGGATATGCAAGCTGGGCTTAGAAAAAGTGCTTTTATTGTTATAAGTAACAGTCTCTTACAAATGGATCAATGAGTCATCTCATAGTAAACGGAGGCAATATTGAAATATTTGGATTTTTGTCCTGGATTTTGTCAAGGATTTGTGTCTAACTGGATCCACAATCAATGCTCATGAAAGCAGCAGTCAAGAGATGGAAAGACACACCGCACTGGGTGAAGTCTGCGTACAAGACCTCTGTAGGGAACTGAAAAGAAAGGCAGTTAATTTGAGGACTAAGTTGTGCCTGATGCAAACCACAGTATTCCCCATTAACTTGCATGCATGGGTAGTGAATAAATGGGGGGCTGGTGAAGAAGGTTGAAATCTATCACAGACAAAAACGTCTGTCTTAGGGCTGAGCCCCGGTGGCGTAGTGGTTGAGTGCGGGACTGCGGCCCATGGGCTTGGCGGTTCAAATCCAGCAGCAGCTCTCCGGGAGCAAGGCTGGCCTCCCACTCCCACCAGAGGGCAGTGATAACTGCCCCCAGCCCCCCCCAAAAGTCTGTCTTGGAAGAAGTCAGGCCAGAGTACTTAACAGTCGCAAGGATGGCCACACTATGGCTTTACATCTTTGGGGCGAATTGGCAAGGGAGTCCAGTCTCTGGAGAAGGACACTGTACTTGGTAGAGAGCAGTGGCAAAGAGGAAGGCCCTGGCAGAAGCGGAATGACACAGTGGCTGCAACACTGAGGCCCAGCTCTGAAACAATTGTGAGGTTGGCATAGGACTAGGCAGTGCTTCATTCTGCTGGGGGAAGGGCTACTGTGTGTGTCACAACCAATGCAACGGTCACTAACCACCACCACAACATGCGGGCATTCTGATTCAAAACAAAACAAATCTCTGCTGGAATCCTCTACAAAACTGTCTAGACAACAATTTGCGTGTCATTTCCTCTGACAGCATTGCACAATATGGTCCCCACCTCCCCAGGGACTCCACTGCAACAGGCTCTGTTTACCGCCATTGTGGTCTTCAGGCACCAGTTGAGGAGGACAGACTTAGAGAAATCATGGAGACCCTAGACCAACCAGGAAACATATCAATTGTTCTAACCCCTCGACCTTTACCCTCACATATTAGCACATCCTGATTCTGTACCCATTGAAAACAAACAAACAAACAACAAAAATTCTAGCTATTTGTTTTGGATTTGACTTGCTTCTGAAGAATTGATTGCCAGCGACTTTAATCTCTTCTAAACAGAAAGATCCGGAGGCTATAGAATGGGATTACGGGGAAGAAAAGGAGGATAAACAAAACATATGCATTTTTTCTTCTCTTGCTTCCTAATACTTTAGTTTCTCTGCAGGGTCTGCCTGAAGTAGTATTATTTCGATTAAGAAGAAATGGGCTGTGTCAATCAATTGAAGAAATTTACATGTAGTCATAATTTATAAAGAATTCCTAGATGTAGTAAGTAACCTTAGTATTAGGTGATGACAAATGAATGTCTTATATTAAGCTAGGTTTTCCTTAAGCAAGTTAATTCTTGCAAAAATCATGATTTGTCTTTCTTAAGAAACCACTATAAGGAGAAATGCTAATTGCTTCCTTTCCATTGTTTGACAAGAAATAACCAGAAAAAATATCTAATTTCATTGGCAACTAACTTTTTATTTTTACTTTGTTTCTTAAAAATGTTGTTTTACACATTAACATAATTTGTAATTCTCAGAATAGATTAAACAGAAAAAAATGGTCTATTTTTCTATTCTGGGTTGCTAAAATAAGTTTTAAAATATTATGAGTTTCTTAAACAGAAGGTATTTCTTTATGTGACCTTTCTAGTATGAATGGAAACAAAAAAGAGGAAGCTCAAAAGAAAAATAACCTCAATGAAGCTGTAAAAAACCCAATGACAATGAAATGGTGGTGTTTTCTGCATTCAGTCACATGGTACATCTATTTGGATGACGACTGACCCACATGCCAAGTCTCATAAAAATTTTTCCCCCTAATGAGAACATCTGCCTCTCCATTTTTTTTATTTTGGCATTGTGGTAGCTAGTAGGTATTTGTCTTTTGACTGTCAGGACCTGACATAACATTTGAGTTTTGAGCTCCTCGGGTAATTTTTGTCTCATCTTTGCTTTATTAAAATTACACCCCTCTCCCTCCTTCATGGTAATGATCTTACATTACTACAAATCTACAATGTAAAAGTCTACAAAGACTATTGTTTGTATAAAGTAGTCACACAAGCAAACAAAAAAATTCAAATATCTGAACTTTTCTGTAACATGGAATCAGGTTCCTAACTTTCAGACCTAAATTTAAAAACATAGATTCACAGAGAGCCTTGATATACAAGGAGAATTTTGCCAACGTGTTGGGTTCTGCCTGAGAAACTACAGGTCATAGACCACAGTCCACCCTTGTGAAAGGTTTGTTATGACTTTACAAAGCTCTTGTTAGCTCAGAGTTTTTTTGGGGTCATTATTGCCCTTAATTGTTAGCTGTGTTCTCTTTCTTCTTCTTCTTTTTTTTTTTTTCATTTCTAAGACATGATCACAATTCACTCTTCAGAGGGGAAAATGAACAAAATATTAACAAAGTGGATAAACAAATGAAGAATGATCTAAAGCAGGGATAGCAACAGGGCAGCAAGGGGAACAAAGTAACAAAAATGCCTGAGGAATACTGAAAATAGACTTTTTACTTAGGGGACAGGGCTTGGCATCTCACCTGACCCCATTGGTAAAGACTTATAAGGGTCAGCAGACAGACCTGGAATTATCTATTTTTTTCCTTCCATCCTATGTCTGTCTGCATAAGATAAGCAGGATAAACAACAAAGGGACTGGTGGTCTGGGGGTGGGAGGGACACACCAGAGAAGAGAGGACAGGAAGGAGGAGCAGGAAACCAACAAACTCAGGGATAAGGGAACAACAAGAGATCTAAAATTGATGGCAAGGAGGGGGTATCATGCTCGGTGGGGTTTGATCAAGTGCAATGTCAGCAAGAGGAGTTACAGGGACCCAAATGAAGGGATAGTGGGATATGAGGAAGGAGAAAAGAAAAAAGGAAAGAAATAGGAAAGAAAAACTATAGACATGTATATATGTAAATATAATAATTTATAATCAAAGGGATAAAGACCAGTGTAAATTTATATGTTAAGTATTAAGATAGTAGACAGACATTGGGCCTCTGCTCAAGGCCTCACTTAACACAAAAACACTTTGTTCTAATAACTTGGCAATCTTTGATATTCACTGAAGATAAAAATGGGTGCATAAGCAAATATAGTGAAGAAAGTGGATGGTGCCTGGCTATCAAAAGATATAGCATCTGGGGGGTCTTAAAGGTTTGAAGTTAAATGAGCAGCCATAAAGCAGCAAAGCAAAGAAGCCCACATGGAAGAAGTACACCAGCCTGTGTGATCATGAGATGTCCACGGGATCAGGTATCAACAGACTCACACCAAACAATTATGTTGGTGTGAAAGAAGGGAAATTGGAGTAGAGGCCCAAAGTCCAACTGTAGACAATGGGACAATCCCCCACCCACAGAAGAGTTACAAGGAAGGAACAATTCAACCAGGGTTCAGTATAGCTCTGACGAAACACACATCATACCTCTAGTTCCTGAATGCTTCCTTCCCTCCACTACAATAACCCAGTTCTACCTTATAAATCCAGCTAGACCAGAGTGCAAACATTGATACAATTAAAAGCTTTGGACACAAGGAATTCAAGACAGATAAAACCCTCGGGAACAATAGTGAGAGTAGCGATATCATGAAGTAGGGGGAAGGTAGGGGTGGGATGGGGGAAGAGAACAAAGGGAAACCCATCACAATGTTAGATATATAGTCCACCTCCCAGGGAGACAAATAACAGAAATGTGAATGAAGGGAGACAACGGACAGTGTAAGACAAGAAATAACAACAATTATATATAATTGATCAAGGATTCATGAGAGTGGGAGGGTGGGGGAGGGAAAGGCAAAAAGAGAAGCTGTTACCAAGGACTCAAATAGATAGAAAATATTTTGGAAATGTTGATGGCAATATGTACAAGTGTGCTGAATACAATTGAATGATAATGAATTGCTATAAATTTGTAAGAGCACCCCAATAAAATGACTAAAAAAAATGATCAAAGTGACTTAAAAATATTAGTTTTTTCATCAATAATATCTATACTCATCAACCAAACTAATCTTGCTTTTCTCATGCTTTGCCGTCTAATTGATTCAACAGAGTTCAGGACACTGTTATTAGCTTTCTGAAGATGGCTTAACCCTGGGCTCTATATCTGATTTCATTTCATTTGGATGTACATTTTTGTTTTCATAGCCTCCTTATAAAACAGCTGCTTTGGGGCTTAGGAAGTATTGAAAAGTCCCAGAATTGCTAGAATGCTTCTCTTGAGCTAGCTGTCACTGTTCCCTCCATAAAACTGACCCAAGAGTTTACAAGTTAGACTCTGACACTTGAAAGGTTGCTTGAAATTTCAGGCTGAATTTTCCTAAGAGGTAATAAACTTCTTTGAAGTAAGTTTCCAAGAGATTTTACTGCTAGTGATTCCTATTCTGGAGTCCTCGGGTGTGTTAAAAAACCTCAGTCTCCCTAAGGGGTTTTCTTTTTGAGATCTCATGGGAAAAGTTCTAAGGATTCTGAGACCCAATTAGATTTGAAATCTCATCCTTGGTTGGAATAGATGCTCTGGCCCTGGAATCTCTGGAAGGAGTGACTTGAGAGATTTAAATGTCAGGACCTGAATTCAAACTGTAACCCAAAGTTCCTAAATCAAAGAAATGTACATTTCATTTTAAAGATCAATGATCTAAACATTTGAATTCATTTCTGTGAATTGAACTAAATAAATGGCTCTATTAGGGGCTAAAAGCCCAAACGTAAGCCTAATGTCCCGGGGTCCATTCTGACCTCCAGCGATCCTATAACAGGTTTCGGAGGCTATAACGCTTTGTGATGGGAGCAGACCGCATCATCTTCCTTTTGTGGAGCAGCTGGTGGGTTTGCAAAGCAATGGGGACCTGACAGCATCACCAAGTTTCAGGTTCTCTCAATCCTATAAAATGATCTTTCAATTAAATAACAAGATAAAACAAACAAACAAAAAATCCTCACCCAAAATGCTTCCAAGTTCCAAGATTTTGGGGGACGACAACCAAGAAAATAGGCTGAGTGTGATGGTTACAGAGTATGTCAACTGGATTCTCTTGGGTAAGGGTCAGGGTGGCATCTAACCTATGAATTGGGGCCTCAGCCTCATGACACTTCCTTGTCTGGCCCTAGGTGTGGCCTGTTTTCATGAGGGCGAGACATGGGGCAGAGTTGAATCCTCTTAGCACTTCACCCTACGAGAGCTGGATCCTGTGTCTCATTCCTTGAACTCCTATTGCATTGCCTGCTAGCCCCTGGAGCTGTCAGTGGATGACCACTGGTGGATTCATTAAGCCAACTTTGGGTTCATATTACATCAACATCCACCAGCTTGTGCCCCCTGCTGTCTCAATTTTAGGATCCTGCTTCCTGCTCCTCAGCTTCCTTAAGTCAGAGGAAGCCTGACTTGAACTGGACTGGGCTATTTCTACAACAGTGTCAGCCATTTGTCAACACAAATGGCTTTTTATATCTAACACATACAAGCGTCACTGATTTTGCTTCTCTAGACAACCCGACCTAACTCTTGGAGTTCATGATCGCAAGAGGTAAAGCACTGACCAGGCCCGTAAAGCTGGCTACCTGGGCCCGACCTGAAGCCCCTGCTCCACGCACTGGGTAATGGGGTCATGTGTAATGGATCTCTCAGCTGTGCTCACCGTTAGGGAAGAGTGGCACAAACTACACACATCAAGCTTGGTTGCTTTTGTTTCCTCTCAATAAATAAATAGTAAGCAATCGAGGGAACTTAAAGCTGGGTCACCTTCACCTCCTACCAAATTTATTAGAGCTGAAATTCTGAGCACTAGGTTTGTGAAACGCTAGTGTCCAATTTTGAGTCTCCACATAGATTCAACCTTCATTGAACTCTGCTGAGCACTAATCAGGGACATGAAGAGCTTTGCCCTCTGACACAGTGCATTAGAAAATGCAGGCACTCCCCTAGACAGTCCAAGGAAAGACAATATAGTCCTTAAGGTCTTCTCTGGGTGTGCCCTTGATACAATTTGCAGGAGTGGGTTCCAGTAGTAATGAGCCATATCCCGACGACCTAGTCAGAAGGCCCTGAGCCAATCTTGTAACTGTTCCTATCTAGAATGGTATCTTGATCATGGCCCCATTCCTGCTTCTGTAAGCCAACCTGCAATTATGATGTATTAATCTGCCACCAAGCATGCTTCTTTGATAGTTTCCCTTGCACCCCATGTCCCACTCAAACCGCCGTGTTTCTGTAAATCCTGGGATGCCATCAATGCCTTGTGCTGGTGGTCTCCCTAGCCCGGATGACTTGTCATTGTCTTGTTTAAGACTTAGTAGTCGTGTCTCTATAAATAATATTTGGATTTGGAGTTCCTTTTCTCCTCTAGAATACAAATCAACACTATTTTTCAGAGGCCTACTCTGTGCACGACATTTTCCAGGCAAACATTGTCACTTCCATTAGTAGGCGGAAGGAGTATTTAGGAGAGAAAGAAAAAGAAAGCGTGAAAGAGATCCTGTCTGGTTACCTGTAAAAGACACACACGTTTTCTCTTTCCTTTCTTAAACAAGGTTCTCCAACATTAAAGCACTCCCCTCACCAAATCAATCATTTCCCTTTGCTGTGGGGCAGTGCCACTAGGTGACCTGGGACTCCATAAACTTTAGGAACTCCTTTATGATGCTGCCTGATGGGACCTTGGTTTATTTACATGGCATACTCATAAAATGCAGCTTTCATTAGTGCTGGGGGAAAGAGCCCTGTTCCTTTCCTGGCGAAGGTGACGCTGGAGAAGATAATTACCATGAAACAATAAGGAGGGTGCTGGGTAAGCAGTAGTGTGAAAACAGTTACTCCTCACAAAAGAGGGGAAATTAGCTTGCTGGATAAAAAAGGAAGTGTCAGATTGAAGACTGAAAGGGCTGCCAACAGAAGTAGATAGCTCTATGCATCATTAATGAAATTTTTTAACACTTAAACGCCACAGCTGTCCACATTTAAATGCATGTAAATGCCATGTGTTTCCCGAGATTAATATGCCATATTAAAATATTTCTCCATCCCACCTCCCACCCCACCCCACCCCCCGCCCCTTAAACTTCTAGATTTTTGTCTGTTTGTTTCATTTCACCCACTTCCTTTCCAAGAATAAGACTGCATCGGCATTGTGTCCTCATTTCCAAAGCCCCCGTTTACTGCGCATTCTGGAGATGGGCAGAGAGCTCATTATATTTTAACAAACACATTATTTTACATTCATAATACCGATAGTTTAGTAAACAGAAAGTTTGTTTTGATTTTGCTGCTTCACAGAGCGAAGACTCTATGATGTGCCTTTCCTTTCAAAACTTCCTCCTGGAGCATTCCCGTTCCCTCCAGCAGCCCCATTTTGGCAGAAATTCAGTTCTGGGCAGTGCCAAAAGAAACAGAATAAACAAACACTGCTCCATGCAGCTGGCGAGATCATTTACATATTACTGCACACCAAACATGAAGCCCTGAATATGGATTAGAGCTCCAGTGATGACACAAATGTCACACAGATAAAGAGAAACACAATCCAACACACAGTTGTTTATTTTACCACTGCTACTGTGTATGATGCTGCTCTAAGGGGAAGGAAAAGAAATAGAGGAGGTGCTTTTTGAAAAATTGGACTTCCTTCCATATTTAAAGTGGGTTCTTTCAGACTATAAAAGGAGAAAGGAGAAAAAAGTCTGGGTTATTTTGGTTCCCTAACATTCTGGGCTTTTGTGGTAGGAAATAAATTTTTAGACACATTGATGTAGATGAGGTGGGCTAGTATTCAAACTTTAAAAATATATAAACCAAAAATCAGTTGTCAATAAATTGATTCTAATTCATGGCAACTTTGTGTGTGCTATAAAACTGTGTTTCATAGGGGTTCCAATGGCCGATTTTGTTCCCCTCAATGGCTGACCCGCAGGCCTTTTTATGAGGGCATTTCCCTAATTCACTGCCGTCAAATCAATTCTGACTCACAGAGACCCTATCTGACAAGGTAGAACTGCCCTTGGGTTTTACTGCGATTGTAAGGCTGTATAGGAAGAAAAAGCCTCATCTTTCTCTAATGGGCTTGGCTAGTAGTTTTGAACTGCTGACCTGCCCAACTGATAACCACAATGCTACCAGAGCACATCTAGGTGGTTTCAAATGTCAACCTTTGAGCTCATGGCCAAGAATTTAACAGACTGCAGTAGCCAGGGACCCTGTGAACATCTATCTAGCTCTGTCTTCATCCTTCATAAGTTTGGCTGAACACTGTGTCCTTTAATTGCAAATGTATGTTCTTTGAATTGGATCCTTGGCTAGGAAAGTCACGTATGTGATAAAGGGCTCCTCCAAGCTTCTGTACAAAGCACTACTCCATGGAAAGGACGTGCCCAGAGACCACAGTGACTATGACCTGCCCCCTCATTCCTGAATGTGCAAATTCGTTTCCCCTTCCGGCCCTTAGCTCTCTGTACAAATGTCCTGGGAAGGAAGGGATATTCTCTAGATATTTATTGCTCTAATCTCCCTTTTCAATCCTTTGGGATCAAAGAGTTTTGTGAAAAGCTAAGAAACTAATAGTTCACAAATGATAATTTTGATGCTGTTTTTGCCCTCAGGTGCTATTTGAGTTGCTTCTGGTCAGAGGGACCCTGCGTGCAATTGAATGAAACTGCACCATCCTCCCACTTGTTGTCAGAGTTGAATGTACTATGTCGATCACCTTGATATTCCTTCTCATGTTGGCTGCCCTGCTACATTACTAAGTCTGATGTCATTTTCCAAGACCTATGACTCCTTTATTGCAAATGCCATTTCTGGAAATATCTTTTTTCAAAGATGTTTGGGATTGGATAAATAACAATCAAGATAATTTCTTATTAGGTACCATCGAGTCAGTTACAACTCATAGGGATCCTACCTACAAAAGAATAATGTCATGTACCACATCATCTGGATAATTGTTACACTTGAGACCATTGTTACAGCCATTGGGCCAATCCTTCTTGTTGAGAGTCTTCATGGTTTTTTCTAACCCTTTATCATGAATAATCCTCTTTCAAGGACTGGCCTCTGCCAAAGTAAATAAGATGAAGTTTCACCATTTTTGCTTCTATTATGCATTCTATTTGAAGTATTCTAGTTTTACGTCCTCCAAGCCAGGTTTGTTTGTTCTTCTGGCAGCCCATTGTACTTTCAATATTCTTCAGCAACACCATAATTCAAGTTCATCAGTTCTTTGGTCTTCTGCATTTGCTGTCCAGCTTTCTTGTCTACATGAGATGGAAAATACCATTGCTTGAGTCTAGCACATGTTAGTCCTCAAGATATTCTACTACCCACCAAATTAAAATTTCTATAGTAGACAATGGTGACTTTATATATGCACGTAAAAGCTGCTCTTAGAAGAGGATTGCTTGGGGAGATTTTTAGCACTTTGATTTTTAAAGGTAATTTAAAAAAAAATAACAATTTAATAGGCTGCACAAATAGTCTGGAGGAGAAAACAATGGGACTGATGATTCCAGGGGGGTATGAGAGATGGGGGAGTTGGGAGAAAGGAGGTGGTATTGACCAACTCAGGGGTAAGGGAACAACAAGTGATTCAAAATCAGTGACAAGATGGGTGTGAGAGGCCTGGTAGGAATTGACCAAGAGTAATGTAACAGAGGGAAATTCTGAAATCCAAATGAAAGCTGAGCATGATAGCGGGAAAAGAGGAAAGAGAAGAAAGAACTGGAGGGATTGTAAAATGTATTTAGAGAGGTCTAAATACAGGCATGTACATAGGTAAATATATTTATATGTGGTGATAGTGAAGTAGATCTACGTGCATAGACTTACAGGGTTAATATTAAGACAGCAGATGGGCATTGGACCTCCACTCAAGTACTTCCTCAATACAAGAACACTCTGTTCTATTAAATTGACAATCCATGATGCTCATCACCTCCCTGATATGATCGCTGAAGACATATGTGTGCATAAGCAAAGGTGGTGAAGAAAGCTGAGAGTGCCCGGCTATCAAAAGATATAGCATCTGGGGTCTTAAAGGCTTGAAAGTAAATAAGCAGCCATCTAGTTCAGAAGCAACAAAACCCACATGGAAGAAGCACACATTTTGTGTTATCATGAGGTGTCAGAGGGATCAGTTATCAGGCATCAGAGAACGAAAAATCATAACATTGCGTGCCCACCTTCCTGATGTGATCACTGATGACAAATGTGTGTATAAGCAAATGTGGCGAAGAAAGTTGATGGTGCCCGGCTATCAAAAGAGATAGCACCTGGAGTCTTAAAGACTTGAAAGTAAACAAGTGGCCATCTAGCTTAGAAGCAACAAAGCCCACATGTGTGGAAGGGATCGGCTTTTAGGCACCAAAGAACTAAAAAGTTATCATTATAAATGAGGGGGAGTACAGATTAGGGACCCAAAGCCCATCTGTTGGTAAAGCAACATCCCCATGGGGAGGAAACGAGCCAGTCAAGGTACAGGATAGCAAAAATGAAGTATGTAACGTTCCTCTATTTCCTAAATGACCTTACAAATCTGGCTAGACCACAGTATGTACAGTGGTGCAGATAAGAGCAGGAAACATGGTAAATTCAAGACAGATGATCCCATCAAGAGTAGTGGTGATACTGGGACGGTCGAGGAAAGGTTGAGTAGAAAGGGTGACTCAAAGGTAAAGATTTACATATAATCTCCTCCCTGGGTTATGGACAACAGGGAAGTGGATGAAGGAAGGAGTACATTGGACTGTGTACCATATGACAAAATAATGATAATTTGTAAATGATCAAGGATTCATGAGGCAGGGAGGGGAACTATGAGGAGCTGGTACCAAGGGCTTAAGTAGAAGGAGTCTGTTTTGAGAATGATGATGGCAACAAATATACAAATGTGGTTTGCAAACAATAGATGTATGCATTAATTGTGCTAAGAGTTGAATGAGCCCCCAATAAATTGATTTAAAATAAAAATATATAACAATTTAATTGCTTCTTGGCCTTTTTTGCTAAGATCAAGTATAAAATTACAATTTTAAGATTGTAATAATGTGTTCTTTTAAGTATAAAAATAAAGGAAGAAATCTGGTCCTTGCTTGGGAATATAGTTAATTGGATTTTATTAAAGAGTATTCAGTAAACATAGGAAATAAATCATTTGCAAAGGTAAAGAGAATTGGGCTTACTTTACCAGGTGATGAAAATGTTTGGCAGGGATTTATTTTCTATAGCATTGAAAAGTTGTTACGACCACGACAATGACAAAGTTCTTGAGTAGCTCAAAGCAAAATGGAAGAAACAGAATCACAGTGCAGCAAGCGAAAGGTGAGCAAGGTACACGAGAAGCATCTACGATGAAAAAAGTAATTAGAGCTCATGGACTTCCACTGATGTTTGTGAAAAAGTCTCTCCAAACTTTTTGAAAAGTAGAAGATAATAATGCATTCAGAACAATTCTATAGACTACTTTCCAACCAAGTTCTGTAAACATAACCTTTCATTTCATGATGTGTCTCATGAAAAAAACAACAACGAAAACCCAAAACCCTTCCCAGTGGTTTTTTACTTTGTGGACTAGGTTATTATGCCTAACTTTTAAGGCATCCATAATCTGGTCTCATAAATATCATGAAAATTCTTAATGTGCCCCCAAAGCTGACCTTTATTATACTCACTGCCCCATGGATACTCCCTGCTTACCTAGGTAAGTATGGCTTTGTTCATAGTAGGTATTCAATAAATGCTTTTGTTTTTAAGTGAATGACTGAATGTATTTTTATTGTTTGTATCAAAGTCTCTCCAAATCCAGACTTTAAAACTCCTCCCAAAAGATCTTTCTGGTTACATAACCCTCTATACTTCTCTTTCCTTTTACTCTTGCAGGAGACATGAAACAAAACCCAACTCATTGCCATTGAGTCAACACTGATGACAACAACAGCCCGCCCTCCCTTAGGTTTCCGAGATTGTAAATGTGTAGTGGGGTACACAGAGTCTTTCTCCCCGCTTGCAGTAGAGATAGGACTGTGCCCTTTAACACTAATATCAATTTATGCATTCAACAGATGGTCACTGAATAATTACCCCATAGTACTGCTTAACCACTGAGTGAACTTAAGATGTACCAAGCATAGACTTGCATCTTGAATATCTTTCCGTTCAGTATTTAGTTCTGTACTTTATATTGATTTTATTCCAAACACCCAAAAGCAAAACAAAACAGCACTCGCTGCCTTCAAGTTGCTGCTTTCTTATAGCAACCCTACAGGATAGGGAAGAAAACCCCTGTGAGTTTCCAACAGTGCAGGAGTAGACCGTTCATCTTTCTCAGAGCAGCTAGTGGTTTCGAACTGCTGACCTTGCAGTTAGCGGCCCAATCTGTAACCAATACACCACCAGGGATGTTTCATCTCTATAAATAGGGTCTTACCATCACTCCACATGGAGTCAACATGAACAGAATCAACTCAAGAGCAACGAACAGCAGCATCGTCCCATATAATGCACAAACTCCATCAAAGTGCACATCATATCCTACACTAGATTTGTGGAGGCAAAATCCCGATCGTTGCTAAGCGTATAACACAGATCCAAGAATTTTTTTTTTGTCAATGGGTTATCATAAAAAAGAAACCAAATCAAAGCTACTGCCACCAAGTTGATTTCATCTCTTGTGACCCTAAAGGATGCAGCAGAATGGCTTCATTGATTTTCCAAAGTTGGAGACTTTTAGAGAAGCAGACCGCCCATTTTTCACTATGGAGCCATTGCAAGTTCAAGCTGCTGACCTTTCAGCTGGCAGCCCAGTGTGTTTAGCACTGGTTTACTATTGTGCCACTTGGGATCTTTTCTTAGAAGCTTCAATTCCTTTAAATTCTGTGACCCAAAGGAAGTACACCCCTGTAGTTAGGTTCATATATTGATAATATGGCTTCCATTGATGGTATTAAACACTACAAACCCAGAAGAGAAAATCATTGGCAATGTTTAATCTATGCTGATAGTTTTGCATTGTTACCTGCCTCCCTTTCAGCAACATAAATGATACTCTACACCTGGACCACAAGAAGTGTGTATGGATTGTGATAAGAGTTGTATGAGCCCCTCCCTCAAAAAGATGTAAATACTGACACAAAGTATGTGTGCATGTATTGTGAGTGGAGCTGTATGAGACTCCAATAAAATGATTTTTTAAAAAGAGAGATAGTCGGGAATAAAATAAACTTATCTGTGAAGAGATATGAAGGCGATGCTCAAAGTCATCAGAACAAGGCAGGGTCTGACAGTGGGAGAGAACTCTAACTGTTCCTATGCAAGCTTGAGTCAACAGTCCATCATTTCAAATAGAAGTTCATAAGAACCAAGGGCAGTGAACCAATGGCACTGAATGCACTAGCCAAAAATAAGGCTCCAGGAATAGATGGGGGAGCAAGTGGAATGTCCCAACAGCTGATGAAACACTGGAAACACTCCCTCATCTACTCTGTGCTAGGAAATTTGGAAGGCAGCCATTTGTTCAACTGGCTGAAAGAGATCCATAGTTGTACCCATTCCGAAGAAAGATGACTCACTGCACACAGTAAAATTTTGCTGAAGATCATCCAACAGTGATTGCAGCAGTACACTGACGAGGACTTGCCAGAAGCTTGGGCCAGGTTCAGAAGAGGATATGGAATGAGAGAATCATTGTTGACGTCAGAAGGATCTTGGCTGAAAGCAGAGAATACTAGAAAGATGCATGTGGCAGTCATCTCATCTGGTATCAACTTGAGGATTAAGAGTGTAGGGGTAGCGTCTAGCCTGTCAATGTGGAGACAGCCAATGAGACCTCTGTGTGAGCATGGCCTTCTCCTGAGAATTCTGGGAAACCCAGTGGTATTTCCTCCTTAGAAGCAGGAGAGACTCTCTCTCACCACCTTGGAGATGCTCTACTAACAAGACACAAGGCACTACGCTGATAGTCCCCATGCCCTGGGAACTGGAGGAACCACTTGGAAACCCCTACCAGTGCTGAGATACTTACAACACCACTGGATTCAAAGACTTTCTACCCACTGATTTATGATCATCCTGCATTTCATCATTGCATGTGTTTCATGAACCTGAAGAGAACTTTATAGACTGATACTGGACATATGAGTTAACACCAGACTTATAGATAAAGTCTGGACTGGGTTGGGATGTTTTCTCAATGTTCAATTATTTTTGTATTCAATTATTTACTTTCTTATATACATATGTGTGTCCATCAATTTGCCTCCTGAGTCTGCCTGGACTAACCCAATGGTCATTTGCGTTTTTTGACTATGCAAAGGCATTCAACTGTGTGGAACAAAATAAACTATGAATAATCTTGAGCAGAATGGGAATTCCAGAACACTTCACTGTACTGATTAGGAACTTTTACATGATTCAAGAAGCAATTACTCAAACAGATCATGGGAATAGTGCACAGTTTTAAATCAGGAATGATATGTGTCAAGGTTGTATCATCTGACAGTGCTTGTTCAATCTATATGCTGGGCAAGTCATCAGAGATGCTGGATTGTATGCTGAAGAATGTGGCATCAAGATTGTAAGAAGGTTTATTACCAATCTGTGATATGCAGATGGCACAACTTTTCTTGCTCAAAGTGAGGAAGACTTGAAGCACTTGTCAATGAAGATCAAGGAGTGCAGCCTTTAATATGGATTATGACTTAATGTAAGGAAAACAGAGTTGGACATACTGTCAGGAAAAACCAGTCCCTAGAGAAACACATCATGAACAGTAAAGAGGCAGTGAGAAAGAGAAAGGCCCTCATCAAGAAGGGTTGATCTCCTGACTGCAACAATGGACTCAGGCATAGGGATCATTGCATGGAGGGTGCAAGACCATGCAGTGTTTCCCTCAGTTATGAATAAGGTCACAGGGATCATACTGACTTACTGACACCCAGTAGTGACAACAATATGCAGGCTCAAGGCGAAGATGAAGAAAACGGAAACAAGTTTATGAGTGGCAAAGTATAACCTTCAATATGTGTCCCACCAGAATTTACAGACCATCACAAGAATGTATTCAATGCATTGAGCATTAAAGACAAAAGACCAGATGAATTTAAGACCAGAGGTCATTAAAAAGACAATAATTAAAATAAAAACAGACAACAGAAACATGAGTTAAAGAAGACGGCAGATATTGTAGACATTACAATAGTATATAATTTACCAAGGGTTCACGAGGCTGGGTGGGAGGGAAGGGGTGGAAGGGAAAATGATGATGGCAACATATGTACAAATGTGCTTGATAAAATGGATGTATGGGTGGTTTTAAGAGCTGTAAGAGCCCCCAATAAAATGATTTATTTATTTTTTTTTTAAAAAGAGCAAGGTAAATGTAAGAAGAGACTCTGAAGCCTGTCCTTGAACACAGTAGCCAAAAAGAGTGGAAGAGATGATAACATGTAAGAGCTAAACTAAAGATTTCAAATGGTCGCTCCCACCAAGAAAACAAATTATTATCACAAAAGGTGCAAAGATATGGAGACAGAAAAGCAAAAGACGTAGTGACGTAGTGGTTGAGTGCAGGACAGCAACCCACTGGGTTGGTGGTTCAAATCCAGCAGTAGCTCTCCAGGAGCAAGACTGAGCCTCCCACTTCCACAAGAGGGCAGGGATGCCCCCAAATGAATAAATAAGAAAGAAAGAAAAGCAAAAGAGAACAAGCTGGACATTGTTCAAGCTAAAAGGACTAAAGAAAAAAATTTAAACCCTAAGCTGTAATTTTGAAGGATCTGATGGAAAAATAATAAGTGATGCTTAAACTCTGCCATGCAGTCTTAATGCTGACTCTTTGCTACACTAAAGGGCAGGTAAAACTACCCCTGTGGGTTTCTGAGACGGTCACTCTGGTCACAAGCAGAAGGCCTCATCTTTCTCCTGCACATGACACAGGAAGCATCAAGGAAGCTGGAAAGAATACACAGTCGCTGTACCAGAAATCACTGATTGACATGTAACCATCGCAGGTCGTAGAATATCCTCAGGAACCCTTGATATTAAGGTCAAGCTACACTGCAGGCACTGGTGAAAACAAGGGTCCTTGAATCAAGTAAATAACAACTGAGATGTTTCATCAAATGTATATAGTACTAGAAATGTCCACTGGTTTCTTGCAAGAAATTTGGAAGACAATTACTTAACCAACTAGAAGCTATCTGTACTGTACTGTGCTCTTTCCAAAGAAAGGTAAGCAAACAGAATGAAGAAATTATCTAACAATATCCTTAATATCATAAATAAGCACCATTTTGTGAAAAAAAATAATTTTTAAATGGTTGCCGTAGACAATCAACAGCAAGGTCCTAGAGATTCAAATTAAATTCAAGAGATATGGAAGCAAGGATGCAATTTATAATGTCAGGTGGATCTTGAATGAAAACAGAGACTACCAGAACAATACTTACTTGTGTTTTACTGACTATAGAAGGACATTTAACTGTGGATCATAGATTTAGATAACATTTGAATAATCTATATATGGACCAAGAAGCAGATGCTGGGGAAAAAAAAACAAACAAGGAGATACTGAATGGTTTAAAGTCTGGAAAGGTGTGTATCAGGATTGTACCCTTTCACCTACTCCATCTGTATGTTATGCAAATTATGCAATAAATTGGACTATGTGAAGAAGAACATGGTCTTCCTTAGGATGGCAGGAAGTCACCTTAGCAACCTGTGTTATGCAGATGACACAATCTTGCTTACCAAAAGTGAAGAATACTTTAAGTACTTACTGATGACCACCAAAGATTACAACCTTCATTGTGGACGACACCTCAATTTAAAGGAAATAGAAATCCTCACAAATGGACCAATAAATAGCATAATTAAAAATGTAGAAAAAATAGGTTGATGTTGTTGAAGATTTCATCTTACTAATGTCAATTAGTGACAATTAGACACTAGTTATTGCCTATAATTAGTATCCATAGAAATGGCAGTCAAGAAAGCAAAGGAGATATTTTATTAAGCAAATCTGCTGCAAAAGAATACTTTAAGTATTAAAAAGTAGAGATCCCACATTGAAGACTAAGTTGTGCCTGAATCAAACTCTGATGATTTCTTTTTAAAAAAATTTATAGCGACACCTTGATTATGTAAAAATAGAACACAAAGACAAATAATTTGAATGAGGGAGACCATCAAAACGTGGCCTTATAAGTGTACACAGAAATAGGATGTGGAGAACAAAGGAAACTGTGCCTAAACCATGATTGACAGCAGATCAATCATCACAGTTACTGATGGAACTAGTAATATTAAGAGGGACCAGTTCTGGAGAAGGATGTCATGCTTGGTTAAGTAGAGTATTGGTAAAAAAAGAAGAAAATTCAAAAAGATATGGTTGGACACAGTGGCTACAACAAAAGCTTCAAACATAGCAATGATTACGAGGACGTCAAAGGACTAGGTAGGGATTTGTTCTGCTATGTGCAGGATTGCTGAGGCTCTAAACTTGTTTGATGTAACTTAACAACATCAGCAATATTCTTCTTTGCAAAAAATTAGCCTTTCAAAATCATGAGTTCAGTTTTACCCCTCTGGCTGATTAAATACAATCACCTTTTCTTTGATGTTCAGCAAATTTGGTCATTTGTGTGTTGCAAAAGCATAAGCAAAATTCACATAAAGCAATCAATTAAAAATATCACATTCAAATAAAAAAGAAAATCAGAATCAAATCAAATCAAATGTTCTGATATCCAGGAAAGGCAAATATCTGATTCCAGTAGCATTTCCACTTCAATGTTTTCTTTTCAATCAAAATTTAAATTTAAATGTGGTGACAGAAGGCAAAAAGCGCTAATGTAGGTATTTTGTGCAAAGAGGTCAAGGAGTAGCTGGAAGGAAACCTATGGCTTTCAGGTTAGTGTCATGGAAAGACTATGCAGGCTGTGCGGAGGGAAAAAGATTAAAGGGAGCAGGAACAGATAAAGAGAAAGCAATGTTTAGAGGTTACAGAATCATGATAATGGCAAGAATAGGGATAATAACAATGCACATATTAAACATTTTATCTATATTAAGCATTATACCCCTATTATCTCACATAAGAGAGATGGACTAAGAAGGATTAAAATGAGTACCGTGATGTTAGAGAAGAATGAACAGAGTAACTGAATATTTAGAAATCAAATCCATAGGAACTGAAGATGGGTGAGCAGTACGGAACAAGTGTGGTGTCAAGGGTCACATGGCCAATTATTGCCATTGCTGTCACGATGCTCTACACCTGTACAAAGTTAAATTGGGAAAGGCTGTGTGATAAATACATCTACAAGAATGACCAAAAAAAAAGTAGCTACTAAGGCTTCTTGTGTATAACCAAACACCTTATGGGATTTGGTTCCTTGGCTTGGAAGCTTAGGCTTAGTGTTTTCAGGGTGCATCCCAGTTAATTGCCTTATAAATATTCTTAGTGCCTCCATTCTAGCCCCTAGTTTTGCATGGAGTTCCTTGGGTCTTGGAAACTTGCACATGGTTCTGTAAGACCTAACAAGTGGTTTCTATTTATCTGGACCAACAGAGAAAGGAAGAATATTCAGAAGAGGAGGAGAATAGGATGGATGTCACTCTATGCCTCCACAAATAACTGCCTCCTTTGCCGTGAAACCAGAAGAACAGGAGAGTATCCAGTTCTCATGATGGAACATTTTGAAAACGTTTCACAAAAGAATCCTGACCCAAAGGAGTAAACTATAGAACAGAATCTCAGATTCTCATGGATTCCAGATTGTCTGGAGCCATGGTGGTCCAAGGAACCCCCAAACTATTGCCCTGACATTGTCTTTAATCTTTATACCAAAAATAACTCCCAATGCCTCCTTAAAACAAACAAACAAAAAGCCAGGTAGGTGTCATTTAATGGCCAGAGCATTACCTGTTGAAGAAGGATGTTACGTAACGTGGACATGACAAACAGCACATGAAAACCTTACGAGAACCTGCCTCAGGCTGTCTCCTCACCTTCACCACCGATGCTGGAGCTGATGCTGGAGGCTGCAGGTCTGAGTCTCACCAGAGAGGATGTGGGTGGGAGGGGAGCAGGAAGAAATAAGCAGAAACAGCACAGAGCATGCCCAGCCCTGCCCACAGTTCCACCTGTTTGAGCAACAGGAGCATCCTGGTCCTCACAAAGCCAGAGAGACCAGCCCAGAGCCAAGTCACTCTCTTTGCAATAATAAAAAAGGAGAGCCCCCCCAAATAATGATAATTTGTAAATTATTAAGGGTTCATGGGGAAAGGGGAGGGGAGAGAGAAAAGAAATATGGGGAGCTGATACCAGGGGTCTAAGTAGAAGGAGGATGTTTTGAGAACGATGATGGCAACCAGCGTGCAAATGTGGTCTGTGTACAATTGATGTATGTATTGATCATGATAAGAATTGTACGAGCCCCCAATAGCATGATTTTTTTAAAAAAGGAGATCCCCTTCCCCTTAAAAAAATAAAAACCTTGTGGTATATCATGGATGAATGCATCTGGAGGTTGCTTGAGCTGGAATTAAGTGATATATATTTTTAATGGCTTAGTATAAGTAGCAAAATAGAGATATCTGCCTTGAGCATTATACACTTTAAAAAACTATCTATGTGGAAACAAGTTGCTATGGTAACATGGAAGGTCATTGGGCAGCAAGTTTTTGCTACCTTACTTAAGAGAGAGGTTGAAGGTCTAAGATTCTTACAATGGAGTGAGAAAAGAATAAATGGATTATAAATATATTGCAAAAGAAAGTTAAATCAGTATGAGCTGGAGCACATTTGGGAGGAACAAATTATATTAGCAAGTTCCTAAATTCTTGGTCCTGCTCAGCTGTGGATCCTGACTCTTGATAACTCTTGGATTTATTCTCTGTAGTCTTAAATCCAATTTGTTCTCCCTGTACACCCAGCTTCATCTACAGATCCCTAACCTGTGTCAGAACATTCCATTTCAAATGGTTCTGCATACTTAGAGTTTCGGCTCTGACAGATAAAGAACTTGGAAGTCATCATTCCTTAAAATAAGAAAGAGCCGGGCAAAACAAAAACATGGCTTTCCTTGAACCACAAAGAGAAAAAGAAAAGAAAAAACAAAACAGGACAGAACACTTAAAACTGTGGGACAACTTCAAAGAGTGTAGCTTCTGCATAACTTGGATATTAGAAAGAGAAGGGAGCAGAAGAAATATTTGAAGTAATGGCGGCTGAAATTTCCCCACAATAAGTGACAGACACCAAGTCACAAACTCAGAAAAGTTTAGAGAATACCAAAATGGATTAAAACAAAACAAAAAACTATACTTAGACTTTAAAAAACATTGTCTATATAGGAACCAGGATAAAAGTCATAGAGAACTTTCCCATAGAAATCATGTAAGCAAGACAAAAACATGGTGCAATATTTTAAACATTAAAAGCAACAACAACAACTAACCCTCCTCACCACCAACTCATAATTCTGTAGGTAGCAACATTCTACCTCAGAAATTAAATGGAAACACAGATCTTAGCAAACAAAATCTGTGGAAAATGCACTGCTATCAGGCCTGGGTTGGAAGGAATATTAAAAGCAGTTCCTCAGAAAGAAGAAAAGTCATACATGTCAGAAACTTGGATGGCCATTAAAAAAAAGACGAGTACTCAAGAAGGAATAAAGAAGGGTAAAATAAAACCTTATATTTTCTTATTTTTAATCTCTCTACCTCACACTGTTAAAAATTTCACAAGTCTTGGCACCTTTACAAGTTTAAAAGAGGAATCTTAAAAAATATGTTCTCACACTACAATGGAGTTGAACTAGAAATCGGAATTGGAAGGGTAGATGAAAAAAATCCTCCCCTATATCTGGGAATTAAACAACAGATTCTAAATAACATTGAGGTCAATAAAAACAACTATTCCAGGAGAAATTCAACTGGTTCATCTTTGGCCTATTCTGATCAAAAAAGAGGATAAAGATTGGTGGTTGCATTAAACATACATTCAATCACTTACGATGCCCTCATGCACTAACTTGTCTGTTATGTGTTAATTTATTATACACAATAGTATATTAATTGCTTAATATGCCAGATGATATATTAATTTAGGCATTAAAGATAAATAAGACAATCCCTGGAATAATATCAATAATCATTGCAGTTACCATTAATTGTCTCTGCTAACAGCTAGTTGAAATATTTCCCACATATCAATTCAATCTAATGCCCATGTAATCAATGAGGTAGGCAGTATTGTTATATCTAGCTTCCCAAGGAGGACACTGTGGTCTGCAGAGATGAAATAATTTGTCCCAAATACTTGACTATTAATTGGTAGTCGGGGAAGTAAACTTAGGAGCTGTGGTGGCATAGCACGGTATTGCTAACTCAGAGGTCAGTAGCATGAAACCACCAGGCATTCCAAGTGAACACGGGGTTTCTATTCATGCAAATGGTCTTGGAAAGTCACAGAGGCATTTCTACCTTGTCTTGGAGGACTGCAAGAGTCCGAAACAGCAACTCAATGGCAGTGACTTTGGTGACTTTTTGGACTCTCAGCTGTATTCTATTGAAATAATCCAGGAAGGGAGTTCTTTGATATTTCTTGAGCATCCATCTACTTTTTGCAAATCCTCTCATTAAGTACATGTGTACTGTATTTAACATCACACCCCAAGGTGTGTTTCCATCAAAATCTCTTAGTGTTCTTTCTTTGGGGCTACTCTATGTAACAACAAGAGGGAATTATATAGACATCTATATGATATACTTTCATATATTTGAAAAATGGCAAACAATGTTGGAAAGAAAAATAAATTTATTAGATATCACTTTTAAATGAGCTTTTTAGTATTTGAAGCTTAGATAGAAATACTCTAGAGAGCTGTTTTTGACATGTATAAAGATTTTTTAACAACCATCTCTCTTGTAAGTAATTAAGTACAAGTAATTACATAATTACATGATTATGTAGCGGCACTAAAATTTTACAGGAGGTTTTTCACTTAAACTCTAGCCTTATAAAAATAATTGCCACAAGTCAAAATTATTTTCTAAATGCAGTAATTCTTTTCTGCTTTCAATTTTTTTTATGGGGGGGGGGAGAGTTTAAGCCTATTTTGGTGTAGTATGCAGAAGCAGGGAAGTGTGTAATTTAAGAGTGCCATTGTCTTCAGACACTGATTTAAAACAGAATGATAGTGAGAAATGTTTAGGTGGGAAGTGAAATGGTAAACCAAGATAGCATTCTTGAATAGCATTCAAAGAATTTCTTTGGTTCAAATATAAAAGCATCAATCAGATAAGGGTTAGAATGCTATCACCTTAGCTTCAAAAATAACCCACACACCCCTCGCGTTTTCTTAAAATGCATCACTAAATAAACCAGTCTAACAGAAAAGGAAATAAGGGAGACTCACAAAACATTTCATAGAGCTACTGCTTGAAAGAAACCAGCTTGAGTAATGTGGTGTGTAGGGCTTTTCTCCTTTTCTTTCATTCTTTCTTTCTTGCCTTTTAAAAAAGTGAGCTGTCTCTTCATTGCAAATTTTCTCAAGTTCTTAGAACTCTAATTAAAATGTGGTAATTGGTTATGTTACCTCAATTACCATGATGCATGGACATTGATGCAAAGTGACACCAATTGAATCCCTTGGGTGTTTTACCCTGGGGCCATCCCATTTATTGTGGCCTTATTATTTTCAATTATGTGGCTAGATGTGTTGCATACTTTCAAGGCCAATAAATGTGCTGCGGTTTTCTGGACACAGGTTTCCATTTTCAATGCCAGTGCTTTGGAATGGCAGGGCAAAGGAGTGGGGGCAGGAGTGCACTAAAAAAAGAAAAAAAGAAAAAGAAGAATGACCCCAAACCCTGATATCAATCACTAAGTCTTCAGGGACAAAGTGCCCGAAATACAGGTGTCTTGAAACCAGCCAGATCATTGCTGTTTAAAACATTTATTTGGCCAAATAGTTCTCTTTTTTTGCTGAGAATCCCTCCTTCTTAACTAACACAGAAGTGATGTGTCCTTTCAGAGGCCTAGCAGGATGAGGTGAGTAAACAAACTGAAAAGTGGGTACGGAACAGGGAAAATACACATTCTTGCTCTTTAGAGAATGGTTTTGGGGTCCCAGAGGCTAAGCACAGCTATTCAATTGCCATCAAGTTAAGTCTGCATCATAAAGACCCTGTAGGACCCCATGGAGTTCCTGAGGCTGTCAATCTTTCTTAGAGAAGACAGCTTCATCTTCTGCAGAGCACTTGATGGGTTTGACCCACCAACCTAATGGCTAGTCAACGCTTAATCCACTGCACCACCAGAATGCCCTCAACAGAACTGTAGTTAGTACTGTACAGAGGTATTTCGTTATCTAACCACGCTTCATGTGTGCAGAGATTGATCCTCAACATAAATGTGAAGCTATGAGTGGTTCTATTTCAAAATGTTTCCCACTGAGGACGTGACTGCATTTTGGGGACCATTCTTCAAGGTCTAGGATTGCTGTGTACATGGCTGATGTCTTCTTAATCCATTCATTCAACATCATCAGGGTCTCATATCAGTATCAATGACCCTCATGTCACTTTCCCTTCAGATTTTAGGAGTACTCTTAGGGTATTTTCTGGGGACATGTCAAGAAATAGAACGCAACACTCTCATTTTCTGAGTATGACCTTGTGTCTTCACTAGCTTTTCTCCTAAAAGGAAATCATATTCATAGGTTTCTGAAAACAAAAGCTATTATTCTTTCACTTATTATTTTAGACCTTGATTTAGTGTGACTACCTCAAAATAAGTACAATATTTGTTTATACCCAGCAGATGAAAGAAGAATCTGAATTGGAAAAGTTATGAGAGAAAGGAGAATTTGTACTGTACAAGCATTTTTTTCCCAGCCTGGCATAACAGTGATTATTTATGTCAGACTCACAAACTTCATTTCCAAGTCAATACTTAAAGAGTCTTACATTTATAATACTCTAAAAGCACTTTTCCAATCATTTCCTCTACATTTTTGTCTTTGGATTCAAGAAAACTGCAAACTAAACTCAAGAGAGTTTTACATATATTCGGTCAAATTTTCCTTTGAATAAAAAAATGAACTCACCAAACAGTGATAAATGAAGATGCTATCATAAATAGTTTACTCACAAAATAAATGTTAAAAATTTTAAAGTTAAAATTTTAATTAATTTTAAGCTATTTTATTCCAGCTTTAATTTTTATTTATCATTCTATTGTTTATTCAAATGAAACATTTGTAAGGTTTCCATTTTTCCCATGATTTCTCATTATGCATTTAAAACTTTTTATAAACAATCTCAATGCTAAATTTTGTTCATGTATGTTTTCTGATGAACTCAACTCTTTCTTAGGAGCCAGTCAAGGAGAATAAAGGGTGGCAGTGGACTCACTTCTAAGTGATGTGCTACAATGAAATCCAGTTAGAATATGCTGGCCTTTCTCCAATGAAGAACCCATTGCCAGGAAGCCAATATCAACTCAGAATGACCCCAAAGGACAGAGTCGGATCGCCCCATCGGTTTGCTAGGGCTATGAGTCTCTAGGGAAGCAGATTGCCAGATCTTTCTTCTGCCGTGTAGCTGTGGGTTCGAACGCTCACATTCAGGTGAGCAGCCAAGTGCCTATCCACTGTAGACCAAGATTCCTTCAGATCGGTAATAAAAGACTCAATTAGTAATGGTCTAGGGGCATGACAGGGAAGACAGGGAGAAATGTGGAGCTAGCATTAATGATTGCGAGAAGAAAGTGTTCTCAAATTGATTGTGGTGACTGATGCATAACTATTCTTAATATACTTGAATGATTAAATTGCGATAGAGGAATGATATGACAGCAAAATGACCAAAAAGCTTCCCACTTTCATCAGTCTGTTCTGACTCATGACAATCTTTTAAGACAGGGTGGAACTGTCTGCAGACTCCCACGATCAGAACCCGATGGGAGGAGAAAGCCTGATCTCTCTCCTCGGAGCTGCTAGTGTTTCCAAACTTGGGAACTGTGCTGAGTGGCCCCAGCATGGTGGCCACGGGACTGAGTCAAAACCCTTCTTGGTACTTTGTCCCATTATTTAATAATAACGATTTCTTTGCTCCAACCTATCTAACTCGGTGTGAGCTCCAAGGGCTTCCTCCTCTGATTTCTTTGGGTCGGTGTTTTCGTTGATGACTTGAGGGGTTCCTTTGCACACCTCCCAAGCTCACTCTCTTTCTATGTAGGTCTCCCCTCTCCGGCCTTCTGTCTAGGAGCAAATTAAGCCATTGGCCACCCCAGATTCCTAGTCCCTGTCTTCACAACTCAGGGAGACTGCCTGTCTCTAAATGATGGATCCATCCTTCATATACTATAGCTTGAAAATTTATCCCAGGCATAAAGATGATTTCTATAGTTAGTTATAGTTGCTACTTCACCTATGTCCCTCATCTTCACTGCCTAGTGTTCAAATATCTTTAAAACTATGGTTTCTTTTTTTGCGTAGGGGGGGGGCATCACTGCCCTCTGGTGGTCGTGAGAGCTACCCAGCACTGCTCCTGAGAACTACCACTAGATGTGAACTGCCAACCCCACGGCCTGCAGTCCCGCACTCAGCCACTTACGTCACTGGGGTTCAGCCCAAAATTATGGTTTCTTATATTTTTGAATTTGTCCAGGAGGGAGGGTAAATATTATTCCTCACTCTATCAAGTCAGGAAGGGGAAATCTACCTATGCATTTTAGAATTAGCAGTCTCATACTTTTCATCAAAAGCCTCCGCATAAAGGATTAAGAAACATGGTCTGAGTGGGTTTATAAATTATTACTGTGGATTACTCTTGTTGTTAGGGATTGGATCATGAATTTTAGTTTGCATGCATTAGAGGTAGTGCTATTTAAACTAATAAAAATAACAAAACCCAGGTTCTTCGTAATTATTACACCAGAATGCTATTTTGGTATATAGCATGGCTTGTAATAATACAGGTATTGTCAGCACAAATGTGAGACCCAAAACATAGAAAAGAAAAAAGGAATAGAGTTCAAGCTTCTTTGCCTCTCAAAATAAGTGGGAGAGAAAAAAAAGTCAGGAGATAAGAGACAAAAAAAACTTGTGATTCCAATGAACATTAGAGTTGAAGTTAGGGAACTATAGACCAAGGCCACTGTTAGAAATAACACAAAGGAAATGGAAACCAGTTTAGGCAAAGAGCTTGAAGGCAAGAAGAACACGTCTAGTTGCCAAATAATTGTACAATTTATAATCCTGATGAAAAGGAGAAGAGATGCATTTGGTTCTACCTGTTTCTCCTGAAATTTAATGTGATCCTCTTCCTTTCTTTCAATTTTATAAAAGAGGGAAATATATTCACTATTTACATCATTAAGAGACAATTGTGTTTTATAGAGAGATGCTACTTGATGTCTATGCACATAGATGAATTTTTCTTAATAGTATGGAAAGATTTTCCATAATTTTTCTCACTAACTGTAAGACAGAAGTCACTAATTACCTCTGAATATGACCTATTGTCTCATACACAGTGGCTACTTGATATAGTTGTTCCACAACAATCTTTGTAGCTGCCACCAAATGACAAGGGAGGACTGTGCAGATTGGGTGGATTTCTTCCTCTTCTTTTAAAAATTAATTTTATGAGCATATATTACACATAATATACAACAATTATTCAAGCATCTTAAGACGATGCATGCAATCATCACAATTAACCTCAGAACATTTTCTTTTCATACCCTTTGTTGTCAGCTCCCCATTGCCTGCATCCTCCCCTGTCGTGCCCCTGCCCAGTTACTGTCCCCTAGATCTACCCAGGTTGGGTTTCATAGACAGGAAATAATTTTTAAAAGTGTACTGAACAAAATCATAGACAAGCAAACAAAAGATATCAATAATGACTAGACAAAACATAGAAAACCTCAGTCAAATAGAAAGCAGAAAATGTTAACAACTGAAACCACATGAGCATGGGTCAAAAGGGATATCAAGTGATGGGTATCACACGTTCACTGAACTACATTACCATCCTCAATTGTACAGGCCTCTCTGTATGACAGCAGGCTGTCCCCACCCTTGACTATCGTCTGAGGGGATCCACTGCAGACAATCCATGTGTAAAAGAAGATGGAGGACGGTGCTTACAGGATCCTGAGAGTTAGCTATGAGTGATTGTTAACAAAGCTAACTGTGATTATCAAAACTTGAAACTATAATCAGGGGGCTGGGCCAGTTTGTCATTCTGAGCCAACTCAGAAGCAATAAAGAGGGAACTCAGAATCATCAAGAAAGCAAAGCAGGAGTGGAGTCTATCCTCTGGCAGACTGAACCTTCTCCGTCCATGAAACACAGCTGTGGCATCAGAGAAGCTGCCACAGCCACACCAATAGGCTGAGAACGGGGCTTCTCAGCTCATGGAGTGAAGGAGGCGGCTGTCAGCAGGCGGCTTTGGACTTACAGAGCATCAATTATTCTCATGTGTAGAAATCTTCTGGAGAACCTGTGAAGTCCCAGCTCTTCTACAGAGTCTGGGGATGCAACGGTGAGCAGCAACTGGCTGCACAACCATCCTCTGGAGCTTCAGACAAGTGGAGAAGGCCAACAGTGATCACATCTTCACATAGATGTCAACGGAAAAACAAGAAACACTGAGTGGATGATGGGGTGACAATTTCGGCAAAAGCTATTTCCAAAATGACCTCTGAAGAAAACCTAGAGAGAGCTAGAATTCCCAGCCTTGGATTCTAAGTGTCAGAACCTAGCCCTCATTTCCAGTAAGACTTAATCCAGTACCTCATACAGAATTGCCTTCACAAATGACTTTTGAAAATAAGAAGAGCACGCCAGAGGGTACTTCAAATGGTATGTCTGAATTTGGGAATAATGTCCATCCTTGTTGAACAAAAGGAAAGGTTAAAGGACATTTTTTTGGTGGTCTTATGTAGGCAAAATAGTCTTATAAAAATACAAGCTACTCAGACATGCTGTTAGGCTACACAAATTGAGAATTGATATATAGTAACTCCAATAATCCCCCATCTCTCTCTCTCTCTCTCTCTCACACACACACACACACACACAAACATACAGAGGCACACACATGCACACATGTAATCTCCGTGATGGCAGCGTTTTTTTTTTTTTAATTTTTGGATTTACTCCAAACCAACTGTTAAAATGAAACAAAGTTTAGGAAATGAGAGCATGTCATTTTAATCAAACACTTGCTTTTTGTGCTGTGTACTGTCAAGGCTTGAAGGGTCTAATGGCGAATCAAACTAAACCCTTGCACACAAGCAGGGGTGAGATTGGGTGGGAACGTGTGAGAAATCCACCGCTCACTCAGGCTCCTACTATCCTACAAGGCAACTGCTCAAATGGGTAAAGCAGTCATTTGTCCACCCAAGCAAGCTGTGCTCTTTACCCAACAAACCAAAACCTGAAGCAGAGAACTATCTCCAACTGCTATATCTTGTGTTCATTGAATTGTTTACATTATTGGTATTCTCTACTCTTTCATTCTTCTCCCAACAGTGATTTTCAACCATGTTTGATCCAGAGGACTTGATTCACTACTTTAATTATTCCAAACAACCTACACACTCAGCAGCCAATCCAAAGAAGAATAAGAGACCTTTCCCTAACTGCCAACAAGAACTGCCTTTCTGCTGTACTCTAAGTAAGAAGCATCGGGGGTTTCTCAAAGATAAAGGTTGCCTCTACTGCAGAAGAAGGAGAAACAGGTCTGCATGTAGTCTGAAGAGATCTAGTCCAGGACCCTTGGTTATCTGACTTCAAATACATCCCAACAGCAACCTAGTTCTGTGTCCTTCAAAGCAAAGTTTCGGTGCTTCCTAAATGTCCAAACTCCCCCAGTTACAGTTGACTTTTGTGTAATTCTTGTTATGGCCACTACTGTATTTAGAGGTTTTGCACTACAGAAAGAGTCTTTCTAACATTCTGAGAGAGAGAGAGAGAGAGAGAGAGAGAGAGAGAGAGAAACAATCCAATTAATAGATTCACCACAGGTCATTTTAAGAAAAGACATCCAATTATATAGTCTCTGATTACTGGTAATAATTTGGAAGTCTTAAGAAATTTAACAACTTCAGTTCAAAACAATTAAACACAAATGAGGATAAAATCACCCCCTAAACTCAATATAGTTACATATTTTTTAAAAAGCCAAAAAGCATAAAGATTGTCCTATTTATTGTCCTGTTTCCAGTGCCCAATCCCAAACCCACCAGACAGCAAACACCAGGGTTTTGTTAAAATGAGGATTTGTAAGAGGTGCCTGGGGGCTGAGCCCCAGTGGCGTAGTGGTTGTGCGCGGGACTGCGGGCCACTGGGATGGAGGTTCAATTCCAGCAGTGGGGCTGGGCCTCCTACTCCCACCATCGGAGAGCTGTGATGCCCCGCCCCCCCCAAAAAAAAAAAATTCTAGTGACCAGATTTTTAGACTGATTTTTCAATCTTGAAAAAATAAAACTAAATAAACATTCATTTGAACTAAAACAAGGCAAACTTCTAAGGCATATATACATGTATTATACAATAAGTACAGGTGCCATATATTTCATTTATGCAAATAAAACATGAGAGTTGGACCTTTGATAAACATAGAGTGATTTCAAGGTGAATTTGGGGAGTGTGACCTTTTTAACCAATAAGTTCTTTCCATGAAAAAGGAAATGGTATTCTTGGGACAAGTGTGCATTTGGTACTGTAACAAGATAGCTTTCTAGACACATGTATTTCCTTCATCTGCCAACAGTTAGAACTTACAATCTATTTGAAAAGTCTTTTAAAAGGATCACCTCACCCCCCATTGCCTTAGAATTCTGAGAGGAAAGTCACCCATGTTGGGTAATGCAATACCCTCCCAGTGAGCTCATGACAAGAACTGGTTACAACTGGATGGTGGTAAGTCTTATCATGTAATAGAAAAGTAATCAGTATGCTTGACTTGATTGCTTTGTCTGCAGCACATACACATAGCTCCATATGCTCTGTGAGTATTAAGTCACCTTCTAGCAAAATATTCATGGGCAATTGTATGATTAATGAATATAGTTTGTAAAGGCATGATCGAAAGAATTAATGGTATCATTTGGTAAGGGTGAGCAATATCTCCATGTGTTTTAAAAAGACAATGGGAAACACTAAAATGTATTAGTAAGGCAATTAGGTTTCTGTGTTCTGACAAGATTTCACCTAACCGGTACCTTTTTCAGAGAATAAAACCACGCCCTGCAATATATACATATTTTTTTCTTCCTGGGAAAAATGAAAGTCATAATGTGTAAAAAAAAAATCTTTTTCATCACTCACCGACTCTCTTCCCAACTTCTTTTGTAGCCGAGTCTGCCATTGGACGGCTTGCATAACAATGGCTTCCCACCGTCTTTCAAGGTTTACAATGATCAGCTGCATGGGCTGATGGTCTGCGCTCAGATTGCAGGTCTCACGGTCATCTAGAAGGTGCTGGCACAATCGCAGAATGGAGGCCACTCCTCGACGTCGCTGCTTGATTTCACAGCAGAGGGTCTGCAGGAGAGAGCACGACAGACTCATATGTACAGAGAGGTACTAGCTACCAACATAACTATACACTGAAGGAGGCCCTGGACAAGGACAAGGACAGGTAACATAAGGCACGGGGAAGGGGGGGTAGGGAGGGGCGGTGCTTCTAATTAGAAGAAGTTTCTTGTACATGTAGATACCCAAGGAAAGCTAAAGAACCTAACTGCATCCCATTCCTCCATCCTTTTTCAATGGTCTCTCTTACCCTTGGAAGGTAAGGCCCTTCCTTGGCACCTGGGTAATAATAATGCATCATCTAATGGACTTGATCATTTGGGGCCTATGAATACTAAGCAAACAGACCCTGATTCAAGGCCACAGGAAAACCCAAATATCAAGACAATCTCCCAAAAAGAAAGGGAGCCTTTTATCCAAATAATTTTGATAGTCTGGATCCCTGGTGGTGTAGTAGTTACAACTTGGGCAGCGAGCCTCAGGGCCAGGAGTGCAAAACCACAAGCAGCTCCATGGAACAAAGACTGGACTTTCAATTCCTCGAGACAGCGACAGTCTCAGAAATTCACAAGGGACAGTTCAGAGTCAGCAAAGACTCCATAGCAGTTGTTTGGGGGTTCTTTTTGGATCCCCAAAGTTTAATTGGGCAAGGACTAAATTGTCTAAGAATGCAAAGAATTTTCTGTGCGGGGCAGTGCGGTGGGGTGGGGTGGAGGAGAGGAGGCGGATGGAGATGAGCAATATTTCTCTCCGAAGCTTGATTAACAAAGCAATAATGTTCTGAAAACAGAAATTAAGATACTGGATTATTACTGCACATTTTTTTTGTTTGCTATGTGGCTTTTAATAGGCATTTGCCCTATTTAAGACAGATATTCATGCATCAAAATAGCATTTTGCCCCCCAGAAGCATTTGTATTGCTGCAGTGACCCTAAGCTGAATGACTTGAGCAAAATAGTGGGTACACATGTCTAAAAATATTATATCTTTTCTTTGCCTACGGATATTGTGTAAGTGATATTCTAATTCAAAGCCTTCAGGAGGAATGATGATTATATCCACAAACATCACTGAATTACTAATCTCTTTCTACAGCCACAATTGGACTGCTCTAACAGTTAACAGATTGCTTATTAATCAACAAGGGTAAACAAGACAATGCAATTTCATTTAGTGTGAGAGTTTTAATGCCTGAAAGTATTTGTGCTTAAAATGTTAATCCAGATAAGGCTTCATTAGAAGAAGTCTTAAAATGATGAAGTGTGGTTCACTGGAATATGTGAGGAGTGGGGGTAGTAGTCCAGCAGGTGGACATTTCAGTCAGATGATCTATTTATTGATATAATGCATGTGATAGCCATTTAAATGACCCTAACTCCATAATAGCTGGAATTCTATTATTTCTGTAATGAGAGAACCCTGTACCTTTAATATTTCTGAATTTTAAATAAGGTGAATGACAAATTCCCAAACCTCTATTTATGGCAAAATATGACTAGGAATTTTATTATTCAATTTATACCAGTGCAGCATTTTCAGCTATGTTTCCTGAACTTATTTCTTTTCTGAGGGTTCCTTACTACTTGTCCCATGTAAATCCTGATATAAACTCCACGTCTGACCAATTTCTATACGGATGCTGTCCATTAGTTCAATGTTGAATGAGGAGAGATCAAAGATAGCTCTTGTTTAACAATTTTTCCACCACCTCCTCCAATTTTTATATTAGCCCTACAAACACATGCCCTTCCATTTCCTCTCTTATCCAGGTCAAATGACCATGCCCACTTACTGCCACTGAGTTCATTCCGATTCATATCCCTGTCAATTCTTGGTCCAGCATTAAACCCCTCAAGATACTTTTAAGGCCAAGTGAATTGGTTTAAAGGAGCCTGATGAGCATGAACAGCACAAGTTTTGCTATTAATTTGCTAAAAGTGAAACGGTAGAAGGCTGAGCCCCCGTGGCGTAGTGGTTGAGTGCGGGACTGCGGCCCACTGACTTGGCAGTTCAAATCCAGCAGCAGCACTCCAGGAGCAAGGCTGGGCCTCCCACTCCCACCAGAGGGCAGTGATGCCCTCCCCCCCAAAAAAGTGAAAGGGTAGGAAAATTAAGCATAATTACATAATAATAAACTATTATTTTCATAATCTTTTTGCTTATTTTTAAAGTATTTTTAAAAAGCAAAGAAGTAAGACAATCTCATCCCTGCTGTGCTGATCTCCTTCAATATGTACTCAACATTCCAGATGCTAGACACTTTTAGCCTTCAAAAAGAAGGCTTAACTCATTGACCGGGACTTTAGGAGCTCCCTCTGTAACCCACTAGACCCTGAGTCAGGGGTGACTTGATGGTAATGGCTTTGGTTTGGTTTTGGTTTATGTGCTACATGTGGGAATCATCATTTCAGAGTGTGCTCTGGAGGATAAACTGTGTATAAAAGGATATGATGCCTATTCCTCAGGAGCATGTGCTCTAGCTAGAGAGACAAGGTCTCGGTTCTGCCAAGTGAGAGAACCCAGGGCAAGGCAATGTTGTGGGGTAAGATCTAACCCATGCGAGGATGTCATACAAAGTGCCTGAGCATTACTCTAGATTGGGGAGCCAACAGAAAAATCAGAGGAAGTGACAGCAAATCAAAATAAATAAATAATCACAGTCAGTTAACATTATAGCAGTTTAGAAAAGATATTCTACATCGTCTAGTTTATGCTGCAAAAGGTCTATGTTATGATTAATTGTAGTGTATTCATTATTAATATTACATTTCTATACATAAGATAAGTGAAAGTAAAAACTCCTGGTGCAATAAAGTGTGGAAAGCACCATCTTTTCAACCTACAGTGATGAGATAGTTGGATTTCCATGTGTGGAAAGTGAAGTGGACATCCATTCCCATCTTCTGTATCAAAGTTAACTCAATTAGTGACTTATATGTAAGAGCCAAGATTATACAGAAATCTTAGAAGAGAGTACCTCTTTGTGATGTCAGTTTAGATGAGTATTTCTCCAACATCATAGGGAGCATGTGACTGAATTTTGAACCCCATCAAAAATGTAAAACTTTTGTGCTCCAAAACCCCAAATCAAAACCCAAACCCAACCCATTGCTATCACGTCAAGTTCAACTCATAGTTTTCTAAGACTTTGCAAATCTACCTTGAAGGAGTCATCTTCCTCCCATGGGAACGGGGTCCGCAATGCTGACCTTGTGGTTAGCAGTTCAGTGATTACCTGTGAGCACCACCGCGACTCCTCAAGGACTTCACTCATAAAGTGATATGTGCGGAATTGGAGGAAACAGCTGCAAGTACCCTCGTTTATTCTTGCTGTTAGTTGTCAAGTCAAATCTGATTCCTACAGACTCGGGGTGCACACAGACGAGAACTGCTGGATAATGTTTTCAAGGATGTGAACTTTGGGGAACAGCTCATCAGGGATGTCTTCTGGGTGCGTTTGAACCACCCACCTCACAGCTAGCACAGGAGGACTTAACTGTGTGCACGATCCTCGGGGAACTGACACCCGTATGATTCAAGTAAAGAACACTTAGCGCTCCATAGAAAAGAAAGAGCACTCATTTCCAAATGAGCAAAGGATGAAAAAGTGTGCATTTTCCCCTAAGAAGACATGTGAATGGTCAGACGCACAGGGACAGGTGCTCCACATCACCAGGTATCAGGGGAAGTAAATCAAAATGCCTCTGGCAAGACACTTCATGCTCACCAGGATGGCCATCGTACAAATGATGGACAAAAACTGCTGTTTCTGGGACGAAGAGAAACTAGAGCCCTCAGTGGGCTGTGGATAGGATTGCCGGCCACTTCGAAAACCATTATGACAGCTTCTGACAGCCTTAAAGATTACCACATGAACTGGCCATTCATTTGACCACATGAAAATCTGTACACAAATGGTTCAGAGCTGAGTTATTCATAATAGCCCCCAAATGGAAACAGTCTAAATGTCTATCAGCTGGTGAATGAATGTGGTATATCGTTACAATGGAATATTATGTAGAAATAGAAGTAATGGAATGTGGACCCATGCTAACACATGGATGACTCTGGAAAATATGATACTAAATAAAAAGCAGAAGACCACGTATTGCATCATTCCACTTTTATGAAGTGTCCCACGCAGACAAACCCTTCAAAGCAGAAAGTAGATTAGTTGCCAGGGATGGAATGATGAGGAAGGATGAAGAATGGGTAGGAATTTTTAAGGGGGTGGTAACATGTTCAATTAGATTATAGTGATAGTTATACAACTCTGGTAATATACTAAGAACCACAGAATTGCACACTTTAAAATGTGTGAAACAAAGATTTCTCCCAAGTTGCCCCCCAAATATATGACAAACTTAGCTGCTTGCTACATGTGGAGCATGTATACACTTGGAGGTCAACAGACATAGATCAGGGGCTATTCTCCCTAAAGGTTATTATCAGTCATCTAGAGTAATCAGACTGTATAAAGGGTCCCACCCTTAGCAGAGCCCACTCCCTCCTATTAAGGATAGTAGTAGACTACTTCCTTGTACGATTCCAGGGAGGTCAAGCCCACCCAAGGATGACTAAGGTTAGGCCGCCATCATGAATCTAGGGTCTGCCCTTCTTGTCACATGTACACCCCTAGCTCATCCCCTTCCTGTTAAACTTATGCCTATTTTATACACCCTTCCTGTGACATAGTAGATAGAAACCTTGGTTAGCAATAAACTTGCTCCCTCTGATTATCTTTCCGGGCTCTCTCTCACATCACCACCACCACCACCACCCCCAGCGTCCTGCCTGCGCTCTGAGTGAACCTAGCTATTGAGATAAAGGGAGTTGAGCATGCTACCATGAGATGTGTCTGACTCCATTATTTCTATCTCTCATAATTTCTAAGACTTTACTATAATCTTTACCTATTATCCCTGTACAATTGCACCTACTGGACCTGTGATGATATGTTAGAGGCCGGGTCCCCTGACATGAAAAAACAGTGTGCTCTATGGCATGTCGATTCTCTCTCGATGTTCTGGTTAGTTTTGATATTCCATGTAAGAGCATGTACTGTTAAAACTAACTGACGGTATGATCAGAGCACTCACCTTTGTGCTAGAGTGTGCTGTGACAACACACTCTATAGGCTTACCGATAACATCTTGTTACTAGGGTCCTGCAACCATGGGGCAATACACTTACAAATACAAACCAGGGGCTTTTCAAAGACCAAATTAATGGCTATAAAATTTCCTGTGATCAAGTCATAATTGCAAACCTATAAATCTCAGAGCAGATATTCTGCTATGGTAAAAATAGTACTGTATAGTTTTTAATAGAGCTGTCCTTCTTCTAGAACGATAATACATGAACAGAAATAAATATACAAAAGAGTGCATCTCTGGAAGAGAAGAACCAAATACAAGAAATGATGAATATTACTTAAATCCAATGATTGCAGTAATGAATTTCATATATAATCATATACAACTTGTTAAATGACAACCTATTGTGTTTTTTGTACTAGTATAACAATTAGAGGCTGAGCCCTGGTGGTGTAGTGGTTGTGTGCGGGACTGCAACCCACAAGGTTAATGGTTCAAATCCAGCAGCAGCTCTCCAGGAGCAAGGCTGGACTTCCTACTCCCACCAGAGTACTGATGCCACAAAAAACAAACAATTAGAGAGCTGGTATATTGTGTAGGACTTCGTGCACTTTATGAAAGACCATTGTGAGTCAACTATATGTGTCTAAACTAATACAAAAGAAAGTGTATATATATATATATATATATATATATATACCTTCTTCAGATATTTTATCAACATTTGCTTGATTATAAAATAATAACTAACAATCATGGAGTATGGTAGCTAACACACTTTCATAAGATTATTTTCTGTGTTAGTCCGGGTAGACTAGAGAGATAAATTCATAAACACGAATATGGATATAAGAGAAAGTTTTACATTTAAGAGGAATGGAATATTGAGAAAGCATCCCAACCCAGTCTAGTCCAAGGTCATAAGCCCCTATGTTCAATACCAGTCTATAAAGCCTCCTTCCGTCTCACAAAGCATGTGCAAGGGCACCAGGACAATCACAGGCCAATGGGTGCAGTGTCTTGTTTGTCTAGCAGCAGTAGATACAGAACAAGCATTCTGGTGCTGGCAGGGGTCTCCCCATAGTTCCTTGTTTCCAGGGCTCAGAGTCCATCAGCAGTATCCAGTGTCAGTAGAAGCATCTCAGCACTGGCAGAGGTCTCCCTGTGGCATCCCAAGGATCTCAGTGCTGGTAAGAGTCTCCACGTGGCTTCTTTGGTCCCAGAGGTTTGGTTCCATCAGGGTAAGCCCATGTGGCTTCTCCTCCTTCTCCTCCACTCTCCAGGACTCAGGGCCTATATCATGCTGCCGTGTTGTCTTGTCGGTACACAGTCTCCAAGAGACTTCATCAAGTGTCTCTCCTCCAATTGGGAAATACCGCGAGACATCCCAGAATTCTCAGCAGAATGTCATGCCCACACAGAGGCCTCATTGGCTACCTCCAGATTGACAAGGTAGACTCCACCCCTACGTTCCCAGTGCTGAAATTGACACAGATCGGTGACTGCCACATTTTCTTAGTCCTTTAATCTTTAAGCATCTATACTAAAGAATATATTCTGTGGATTTCTGTGTGTCATGTTATTTTAGGTATTTTGTGTATATTGACTCATTTACTTCATAAACCAACACTATAAGGTACAGATTATTCTCATGTACCTTTGATGAAGACATAGAGAGGTCATTAGTTAACCAAGTGCACATCAGCAAGGGGAGGATTTGAACCCAAGCAGTCTGAATCTAGAGGTAATGCAAAAAAGCCTATGCCCATAGGATATTGCCTCATAAAATCTAAAGAAGTACCAATAGTAGTATATTGCCTTTTATAAAATCTAAAACAATTTAGGCCATCTTTGTTGATGACTCAGAGGCAGAAAAGGCCACAGCCTCAAACGTATTAACAACCAAGCCAGTGACTTCTTTTGTCCACTAGTCAGGAGTCTAATCTTTTAATAGTTTCTAGAGCTATGGATGTGTCACAAATTAGCAACCTAGGGAATACTTATGACTGGCCGGGTCAAAATACCAGGGTTTGAAAAAAGAAAAAAACAAACAACTAATCCACTCTGATGATGGCAACAAATGTACAAATGTGCTTGACACAATGGAACTATGTATGGATTGTGATAAGAGATGTACAAGTGCCCAATTAAAGAAATACATATTTTTTGAAAATGATGATGCCACAAATGCACAAATGTGCTTGACACAAAGGATATATGTATGGATTGTGGTAAAAGTTTTATGAGCCCCCAATAAAATGAGTTAAGAGAAAAACAAACCAATACAAAGAAAAAGAAAAAAAAATCTAATTCACTCATGGATCAAATACTTACTGAACACCTATATACCACGCATCATTCTAAGTGTGTAATATATGTCAGTGAAATAAGAGAGATAATAATTCCTGGCCCCACAGCCCTCACTCATACTCTAGTGAATAGTTGGAGATTTTAATTTTCTTGAAAAATAGATACATTAATAACAAACAGGAGACTGGAAGAGATAGGAGACATTTGTTGAATGAACGATTGCCAGAACTTGCAACAAGGGGCAGGAGCTCTTTGGGTCCCATACCTCCCTCATTCAGGAGTCAATTCTGTGCTTAACTGTGACTAGGAGATAAATGTTACAAATAAGAATTTCTAGCCTCGAAGTGTAAAGAAAGGACTTTTCAAAGGATCAGAAAACACTATTTCAAATGAGGAGAGAATGATGCCTATGTATTTTAAAGAGAACATGATCTGATGGTAGCTGAGTGCTTTAACTGCTCCAAACTTAAAGGACAATGTCAGCCAATATGGGAACCCAGCTCAGTTGCAAACACTGAGACTTAATCTATATTGAAGCTAAATATTCTATAAGCACGCAATGAAGTGCAAAAAAATAGCAATTGAAAAACGACATGATTAAATGGCACGACATGCAATCATTTGCTCTCAATTATATCAATGTATCTTCTTCACTTCTCAGAGTCAGGCAGAAATATTGTACTTTAAATGCCTCTATTAAATTGTTCACCAATAATGAAATAGATGAGAGTCCTAATAAGCTCATCTACATAACATATATCATACACCACACAACTATTCTCTCCAAACAGTTTTGCTCATAGATTTGTCTCTTGGTTGTCACCAGTCTTTGCTATACTTGCAGATTTGAAAGCATCGTACCATCTTCAGGAACGTTTACGAAACTTTTCTAGTTAACCCTTGGCAGGATCCTTATTGCTAATTATGGGAAAGGTATGGATATAATATCTCAGCTGTCACATTTTATTATGGTGATGGTAGAAGCAGAGTCTAGGTCTGACATTTTGGAAATATCATCTAATTGTAACTCAGAAACAGAGAATGACAGTTTTAAGCAGATTATAACTTATTTCAAAATAGCAAACTGGTTTACTTAATGTAAATGGTAAATTAAAAAAAAAAAAACCAGCATGAAACTCCTTGAATTGGTTCTCCAAGCACATCTCTGTGGGTTCCTTGAAGAGGGTTAAGACATTTGCTAGAATAGCTATAATATTATCCATGATACCATAAATTCACATTTGAGATGAAAACCATTCATCATTTAAAACCACCATGCTTAAATTTTTTTATATTAAAAAATTACTTATATTCATCCTGCAGCACATAAGTTCAAAGAAAGCTAAGGAGACTTTATCCCTCTGGACTGATTATCTTAACCTTTGGGGCCAGAAAAAGATCTTACTTTTTCTTGCAATCTAATATTCTTACCAACCAAGAAGAATCATTGGGGGGGCGGAGGGAGGGGGAGGCAGGGTTATTAGTTAATACTATAACTTTGGATGAATGGTGTCATCAATGGAAAGGCTACTTATCTCTTTAAAAACACTCAGATTTAAATTGTGATAGTGTGCAATTCATAAGTTGGAGGACCCCTCATGATGTATTGCTAACTGTAAAGACAGAAGTTCCAAAGCACCAGTCACTCTGAACAAGAAAGATGGGACTATCTATTCCTATGCAAGGGTCACGGTCTCAGAAACCCACAGGGAAGTTCTGCCCCATTCTAGAGGGTCACTCTGTGTCACCATGGACTTGTTGGCAGTAAGTTTGGTTTTGATTTAATTCATATGTTGAAAAACACATTCATTTTACTTGCAAAAGCAGCCTGGCTATTCCTCTTCCCTTTTTCAGACTAGACTAAAACATAATCAGCATGCTAAAACAGCAGCTTCTCGCTGTGTTCTACCACAAATGCTGTTGTTTTCCCTATGTGGTGCTCTTTAATTTCTTTGTGACTTTCTCTATACTAGGTTAAGCACTTTTAAATATGTTTGTTTCTAAGAATTGAGCTCAGTGGTCATGTGTTTAGTCCTTATTCACATGTAATTAGTAATATATTATATACTCCTTTTTTCTAAATTAAAAACACTATTAAAATTCCAGACATACAGAACAATATGAAGATTAAGTTACTCTAAAGAAAACTGTAATAGCTTACAGATTGCTTGTATCATTACTAAAATGCTGGTATCTATTACAGAGCCTCCCTGGAATAAAGAACATACTTTTGGCAATAATCTCTTAAAACATGTCCATTATTGTTAAGATGCTGAACTAGTCTGCAATTATAGAAAGGGAACTTTGAAGCAATGAGGCGGCATGGATGCGGAAAGGATGCGCAACTTTGCCATTATGCTTCCAAACACCTTTTCTTAAAACCCCACAATCAGTCTTTCCATAAGGACACAAAGCATTAATTGTCATCTATTTTTACATTATTAGATTTTGAAATCTATTTACAACACCCACTTTGCTTTTTAGCCCTACTTATTCCTGGGCATCACTTCAAAGTAATTCTGGGGAGGAGAGTCCCGATAAAGGCAATTTGCTTCTCTGGACTACCTGTTGAGCCAAGCTCTCTGAACTCATCTTTGCTTCTTCACAGATGCTGTGTATGCCGTGTTCAGGCCAATTCATGAGGATAGCAAAGGAAATAATTCAACAGGACAAGGCCTTGTCTGATAGACCCATTCAGGCAATTCTTTGAGAAGAAAAGCCATTATAAGTATCATGCCTGGAGTGTGGAAGAGCATTAAGAAATGAGACAAGAGAACCCACCGGCCAGGATCATTCAAGAAGAGAATACGCCTAAACACAAAGGAAACAAAAATCCTCTCAACTGTACCAAAATACAATGCCTTGATAGTAGCTAAGAGTTTTAATGGTGGAGAAATAGAGTAGCTTAGAATTATAGTTCAGGGAAATATCCCAGTTACTCCAGAAATGGCCAACATTATCGAGGACTTCAGGAGGGGCCCGTGCATGGAGGATACCATAAATGGTAGAGGTTCGGCAAAACAGAGAAGGTGCTTGATGATTTGGACTGATTCGGTGGTTGCGACAATGGGCTCAAACAGACCCCAGCTCTGATGATGGTGGTGGATAGTACCCTGTTTTGTTCTGTTGCACACTGGGTTGGTATGGGTTTAAACCAACACAATGGCACCTATCAACAGCAAGAGCATTACACAGTTGGCCATCCTCCACACCACAGGTTTTCCAACCTCTATTTTTCCAGGTTTGTCTACCTCTAACTTAGTATATGATGTCTTTCATTGGAAACTATAGTTGAGTTGTCACGGAGATCAGAGCATTAGCTGAAATATAATAGCTTTTAAATAGAGTTTAGGGTTAAAATCCTGTATTCCAGAACCCAACAGATGGGAAATGAATGGATTCAAGTACTCTAGAGGGTTTACGAAGGAATTGTGGGAAAGAGTTGAGTAACAGTGAATGCTACCACAAAAGAAGAAGAAAATGATTTAGAGAGAAGGAGCTGGCATTAGGAAGGTCCTTCTGTTTATTCATTTACTCTTTCCTCGCCCAGGATAGGGATAGTTGCAGAGAGATTTTTTAAACTTCACATTCTTGATTTTAATTTCGTAGCATTCAAATAGTACATTTCCCTGTGAGCTTGGACTACCAGAAGCTGGCTTCTTAGCTCTTTCTTTTGTGTTTATGGTGGACGCACAGGGCCATTCGACTCCTTCTCACTGATTTTCAGTATTTCCAGATGTGCAGTAATTCTAACCACACTGGAGGGTCATTTTGAAGTTTAACTAATATGTAATGATAAAAAAACGCTTCAGCTACTGTATGAGGTAGTAGAGAAATGCCGAGTACATATTAGCCAAATAGTAAATTGCTATAGTGACTCATTATCTCTAAGCAATATTCCAGAATCCTGTGAAAAGCATATGTGAAAAAAACATTCTTCAAACACTCCCATAGCTAAAACAAAGTCGTGACTCAAAAATTTTCTGGAGTATTTTCTTGAATAAAACAATTTCTACTTTCAATGTAGTACACGTTCTTCTTTTTTGTGCATGTGGCATCACTGCCCTGATGGAAGTTTGAAGCCCAGCCTTGCTCCTGGAGAGCTGCTGCTGGATTCGAACTGTCAGCCCTGTGAGCTGCAGTCCTGCACACAACCACTACGTCACCAGGGCTCACTATGCCCTACTTTCTTCTTTTATGGAAAGAGATACCATGGTTCCCTCCTGAATTCTCCTCCTACAAAAGATTTAGCAAACAGGGATAATTCTTTCATTCATCTACCACCCAGGCAGCAAGACAAACTCTAAAAACCCTGACTGTAAATACTTGCTGAGGATTAGAGAAGTAATTTTGATTGAGGAAAAGACACTGAACTTAGTAAAGTGAGAGATTTGCAATAACTAGCTCTTACGACTTCAAGCAAACTACAAAAATTATCATTGAATGCATTCTCATGTATAGCAATGCCTATGTGCAACCCTATGAAACACTACTCGGTCCTGTGTCATCCCCATGTCTGTTGTTATGTTTGAGCCAATTGTTGAAGCCATTGTTGATCTCTATTATAGTGTTTTACTCTATTTCACTGACCCTCTATTGAGTATGATGTCTTTCTCTAAGAATTGGTCCTGATACAATGTCTTCAGCTCATGAGACAATGTCTTGCCATTTTCACTTCTAGGGAGCATTCTGGTTGTACTTCTTACAAGATACAGTTCTTCATTCTTCTAGAAGTCCAGCCAATATTCTTCACCAATATCCCAATTCAAAGGCATCAATTCTGCTTCAGTCTTCCCTATTTATAGCCTAGTTTTCATATCCACATGGGCAAATGAAAATATCATGGCTTGAGTCGGGACAACTTAGTCCTCAAAATGACATAACTGTTCAACACCTTGCAGACAAATTTTACAGCAGTTTTTCCAGTGAAACAAGCCATTTGCTTTCTTGACTGTTGCTTCCATCGGCAATAATGTAAAATCGACAACCTCAATCTTGTCTTCAACTTATCAAGATGCTGCTTATTGGTCCATGGATTTCTTCTGGGTTTGAATTTTTCTTCACCTTTTTCACCTGGAACAGCCGCAAGGATATACTTACTTTTTGGTTTTCCAACTATAAGTGCACCATTCATCTTGGTATGCTGTCTTTTCAAGCTACCCTTTGACTTAATCATCTTTCATATTTCCTTATTTATTACTGTAGTTTGGGTGGAATGCTCAGAGCTAATTTGTTTTTCATACACTTTGTACACAACTTGCTCCATGACTTTGATTACAGTCCCATCAGCACTCTCTCCTCCCCGAGTCATTTCCACTTGCCCTTCTTTTCAGTTCCTTCTGGCCTTTCAAGCTTTGTTTGTGGGAAAATGATGCTACGTTGGTCTCATATAGTTGATTATGCTAAAGAGTATATTCCTTCCAGTTGCTATTCCTTTTATAGGTGTGTAGGGGATGGTTGAATGTGGAAATCCAGGGATAGACTTGGTTCCAGGCTTGAAGGGTGTCTGAGAACACAATCTCACAGGTTCCATCTGTATCGACAATACCAGTTGGTCTAGCTTTTTTATGATTTTGAATATTGTTCTATTTTTTCTCACTTTATCTCAGTCCAAGATGTTATATTATTATCTGTATTAAAATGATTGGTATTGGTATCTGGGCACCATCTAGATTTTTTGACATCAGAGTCATGGAGGATGTGGGCAATGAGGTCCCTTCGTCCTTTGCACTGTCTCCTGGTGTCCTTAATTTTCTTCAATCCTGTTTGCTCTGATGACCTTAATAGCATCTCAAAAGTTGTCTTGATGTTCAGTCATTAGTCTTCATTCTTTGAAACCTATTTCTGCATTGGTCTCCCAATTTGAGGACAATCTTTGGTGCATACCGATTTGAGTTTACTTTAGCTTGAACTTGCATGTGACCAATTAATTATACATTCTTCAATTGCCCTTGGCTTTTGTCTTGATTGATAATATTGAGCTCCTCCATAATCTTTTTCAACAATGTATTCAATTTGATTCCTGTGTATTGTAACTGATGAGGTCCACGTGTGTGGTTGCCATGTTCGGTGGGGGAAAGGGTATTTTCAAGGAATAATTCAGTGTTAAAAAATTCTAATGCATGATCTCTAGAATCTCTTCTATCACCAAGACCTTGGTTTCCAGCTAGGAACCCTTCTGTTTTAACTTGCACATTTCAGTCACAAAACGCACAATTCAAGCATTTTGATTACATGGTTGTTCAACTTCCGATTGTTTAAGTTGGTAAAAATCTTCAATTCCTTCATGCTTGGCAGTAGTCACTATAAGTTGGAATTGACTCAATGGACGTGAGGTTCCTGTTTGTTTGTTTTAGTTTGGGCATTAGTGGGTGATGTATAACTTGAATAATGGTTATATTAACTGCTTTTCCTACTGGTGTCTGGATATTATCCTATAACTGACAGCATTATATTTCAGGTTAGATGTTGAAATTTTCTTTTTGATGATGGGTGGGGCACCACTCTTCCAAGTTATCATTCCTAGCCTTGTAGAATCTATGACTGTCTGATTTAAATAGCCGACACTAGTCCATCTCAGCTCACTAATATCTCAGATATCAATCTCTTTGTGTTCCATTTATCTTTTATGTCTTCTAATTTTCTCCATTCTTACATCACACATGTGGTGTCTGCAGCTGCTTCTTCTCAGTTTGAGTCATTCCACATCGGCAAATATAGATCTAGGATGCTTTACTTCATCCATGCTACTAGAGTCAACTCCACTCTGAGAAACCTGCACCTCCCAGTCATATTTTTTTCCAGAAGCAGATTTCCAATTTCTTCTTCTTCATCTGTCTAATTAGTCTGAAAGCATCACTGAAACCTGTCCCCCATGGATAACCCTCTTTCTATTTGAAGTATCAGTGGGACACCTTCCAGCAACACAGCAATACACAAGCCACCACAGTAAAACAAACTGATGGATAATTCATGGACAAAGTTTCTAAATGACTTTAATACCCTTTACTGACACCTTTAACTTCTACCATCCTCCAGTATTATCTTACGCCATTACTCTTTTCTATTGACTCAGGGGTGGGGGTGTGGGGGTAGAGAAATGGCAGTCTATAATGAACTTTGCAAAGGTCACAAAATTCAGCTTTAAATATTTATAAAGCCATTTATAGAATGACTCTCATATTTCTGATAAACTTTCAGTCTTAAAAAAAATGTCCCAACATATTGCCATTGATTTGATACCAACTCATACTGACTCTTCTATAGGACCAGGTAGAACTGCCCTGGTGAGTGTCTGCGATTTTTAGGGTAGTAGAAAGTCTCTTCTTTCTATCTCAGAGAAGTTTTTGGCTTCAAACTACTGACCTAGTAGTTAGCAACCTCATGCATAATCGCTATACCAGGAAGGCTTCTAGTGGTAAAATGATATTATGCTCACTGTTTGTAGAGATGTGAGTTCTATTTAGTCTGAAAGATTAAGGCTAGAAGAGGCATTGGATCAGCCAGAGACTGAAACAGCCACATCTGGCATGGCAGGGATGGGAGGTACAGGGACCCGAGCAGCTTTTATTATGCTTTTATCGCTTCGATTTGATTTTACATGTCACTAGTTTGTAAAACTACTGAATTGTGTAAAACTGCTCTCAGTCAACACATGTGTCGTCATCATTTGTGTGAAACGATTGTGCTTGGTCTCAGATTCTGCTCATATCTTGGTCATGTTCTAGCCTCTTCAAAAGTGAACTCTAAACATTTTTTAGAAAGCATTTTATTGGGGGTTTGTGCTGCTCTCATCACAACGCATACATCCTTCCATTGTGTCAAGCACTTTTGCTTGACATATGTTGCCATCATTTTCAAAATATTTTCTTTCTACTTGAACCCTTGGTATCAGCTTTTCATTATTTCCCCTCCTTCCCCCACTCTCCCTCATGAACCCTTGATAAATAATAGTTTATTATTATATTCATATCTTACCTGGTCCACTGTTTCTCTTCATCTATTTTTCTGTTGCTCATTCCACTGTGTGTGTTATATGTCTATCATTGTGATTGGCTCTTCCCCTTTCTACTTCCCCTCTTGGGAAGTTACTCTCAGTGTTAGTCCTGAGGGGGTCCATCTGTCTTAGATTCCCTGTGTTTCTAGCTCTTATTTGTATCTCTGTACAAGTCTAGCCAGCTTTGTAAGGTAGAATCAGGGTCATGATAGAGGAGGAGAGGAAGCATTAAAGAACTATAGGAAAGTTGTATGTTTCTCAGGTGCTATGCTGCACCCTGACTTGCTCATCTCTACCTTGTGACCCTTCTGTAAGGGGATGTCCAGTTATCTACAGATGGGCTTCACCATTGCTTTCAGGAAACCTTGAAATTCATGGTACACCCATCTTTTGGATTGTTAAGATAACATGATTGAATGAATCCCTATCAACTCTCTTCCTGGTAGTCCTAGCTAACAGATAAAGGTGTGGGTGGGCCTTGAGAGACACTTCTTGAAAGCTGTCCTCTTAGTATGACTGAAAGATCATAAAGAAGAACTTCTGGCAAGGGGGTGGGGTGGGGCATGAGGGAAAGGAGACACCTGGCCTACATGACTGTTTTCACAAGGATCCTCATGACATGAAATTCAAAAAGAAAAAGTCTCTTGGGAGTAAAAGAATGTGATTTACTAAATATGCATGATATGTTAGGATTTAATCAACAGTTTATAATATCAGAGAAATAGGTTAGATTATTTTTCTCCCTAGTGAGGAACAGTAATTTCTGCCTTCACCCTATTGTACAGAGATTGGGGAAGGATTAATGAGCTAATGTTTGTAAAGCTCTGTAAGCTACTCATATGGAGGGTACATTATAAACACAGGTGAAAAACGATACCAAACTTGATATGACATGTGCTTCCAGGAGACAACTCCTTGAGTTTAGAAGCTGCCAAAAGGGCAATCCCCATATCCACGGAGCTGTGGGTGGCTGACATATATATATTTTTAAGATTGTTTAAAAAATTTTTTTGTATTATTGGCAAGCATTTCTACATTTCCTATTAATCCCAGTATCTCTTATGATGGTCATTTTTTATTTCTAATCAGTGATTTACCTTAATCTCATAAAATAATAACTGTGATGTCAAAGGTACAAAGACACCAGTGATGACACAAGTGAAATCCCAGGTCTGTCCAGGTTGGACTGTGGCCTTGAAGGGGATTCAGGAGATGAGGATTCTCAACCCCACCCAAGTGGCATGGCCCTGAGCAAATCAGAGACTTGGTTTCCTTAGGAGTAAAGAATGTGATTCAGTTAGATGATCTCACGTTTGAAGCAGTGATAAAATTTTATCATCTATTAAGTACTTCTTGAGTTTATATTGGCTGTAAGGCATTGTCTTTGTATTATGACAATAAAGGAAAAACATATAACCTCAAATGGTTTTTGCTTCCATCTACTAAGTACTTCTTGTGCTTATATCGGCTTAAGGCGTTGTCTTTGTATTATGACAGAAAAGGAAAAACAGATATAACCTCAAATGGTTTTTGCTTTAACAAAATGTTGATTCTGAATGACTGTGTGAATGTCTTGCAAAGCACAGGTCACATTGTCTTCTACTCCAACAGTAGACTTGTTGACCTCTTATTTAAAGGAGAGTGCAAAAGTATGAAGTAAAGAAAATAGAGGCAAATACTGCTGTGTACACAGTGCAACAAGGTGATCTCCAAGTAGAAGCACGAAGAGACACACAGGATGAAGAGGTACGGGAGAAACAATGGGAATAAACTTACAAATATATACATATATATATATATATGAATCTAGATGACAGAGATTATTTGCACATAGGTTCAAACAAATAAAATAAGAGGAAAGAGACCTGTAGGCTGACACTGAGGCAATGGTGAATGAACTGGAGAAATAAACCGTGAGTGGGGGAGGGAGATCTGAAAAGCATGGGGGAAGAGAAGAATGGATTCTAGAGGGCAGGTGACATTGGGGGAATAGGAAGGACACAGGAAGCCTGAGAAGAAAGAGAGAATGCTGGCATCCTTCTTCCTCCCTGGCAGACCTGATTCTCGGCTCCCTGGGTTATGTCATGGGGACACCAAACACCCCCCATGAAAACGGTCCTTGGGTGCTTAAAGGTTGGCAATTTGAGCCCATCCAGAGGAGCCTTGGAAGACAGGCCGGGGTCCTATTTCTCGAAGGTGACACATGGCATCACAATGAGCTTGATGACAACTAACACAACAACCCTATGGCTTGGAAGTAGTTTCCATATTTTGTCATGTAACTCTCAAACGTGTCTCTGAAATCTAGCCTCCTCCCAACTACACTCTTTCATTCCCTACTCAATTATATCTAGACCGTACTTGTACCACCCAGCGAGTCTTTCTCCCTTTAGGCTGATGGGTACCTCCTTAATAGGCAAGGTTGTTCTTGTGCTCAGGGACACTGTGGATGCCCCAGATGGATGAGCCAAGCATATGTTTCTGGATTGCTTTATAAAGTCACCTGACACAAAACCTGCCGATCCCTCTTTGCTTGACTATGGAGACCTAGCAGCCCAGTGGGTTAAGCATTGATCTGGCAAATAAAGCATCAGTGGATTGAGGCCCCCAGCTCCTACTCAGGTGAAAGATGAGATCCTCAGCTTCCTTAAGGATTCACAGCCTTGGAAACCATCTGAGAGTCTATACTGTCTCCTAGAGGTGCCATGAGTCTAGACTATATAGCACTGGGTCACTGTTATGCCTTAGCAACTGTAGCCATTTTACTATTCCATATATATGGCTTTAATTTTCTCACTCTTGAATTTTAGTAAGCTCAAGAAAATCAAAATTTTCCTTCCTCCCCCACCCCAACCCCGAATCTGGGCCTCAAATATTTATACCAGAAGCCATTTATAAGCTCCCAAACAACCTATCTGAACACTCAGTTTTAGATAACAGAAATTCCTTCTTAAGAAATAATCACATCAATATATTTACACTGACTTAAAAAAAAAAAAAGAATGATGGAGGGACTGGTAAACTCAAAGCAATAGATTCCTCTGAAACAGAATTGTGAGAAAAGAAAAACTTGGAAAATTACAGATCTCTGACTCAAAAATCTGCATAAGGGGTTGCATCCATGGCAATAAAGGAGGACATTTTTAAAGCTGGAACAAACTAAGGTCAGCAAAGATTGCACAAGCATGAAAGCAACTTTGGCTGAATTAAAAATGACAAGGAAGGCAGTGAAACAGACTAGAACAGATCTGTCACAAGCCCCTGGGCAATGACATGAAAAATATTTTTAAAAATACTTCCTTTTTAAAAGTATAAGAAAGACCCAGGGGACTTATCATGCACACAGTAGAACTACCAGAAGAAAGCACTAAATATTTGCAGACACGGGCACCAAAAAGCCACCTGAGATGAAGCACGTTTAAGTTTTCTAAATCCATTAGGAGGAATGAGGTCTGGTAGCCTAGTGGGTGAGGCATTGGCCCGGTAACTCTGGGTCAGTAATTCAAAGCCAACAGCAGGTTCCTGATAAAAACTTGAGGCTTTCAACTCCCGTAAGAGCTACAGTCTCAGACCCCCACAGTGGTAGTTCTACCCTGTCCTGTAGGTCGCCGTGAGTCAGAGTTGACTTTGTGGCCATCAGATGTGGCTGCGTTAAAATCAGCGAGGACCTGCCAAATACTAGGCAAAAGAAAGGAAAGAGACCAACATCCACTTATATACTGGTAAGAGACAGAAGGGAACGAACATGTAAGATCAAAACTTCTTTGCTGTTATAATTCCAGAAGAATTAGTGCTTTCAGCTTCATGTTTACGTAGGTTTAAGAAAGGCGTCTGCACGTGTCTGCATACATACACACATATATATACATAGGTTCAAGAAAAATAAATTTTCATGTCTTGGAAGAGGATGGAAAATTTACCATATATGTTTGCTATAAGATGGAGAAGAAGGCAATCTGATAGCTACAGTTAAGAACACAATTTTTTTCTAAGAACACAATTTTTAAAAGGAATAAAATTCATGATTAAAAAACCACTTAGGTTGGGCAGTTATGAATTGAATTGTAACAACTCCTTCAAAATATATGTTGAATATAAAAATATATACATATATACTTCTGTGCCTGTGGTTTTAACTCTATTTTATAACACGTTTTTGCTATGTGAGCTAAGACTGTCATGTTATCCTAAGTCTCCTTTGAGAGTAAACAAGAAAGTCAACAAGCAGAGATGGGGAAGAATGAAGTCAAGTCCCTTAGAGATCTCCAAGGGACCAGGAATCAACTGAAGATTCAAGGACCTTCTCTAGGGAGCCCACAGAGAAAGGGAGTCTTTCCCTCGAGCTCGCATCCTGAATTCAGACTTGAACGGTGAGAAAAGAAACATCTGTTTTGCTAAAGTCATCCACTTATGGTATTTCTGTTATATCAGTACCACATAGCAAGACAGCAGTGAAATCAATTGTTATAAAGATGGGATAGTTCTAATAATTTTAAAATCATTTTTAATATTATTAAAAATTTTAATAATTATTTTAAAATTTTAAATAATTTTTAATATTACATTTTAATAACAATAATATCTAATAAGTAAACCCAGGATTACATCAACAAAAATGGAGTGATAGAGTGGAGGAAGCCAAAAAAAAGCAAGCTCACTTTCTCATTTTCAAACGGGCATCAAAAAGATGCTGATTCATTCTTTAAGTTAGATATAGAGGAAACTTAAACAAAATGAAAATGAAAGGCATACTTACTAATGTACCTGCATGAAGTGAACAAAACATTCCACATTGCAAAAGATTTAAACCAGACCACATTATAATTTAAACCTGACCACATCATATGCTTCATGTTTCACAAACAACTGCCAAAATCTGTGTCTTCAAGGCCAATCTCACCCCTTGGTATAGACTTGATTCCAACTCACAGAGACCTTAGAAAGTCTGGTACAATTGCCCCCTAGGGTTTCCAAGGTGGGAGTCTCTCCAGAGCACACTGCCCAGGACAGTGCCTTATTGTAGCTACCATACAGTTGGTTCTGACTCATGGCAATCTCATAGGACAGAAGAGAACTGCTCCTTTGGCATTGGAGATTGGAAATCTCCACCAGAGAAGGTAGTATCATCTGTCTCTCAGGATGTGGCGGGTGGGTTTGAGCCATCAGCCTTGTGATTAGCAACACAAATTTTAACCCATGGCCTCACCAGGGCCTTATCTACATATAGCAGGTACCAGGTATAAATATATATATATATGAATAACTACAGATAAATAAGTGAATAAATATAATGGGATGAAAGAAGTTATCTCAATGACTATTATCAAGTAAATACATGTGAGTGGCTTGATTTTCTTAGTGAAAAATACAGATTCTCAGATTCAGTTAAAATGCAATTTTAAAGAGACTCACCTAAATAATACTGTGCTGAAAAATGACTAAGACAGCAAGGAAATGCTAAACTTTTCATGTGTTGTAAAGAACTGTAAACTGTCTAAGAGATGGAAAATGTGATTCTATGATTGAAGGGAAGCCAGTCAGTTCTACTAGAATAAAACTCTCTATCTTTTTAACCTTGGGGTAAATTTTAGCTAAGAGCTTCTGTCTTCCCTTTCTGACAGTCCTGTATATTTGCTTGTCATTCCTATAGAAGTGGTTTATTGGTTTATTTCTTTCTGCTTTTAAAATCACTCCATGAGCCAAGTCTCTGTTGATTTATAAAATAATAAAAATATGTTCATGTTACCTGTGCTGCAATCCTGACTATTTGATATTCATAACTACAAAGTCTTTTGTTTTTCCCACTTTAGACCAGCATATCTGTCCAAATTAGAAATATATTATAATGTAGAAAGGAAATGGATACAGGGAAAAAGCTTGTTCAGAGGTGATAACATGGTGATTTGGGTTCAAAAATCTTTTTTATCACCTGAAATATCATTTTCAAAGAAGAGTTGGAAGATTTCCATGTGTTCTCATGTATAGAATTGGTTAGATGCAAGAGAAGCTTTGTGCCAAACAGTCAGTACTATTACGATTAATTAAATGACATAAATAACTGAATACATTTACCAATAGAAAAATGCATCCTTCCTACATTATAAAAGACTACCTGAGTTGAAGAAATTCTTTTAAATCGAAAAACCTAAAAATTTGAAAAATGTTGTTGGGGGGAAAGAGAGAGAGAGAGAGAGAGAGAGAGAGAGAGAGAGATCATTTACCCAATATGATGCCGTGGAAAATTCAAGATCACAATGTTGATACCTGATAGATTCCACTGAATCTTCTTAACAAATACTACTAATTGACCAGTTAAATTTTAAGATTACACAGTAGTAAGGCTCTGAAAGATTACTGACAATTCAATATACCCATTAAAAAAAGAAAGTTTGTGTCTCCCCTTAGATGAAAGTCTAATTGCACACGCACACACATCCCACATAAAGTAAAGCAATCATCTAGGACTTATTTGGTGGTGATATAAAAGCAGTGCTTAAAAAGAAGGTCAGCCATCCCCTTACAGAAGGGTTACGGGGAAACAAGCCAGTCAGGGCACAATGTAGCAACAATGAAATATGCAACTTTCCTCTAGTTCTTAAATGTTTCCTTTTCCCCACTATGATGATTCTAATTCTATCTTAAAAATTTGGCTGGACCAGAGTATGGTACTGATAGGAACTGGAAACATGGGGAATTCAGGACAGATGATCCCTTCAGGACCAGTAGTGAGAGTGGTGATACCAGGAGGGTGGAGGGAAGGTGGAGTAGAAAGAGGGAACCAATTGTAGGGATCTACCTGTAACCTCCTCCCTGGGGTACGGACAGTGGGGAAGTGGGTGAAGGGACACATCAGAAATTGTATGATGATGACATAATAATAATCTATAAATTATCAAGTGTTCATGAAGGAGGGAGGAAGGGAGGGAGGGAGGGAGGGGAAAAATGAGAAGCTAATATTAAGGGCCTAAGTAGAAGGAGGATGTTTTGAGAAAGATGATGGAAACAAATGTACAAATGTGGTTTGCATATAATAGATGTGTGTATTGATTGTGATAAGAATTGTATGAGCCCCCAATAAAATGATTAAAAAAAAAAAAAAAAGGTCAGAGAGATAGTAAGTGGAAAAGAAACTGGAGCCCAAGTAACTAACTGACTATCTTGCTCAACAGTTGAAAAGTAGTCTTAGGGTGGACATCTATCTGCCTGTAATTATCTTCTACCTGGGTTTCTGTACCCCAAAAGATCTCCTTTTAAAAAAAAACTCCTTTGCAAGGTCAAATTACAAACTTGAGAGATTTACTGATTATCACCAATTTTCTCATCTTAAGAGGAAAGGGAAAAAAAACTCTTCTGATTCAACTTTGATGGTAAAAATAAGATGACCCAACTCATAGATAAAACTGAGCTCTTATACTATAATTAAGGGCCCGACTGCTAACTGCAAGGTCAGCAACCAGAAACCGCCAGTTGCTTGAGGTAGCAAGTCAGGGGTTTCTACTCTGTAAAGTTAGTCTCAGAAACCCACAGGGCATTCCTACCCTCTATGGCCATGAGAGAGACCAGATCACTCTTTAAAAAAAATCCTCGAGCCCCTGGTATCAGCTCCCCATTTCCTCCCCCTCCCTCCCCCCGTCCTCCCTTGTGAACCCTTGATAAGCTACAGATTATTATTTCCATATCTTACATCATCCTCCATCTCCCCTCTCTCACTTTCCTGTTGTTCGTACCCCTGGGAGGGGGTTATTAATGGATCCTTGAGGTGGATCTAAACCCCATAGAATTGACCTTATCTAGTTACTGGAACGCCAAACTCAAATTCACTGTCCCTGAGCCGGTGCTGACTCACGGCGAACCCGTAAAACAGGCAATACCGCGCCCGGGACTTCCAGAACTGACTCTTCCCAGGAGTAGAAAGCCTGGCCTTTCACCCTTTGTTGAACCCAGCTGTATTAAATAGAAATGCTTTTATAACATGCAGGTCCCTGCCATGGCAAGTAGGAAGTTGGTAGCTAAAATATGTTTAGCTCTAACTATGCAAGCCCTATCTTAATCAGTTCCCAGATATTCTGTTTTTTTAATGAATCTTTTGCCTCAGATATTCTTATTAGTATCCATAACCTTTCTCTGAGGTAGGTGCTGTGATCATTCGTGTTTTGGGGAGTAAGTAACGTGGAACTTGAAGGAAGGTCATGGATTAGAAGGAGGTGTAGACAGGAGCAACCCAGGCATCGTGAATCCCGGGACTTCAGGTCTCCACACGTTGAACCGCATGCACTGCTCTAACTTGACCAAGAGACTGCACATGGAGCTTCCTTTGCAATTCGGTTCGGTTTCTTCTTCACTTGACTTTATTAATGAAGTCAAGTAATTGACAATGACGTGGTATTTCTTCCAGATTATGGCTCTACTTAAAAAAAAAAAAACGTATCTATGTGCACAACTAGACCCTCCTTTAAAGAGGTAACAGAGCAAGAATGAAGTAATGCACATTCAATTCACACCTCACAGCCAGTCAAGTCTGGCTTCCAAGGCTGCAATGAAGTAAATATGAGTCAACTCGCTGGCTTCTTTTCTGATTACAATGGCTGCTCTGGAGGATCCTAATGCTGGTTTTTTAGACAGCAATAACTAAAAGAAATGAAAGGCTGCGGTCCAGCAGACAGTGACAAGTTGGCATCCTCAAATCAAATATTCAGCTCCTCTTGCAATAAGTGGTGTCGTCCTGAAAGAATAGCATCTACTTTGGTTCCATATTCATTTACAGGACTTTAGAAAGTTGGACTTATCACTCTAGGTGACATTTTCCTCTGGGTCTTCCTCACTCCAGATGGTAGTGTGAGCAATATTTAGCTAAGTCTATCTTTGAAATTCATCCCTAACCCAGCTAATTTTTCTTAGAAGGCAATTTGGATCATATCCAGTTAGTGAAAACTAAGCCAAAGACGTGTTAGATGATGGGTATATACACATACATGTTAACCAAACTGGATTCCGTGTTTTCTTTTGGCAAACATAGTTAATATAATGCCTTAAAAAAATCACCTCAGTCATATAGAGCGGATTCAATTCTGCCTAACTTCAGTTGGTTTTGAAAGTATTTTGCATGCTTTTGTTACAGCTAGACTGAATAAGTGTAATTCTCTGTTTGCATTTTTGCCAACTGCATCATCACAAATTTGCCATGGCTCCAGGACACACCTGCAGGATTGATCTTGGTACCTGTAGGAGCCATGAATTTCTTCCTCATATCTCAAAACTTCTAAAATAATCTCTCCTGTCTTTTGAGCTAATCTCCTTTAGGTTTTGTGGGGGGCTTGGGAGAGGAGGACCATTCACAGGAAGTGTGATGATGCATGGTTCCATGTGAAGTTGGTTGTACATCATAGACCTGGGAAATTCTTCCTAAAAATCTTGACTGGATTGGTATTATTTTTCTTTCTGGAAGCTATATCTTGGCATTTGGGGAAACGCTTCTAAAAGGCTGTGAATGGTGTTTAGGCTCTCGTATTTATCTCTTTATTTTGCCAAAGTACCATCAGTGATTCTCCTTTGCAGAGTAATTATGTGATCATGTTACCCATTTTGCAGTAATTTGAAAGCTTTTTAAAGGCCCTCCTCTACATAGTTTCATTTCCAAGACTTAAAACACTGACTAGCTGACTTCCTCTGGCTGATTGTCAAGTGTGCAGAAACAGGACCAGGACAACAGAACACGGCCACCAGCTGATGTCTTTTTCTCTTTCAGGAAGGCCTTTGACAGAAAACTGTGGATCATCAGAACGGTGGCAGATTCTGGAACAGACTTTCTAGGTTTGTTGGTTGGCTCCACCATTTCCCAACGGTGTGACCTTCAGTAAATCATCTCAATTTTCCCCACCTCTCTCTTCCTCATCCATGCATAAAGCAAACAAATGTAAAACCAAACTGGCTGCCAGCAAGCCCAAATTGAGTCGTGATAACTCCCTGTACCTCAGAGTTGAGCTGCCCTGCATGGGGTGCGGGTGTTCTTAGCAGTACTTTCCCCCCAGAAGCATATTGCCAGCTCAGGGATGCCACTGCAGCACACAACGATGCCACGTGGAGCTCTCATGTACATGCGGTCGTGCTGCTGCTTGTTACCATCAAGTCTGTGTCCACTCACGGTGACCCCACATGTGCGGAGTAGAATTGCTCCGGATGGTGTGGGAGACTGTGACTTTTGTGAAGTGTGGGTTCCACGTCAGGGCTTCCCATGGCTTCAGAAGTTGGGTCCCGTAGTCAAGGGCTTAATCATCCAGGGGCCCCCACGAAATCAATTCCCATTCATGGGGATTCTAGATACGGTCTCCAGGGCTATCAATCTTTAACGGAGCAGACAGACTCGAGTTTCTCCACAGAGTGACTGGCGGGTTTGAACCACTGACCCTTTAGCAGATCAGTGCTTACGGGAGAGCCAACAGGGCTCCTCACAGCAGCTGCGTCTGGGCTGTGGTGATGATCCAAGACACAAATGTAGGTAACGAATTCAAAAACTGTACCTCCCACTTCACAGGCTTGTAGTAAGTGTTAGGTGTTCTTATTATAATTAAAAAACAAACCATTCCTTCTACTCCCTCTAATGTAATTCTACTACGGCCTCTCTTTTTAAAAAGAGATGCTGGCCTTAGCCATTCTTACAGGTATGTCTTTTTGTTTGTTATTTATAGTCATTTTAAAGAATGGTCAAGAAAAATCCAGGTAAAATCCAGTCACTGCTTGTTTTCATAAATAAAATTTTACATAGCACAGCTACATTCACTCACTTATTCATTGCCTAAAAATCTAGCGCATTGATAGGGATCATATTATTACCTGGACCCTCTTAGAAACTGCTGGCCAGACCTTAGATGAAAGGAAAACAACATCTCGACGTTTAGTTTGAAGGGTCAATGTTCATTTTGAATGGTTTCAATATTGAATGCAAAGGACTGGTGCACCACAGGTAACAAGAGGCTCAGAATTTGGGACTGAAGACCATGAATTTAGCTGTTTCAGAGACTAGTGGCTGTATGAATTCGAACGAGCAACTTTTCTCAAGTCTTTCCTTCCTCAAGTACATACAAGAGGGATCACAGCTTTCAACTCACACCATTTGTGTGAGGTTTAAGTACAACAGTAGGGGTCAAAAGGGCCTGGTTAAATTTACATGGCAGAGCAAATAAGAAAAAGCAAGCAAACACACAACCCCCAAAGCCCCCAAATTATACCCACTGCCCTGAAGTCCTTGCTCACACATCGGTACAGGACAGGACAGGGCAGGCCTGCCCTTGTGGGTTTCTTAGATTAATCTTTAGAGAGGTGGGAAGCTCAGTCTTTCTCCCTCCAAGAGGCCGGTGGTTTCAAACTGCTGCCTCTGATGTCTGAAATAGCTCTCTAACATGACACCCCTATGCCAGCAGGGCTCCAGACAAGAGCCGAGAGGGGCCACATTCATCATTGACGAGGTTAAGGGGATGATGCCACTTACTCAGCCTTGGTGCCACAAGCTTCCTGGTAGCAGGTCTAAACTTGCCCTTTCTTAGTCTGGTCTTGGGCAGAGGCCAGTGTGGCAGCTTCCTTTAACTGGTAATGGATAATTTCTCCCCAATGCAAGTCCTCAGAATAATGAATTTGGTTACGGGAGACAAGGAACACATGATTAAGTAATTATTTTCTTTTCTCTTTGAAGGGTCATCATTTAAAGCTGTGCTTTCCAACCAACGACACTGAAGCTGCAGGGCTCTACCAGGCCCGAGGCCAGCTGGAACCCGGTGGCATTCCTGCTGCAGTCGCCTGCCTTTTGCTGTGGGGGCTCCCCCTCTGTGCTAGTTTTGCCTCTCTGCCCCCAGGCTCTTAGCTCCGGGACTTCAGGGGTCCTCCATGGCAGGCCTTTATTGTTTCTTCTCTGGCTAGCCGGTCCCCTTTACTTTACTCCTGCATTTAGCACACTTCCTGCCTTCACAATTTCCTTTTTTTCTCCTGAAAACTGAAGACCCTGATCCTTTCTCTCATTCCAGATGAAGTTACAAAATGGAAACACTGTTCTCTCTGCAAAGAGATGGGTTTTGCTTTTACTATACAGCCCACTGCCACCCTCTACCCCCCTACACACACACACCACCACCACCACCACCCCCACCCCCACCCCCACCTACCCCCACCCCCACGCCCGCTCTCTTGGGCAGCGCACTGCGACCTCGCAATTCTTATTCTGGGTGCCCTATGAAAGAATGCAGTTCCACGAAAAGCCTGGGTCTTTGGAGACTTGAGCATAATGTCCCCGCCTGTAAGCACAAGACCTTTCAGAACCTGGAAGAAGCAGAGCATGGCCAGGGGATTCCCACACGCAAAGGCCTCGTCCCGTTCGAACTTCGCTGTCTAGTTTATCACGCAGGAGAAGGGCAGCGCCAGGGGGTCTGCTCTTTGAAATTGTGTGTAACCATGGCTTACTCTGTTGAGGCTGATTTCCGATCAAGACCTGACTGCCTACCGAGCTTACGGAAATTCCTGTGTGGTGCGGAGTGGGAAAGGTCTTAGCAGGCAAACCAGAGGCTACACCCATGCGCCTAGCGAGACCGTCCCAGAGACTATCCCCGCCACGGAGAACCCTACGGGTCTTGGGGGTTCACAGGTACAACAGGGACTCGCCAGCATTCTCGGGAGGGCGACAACTTATTATGAGCACTGTCGCTTCATTTTCTCAATGTTCACTACTATTAGCTATAAATAAGGGAGAGGTTTATTTACAGGAGGAATGGAACATTGAGAAAGCAGCCCAACTCAGTCCAGTCCACGGTCAGAAATTCAGTATTAGCCCATATGTCCAATACCAGTCTATAAAGTCTCCTTCCGACTCATGAAGCATATGTAGTAGAAGCGTCCCGGTGCTGGAGGGGTCTCCCCATCGCTCCTTATTTCCAGGGCTCAGGGTCCATCAGCAGCATCCTTTGGTGATAGAAGCGTCTCGACACTGGCAGGGGTCTCTCTGTGACTTCTCTGGCCCCAGAGGTCTGGTTCCATCAGGGTAAGGCTGTGTGGCTTCTCCCCCGGCTCCTCCAGTTCCTCCGACGCTGCCATCTTGTCTTGTCAGTCGAGCGTCTCCCAACAATTGGGGAGATGGTCTCTCATCTCCACGAGGGAAACATCGTGAGACTTCCCAGAGTTCTCAGAGAAAGCCATGTCCACACAGAGGTCTCATTGGCTATCGTCAGAATGACAGACACTACTCCACCCCCCACATTCCCAAACGTGAAACTGGACCAGGAGTACATGATTGCCACATAGGGCATTCAATACAGATGAGTAAATATCAATTGCATACTAGTTCAGAGAATGGGGTTTTCAGTCAGTCCTGAATTTGAACCGTGTGCTACCCCTCGTGCAACCTTGGCTTCATGATACTTAACCCTCCTCTGCCTCATTTCCCTTATCTACAAACTTAGGATAGTACAACAAACTCATGGGGTTACTAAATAATGTGAATGTTCCCATTCTATGGGAATATTATATAGCTGTCAAAATAAATTTATAGTCACAGTGAACAGTAGGAGTCAATCTGAGCATTAAAATATTAAATTATAAAGGAAAACAAAAAATAACATGAGGGGGTGCCCCCCAATTTTTTCAAAGCTATGTATTTAAATTATTTACAAAACAACTTATTACCTTCAAAGTGCTCTCAATTACTCTTAATACACTTGTCGAATTCACGATTCCATTCTTGGAATCATTTTTCAAACTCATCTGTTTGGACAGCTGACAGCACCTCCCTTGTTTTTTTCTTCACTTCATATACATCATCAAGTTACTATGCTTTCAGGTCCCTCTTCATTTGAGAAACAAAAAGAAGTTGCACAGAGTGAGGTCAGGTGAGGTGAGGTGTGTGGGGCAAGACAGGCATGTGGCTGTTTGGCCAAAAGTTGACACACTGAGATGGCAGCCTGAGTAGGTGCATTGCGGTGGCAAAACTAGTCCCCTGGCCACCACAAATCAGGCCTTTTTTGTTTCACACTGTTATGCAGTCATCTCAGGACCTCTAAATAGAAAGCTTGATGAACAGTCTGACCTAGTAGAATGAATTTCAAAGGCACTATTGCCCTTCATCTCAAAAACAAATGAGCATCCTCTTTATCTTTGATTTCACTTGATGAGAATTATTTAGCTGAGGGGTGGGGAAGCAGTCAGCTATGCATCTTCCACTGGCTTGATTGATGCTTGCTTTTAGGGTTGTAAGAATAGCACTATGGGGCTGAGCCCCGGTGGCGTAGTGGTTGTGTGCGGGACTGCGGCCCACTGGGATAGAGGCTCAATTCCAGCAGTGGGGCTGGGCCTCCTACTCCCACCACCAGAGAGCAGTGATGCCCCAAATCAAAACAAAACAAAACAAAAAAGAATAGCACCATGTCTCCTCAACACTAATGACCTTAGGGAGAAAAGTCTGGGTCATTTCAAAGCGGTTCTTTCAAAGCACACCACGTTTTTTTTCCTGGTCAGTCAGAACCCGAAGCATAACTTTCACAGTGACCCTTCTCATTTCAAATCTTCCAGTAAAATGTGCTGAACTAAACTCCAAGATAGTCCAGATATCCAAGAGTTCAGATAACTTCCCATCTCTTCAAAGGTCCCTTGTCTGTCTTCAGTCATAAGTGCAGGAATTTTTTGTCCTTTTTGAAAAAAAATTTAATTGGGGGCTCTTACAACTCATATCACAATCCATCCATCCATCCGTTGTGTCAAGCACATTTGTTCACTTGTTACCATCATCATTTTCAAAGCATTTTCTTTCTACTTGAGCCCTTAATATCAGCTCCTAATTTTTCCCCTCCCTCTCTGCTCTCTCTCCCTCATGAACCCTTGATAATTTATAAATGATTATTATTCTTTCTTGTTTTACACTGATCAAAGTCTCCACCCATTTTTCTGTTACTCGTGCCCCCAGGGAGGGGATTATATGTAGATCACTGCGATCAGTTCCAACATTTTCAATCACTCAAGAAGTTGAAAGACATCCAGAATGAAGTTTGCCATTGATCGACATTTTACCTTTTTTGAAATGAGAAAACCACTCATACACTTGAGTTTTGTCCATAGCACTGTCCTTGTAAGCTGTGTTCAACATCACAACTGCTTCTGCAGCATTTTTCCCAAGCAGGAAACAACATTTCACAGACCCACAGTGTTCTCTTATGTCGGTGTGGCGGTCATGTGCTTATGTTAATTTCATGATTGAGATGTACGGGTGGAGTCTAGCCTGTTAATCTGGAGCTAGCCATTGTGTAGCCAATGAGGCCTCTGTGTGGGCATGGCTTTCTCCTGAGACTTCTGGAAAATCTCGCGATGTTTCCTTCGTCGAGATGAGAAGCTATCTCCCCAATTGTTCGGAGTTAGTCTGGAGTTAGTCTGAGAGAAAATGAATTACGGACAAGACAAGATGGCAGTGTCCAAGGAGCTGCAGGAGTTGGAGGAGAAGCCACACAGCCTTGCCCTGATGGGACCAGACCTCTGAAGCTGGCAAAACCACATGGAGAGCCCTGCCAGTGCTGAGTTGCTTCTACCATCACCAGATGCTGTTGATGGACCCTGAGCCCTGGAAATGAGGCGCCATGAGGGGACTCCTGCCGGCGCCGGGACTCTGCACCCACTGGCCTGTGACTTCGTGAGTTGGAAAGAGACATTATAGACTGATCTCAGACATGTGGGCTAATATCGGACTTAAGACTTTGAACTGGTCTGGGTTGAAATGCTTTCTCCATGTTCCATTTCTCTAGTATGTATACCTTGCCTTTATATCCATATGTGTGTCTAGGAGTTTGTTTCTCTAGTCTACCTGGATAACACAGTCGGCCGCCACAAAAACAAACAAATAAACAAAGAACCGAGGTCGGAGTGAAAACACTTTTATAAAATAAGGTCACTCTGATCAGACAGAATTTTCCCAGGTGACCCCACTGGCTTGGCCAACTCAAAGTAAGTGGCTGGATGCTTGCCTGGCGTGAAAAACCTATACTAGAAAAGGTCTACACAGCAGAGTTCTTTTTTCCATTTTGAGGAGGAGTTACACCCTTGTGCACACACACACACACAATCCTGGACAAACTACATTGAGATCAAGATATATATATGGTCCATAAGTAAATAAATAAATCTGGGCAAATAACTGTTTCTCTATATATGTGTCTGTATGAATATAATCTTGAAATATAGATATCATATACCAATAGGCAGATATATATGCTCATAGATAGATGTGGTCCAAAATGATTTATAAGCACTAAAGTATACTTGGCAAATAAGGAGTTAAGTGTAGTGAATAAGTCTCCTCGTGGCTGGAAAGTGCTTGTGCAACTTCTGCATACGTGGGACTCCCAGGGATCATCTAATGATCTGAAACAATTCTAAAGTTAACAGTCTTCCTGGTATTTCCTGCTTTGAGTCAAGATCCATGTGATGTCAGCAAAGATGTTCCATGTCCTCACCTGGTTCTGACTTAAACTTCCAACAGCTTCCTGTCCATATACTGATGCTACTGCTGTTGAAAGATCTTCAGCAAAATTATACTTGCATGTGAGGTTAACAATATTGTCTGAAATTTTTGTCTTCTGTTGGTCATAGTTCTCTGGAATGGGTACAAATATAGGTCTCTTCCAGTCAGTTGGCTAGGTAACTATCTTTCAAAATTCTTTTTTTTGGGGGGGGGACATCACTGCCCTCTGGTGGGAGTGGGAGGCCCAGTCTTGCTTCTGGAGAGCTGCTGTTGGATTTGAACCACCAACCCTGTGGGCCACAGTCCCGCACTCAACTACTACACTACCGGGGCTCAGCCTTTTCAAAATTCTTAGCATAGATGAGTGAATGCTTTCAGAACTTCATCAGCTTATTGAAACGTTTCGATGAGTATTCTGTCAGTTCTTGGAGCCTTGATTTTTGTTAGTGCTTGAGGGTAGCTTGTACTTCTTCCATTTGAAGACAATAAGGGAATATCACATGGCTTAAACTTAGGAAAGGTGTGCACCCAATTCTGATCCAATATGCATGCTGAAAAAATAATCCAAGGAGCTTGACTACATGAGAAAGAACAAAGCATCAGGACTGGAGAAAGGCTTTTCACCAGCCATTGGTACCAGAGGTTCAGCCTTGATTGTTGATAGGGAAGAGGACTCAAGCCATGTGTTCATGAAAATCTATGTCTTCAACGTGCATTACAATTCAATGGAAAGAAAACCCAAACTCTTACAACTGTACCAATCGGGGACTTTGTGATAAACAGAAAAGATTGATGTGAAGTATTTGATCTTGCTTGAATCCCCCATGGATGCTCCTGGAAATTTCAGTCAAGAAATCAAATGATGCACTGCATCGGGCAAATCTGCTGTACAAGAGCTTTTTAAAGTGTTGAGGGGCAAGAATATCACCTTGAGGATTAACATGCTCTTGACACAAGCCACCGTATTTTCAATTTCAACATGCACTTGACAGCTGAGGATTGAATAAGGACGACCAGAGAGGAATGAATGGACTTGAATTATGGTGCTGATGAATAATATTGAAAGTACCATGGGCTGCCAAATGAGCATACAATTCTGATTTGGAAGGGTGAAAGTCAGAATGCTCCTTAGAAGCAACAATGGAGAGACTTTATCTCACATACTTTGGACGTGGTTGTCAGGAGAGGCAATCATTCCTAGAAAAGGACGTCAGGCTTTGTAAAGTAGAAGGGTAGCAGAGGAGAACGAGGAAGGTGCTCGTTGAGATGGACTGGCGATACCAATGGACTCAAATGTCATTGCAAGGATGGCACAAGACCGGGTAGTGTTTTATTCTATTGTACATAGGATTGCTAGGAGTCAGAACTGACTAGAAGGTACCTAACAACAAACAACATGGAGACCTACAGCGAAGGATGCCTCCTCTTTTGTTGATGTGCGTGAGCAAGCTGAGCCTGGGTGTCTGGAAGAAGAACCGAAGGGACGAAATTCAGTCAGACTTTGGGAGGATCGCAGGGCGGAGGGGTGGGATGAATAACATTTGGACAGATGGGGCACTGAGAAGAAAGGAGTGCTCAGTCCTTTCATGCCAGATAGGTTTGCTACCATTCCTATTCTACAACCCTAAAAAAAAAATCCCACAGAGGGTCACCCCACTGAGACCTCAAATCACCATTACATCAATGAGAGGGTTTAAACAGGAAAAGGTTGGCTTGTATAGTAGGGAGAAATATTTCAACTTACCCTGCTTTTGAATAGATGTTGTATAAACAATGGGAATGAGCCTGCAAACAACATTCCTTCATCATGGACATCCAGTGAACATGCAGGCAGCTGTGTTGATAAGGTGGCTATTATTCTAAATAATGACTACTCCACGTAGAAATGACTTTTACTTTCCTTCTTCCCTCCTAGTTGATTCTCTCTTATGAAAAAAATCATGCTTCCTTTGGTTAGCATTAATGTCCTTCAATGAAATCATGTGCTTTTTACCCAACCACTTTATGGAAGTGTTTTCTGCTGGGTTATTTCTAAAACATGTGGGGTTGTCTTTTAAGGCCCCCAGTCATCTGTAGAGTGTGCTGGTTTGGTTTTAATTTATCAGCGTCCTCCCTGAAATAGGAATGGCAAAACACACACGAGCACTGGAGGTTTACCCTATACAAAAGATGTTCATCTTTTGGCACTCAGAGACATTGGCATATAAGAAATGTAGAGGGTGTCCATAAATCCAAGGAAACATTTAAGTGCACAGTGATACATAGATACATGGATATAATACTTTATGTACTTGATAAATATTTCATCCCCATCATAAAGAAAGCGTTTTATCAACTTTGATTGTTTTTTTATTACCTGAAAGTATTGCAGCTGCTTTTCAGCATTCGTTGTTCCTTCTTTTTCTTGTCTCAGACAGGAATTGAAGATGAAAAGCTCTGTATCTCTTAGCCACCCTTTCAGTTCTTTGATCCTGACCTCCAGTTGCCTTACCAGGCTTCCGCTTTCAGGGGAGAGCAGGTCACGTGGACCAGACCCATTGTGCCCTGCCATTGTTTCCTGGATCTTCTCCCCTAGGGTTTTCTAAGGCATTGGAGTAAGACAAAAACAACAACATGACAACACAAAAACAAAAAGAACTGATTAGTTTAGGTAACAAAAACACTTTGCAGTAAACTTGCTTACAGGGCCAACCAAATGGTTCCTGCTGTATCTGCCACCTTGTCCCTTGTGGTCACCCTAGATGAGCCCTTGGTCCTAAGGGGGCTTCAGATGCTCAGACTCAGTCCTGTGTGTTGTTCTAACTACCACTGGGGCCTTAGGAAGACTTCATTCACTTCTACTCTCTTCTAACAGAGAGGAGGTTTGACCCCCAAAAGTTCATCGATGAGCACTTGATAAATGTTCATTCGAGTTCACAAATGAATAAGAGTTGAGAGTAAAATCCTCCCCTCAAACAAATTTACAGGAGAGAGAAGCTCAAGTTTAATCAATACATGGAAGAGGCCACACGTAGATAGTGCATCCAATGTCAAATCCAGCTTTGGTTTTATGAATGCTATTTCCCAAACTCTATGACTCTGGGGTTTGGAAAAGGGTGGTCTCTGCAACATGATTGCTCATCTGAGCTGGCTTGGAAACTGCTTGATGGCACCACTTTTCAAGCACCCTGTGTGGATGCCAGACTTATTAAAATCTATGTTAAAATCCTGTCTGCTCCACACTGCTTGAAGCCTTCCGAGAAGAGCCACACTGGCATGAGGGTGGCTGTGACATTAGCCTTAGGACTGTGATTCTTTTGGTTGGAAACTCTATCTTTGGAGAACCTATAAGACTTACTCTAGGATAATGAATGAAAGCTACAAAAGATGCCTTAAAACAAATAAAATGAAACCCACAGACATTCATCTGCTGTGTAGTGTTCTGCAAATCGTATCTGTAGGAGATCAGGACAGGGGGAAAAAAAGTCTTTCCTGGCAACACCCTTGTGTTTTCGTGGTGTAAATATTGATAATTTGAACACCCTCGGTGGAATCCAGATTTAGCTATTGTTTTTATGCTGTAACAAAAGTAGCAGCAGGAGGTGAAATCAATGCCCTTGGAGGGTAGGGTCACAAAAAAGAATTTATTGCCACTTTTTTGTTCTGGAACAGTTTGCAATCATAAATTCTTCATAAACAGAATACTTCAGAGAATGGTCCGTCTTCATAAATATACGACAGAGGACATCAATTTCATTTAATTCACAATTTGTGTCAGCACAGCAGATGCCAATGCCTGCCTTGATAGGGTTGTTTAATATGCAATTGAGACAGAGTAATATGCAGCACAGGGGACAAAATTTCACAGATTAAACTGTACGCACCACTGACATTTCATTCTAATGTATTTCCATTCCACACTGTTCACCTTAGATGAAAGTAATATTAAAAACCATATCCCTCTATTTTACTATTGTTAGAAGTTAAAATCCTCGTCTTTGATTTTTTTTCTATGCCAATTAAAATGTAATCATGCCAATTAAAACAGGGTGCCTTGTGGTGCGAGTGTGGCACAGGTTTTGTTAAAATCTCCCCTTTACCTTGACACATTCCTAAGATCATTATGAAATTCTGCATATTGTATATGAATGACATTTTGGTCCAAATGCAACCATCTTTAAGATAGCAGATCCTTACATAGTAATTAGATATCTCATTAAAAATATGTATAATGTTGATTTAAAATGTTTGAAGAAACAACATGTGCAATCTATTTCAAACAGTTTTCAGAAGATTATTATTAGCTATTTATCATATTAGTCGTAGAGACACTCAAATAGAATGCACACAGACTATTTTCACAACTACTAAACATATAAGGCTCATATCTATTCGTATACAACTTCCTAAAATCTCATCACACACTCACATTTTTTTAAATACCCATGTTGGATTCGTGCTTACTAGTTTCTGAATTAAGTCACAGCTTTATAAGACCATTGCCATTCATTGCTATGGAAAAGTAAGGTCAGAATAGGTGGAAGAAAACACTTAATATTTTAAGTTACTTTGTTCATTTTCAGAGTGCACCGAATTTGGATGAGAAAGCAAGGGCTGGCAGTGTTTTTAAATCGCCGAGATTAAACATGGCATAAACTGAACATTGGCACTTCTTCAGGTCATCAAGGTTCATGGAGAGTTTTTCATTCAAAGTATTTTTCAGAGTATTATTTTGTTAAAAAATTTTAAGGCAGAAAATGGAAAGCATGCAAAATTGCTTCGTAACTGACACACACACACACACACACACACACACCTAAGTTGTTATAATAAGTCATTTAGGTAATTGACAAATTTAGCTTACCCTTGATTTGAAGTGAAGGCAATTTAGGAGGGAAGTTGATGCAAAAATACAGTTTCACCCCTCTCTCAGCTGTTTCCCCACAAAAGGACAGCCCCATCTCCTACACAGTGTCATCCCGGTCTCTGGGTAACGGGATCGCTATATTCCCTTTTTGCCAGATTCTTGCATCTCAATCTTTGGCTGAGACCCAGCCCATCATTGCGTGAAATGAATTACATCAAACTTTTTTTTTGTTGTTGTGTGTGTGGGGTGGGGGGACTGGCTTTTGTTAAAAGTGAGCTGGATATTGAGGCACAAAACAGAGGCTGATTTAATTCTGCAATTCAGATGTGGGTCAAATTGGCATCTTTGTTTTGGCAGCTTCTATGTGACATAAGAAGTGTAGTGACATCCTCCCGTTTCATTTTAAGGGTACAGTAAATAGTTAAACAGGGGATGTCTCCAGCATGTACCTTCAGAATAAATTCTATTAACATTCATTCAAGCATGACAGTCAGTGTATATCAGATATACTATATTATAGTTGACTGGGTGCATACCCATAATACATGGCATATATTACTTACTTTTTATGTATTAAAGAACCAAAATTATTAAAATCTGAGAGGAGACAAGCTCAGAATAAAAAAAAAATCAACAGAAGAGGAAAAGCCGTGTTTCTCCCTCATAATACCATGAATAGCTTGTTTGAAATGTAGGTAGTGAATTGAAAGAGAGAGATATTTGTACCTCAAATTAGAAATCAGACAGATAGAGTACTTCACGACACAAAAAAATGTACACATAACCTACAAACAGTAATAAAAATGCAAATACCCCAAGCAGTTCCCATTTTTTCTTAATTGAATCCACTTTTTCAAGGAGATCATTTGGTAGTAAAACGCCACCTTTCTTCAAAGCTTCAATCTTACTAAGCAGCTCGGTCTTTTTCGGTTGCCTGATGGACATTTCCACACTGTATCGCTAGAACCAGAAGAGAGAAAGAGCCCTCATTACCATTCTAGGAAAACCATTAAATCCAGAGTGTTGAAAGTTCTTGTTTCCAATAATATTTGGGAGCAGATTTTACCGTGAATACCTTGATTTGTGGAGGATTCACCAAACATTGTGATACCTATCACATCCCCATACCCAGACATTGGAATATGTCAGTTGGGTGATGATGATTAATGCCTTTTTAAGCCAAAGCTTACCAGCATATTTGATCTTTACATTGCTCCAAACAGAAAACATCTGATGGAGAAGTATCTACATATCATTTAATATTGGTGAGTGACACAATTGACTTTCATCTGTGTCCCCACAGCACAGGTCTGAATGGTACAAATAGAGTGATCCAGAAAGATGACATGACTCCCTTCTCATCCTGTAAGTCCAGTGAGTCCCCAGCTAATATTTTGCCCTCATTTTCCTTTTACTTAAGAACTCAGTGAGGACTCGGGGAGAAGACCCATATAAAGAGAAAAAAGAAAGCAAGTGCTTTGGCAATGGTTACTAATCTATGCTTCCTTATCGATTATGTAACATGTTCCCCAACATCAAAATTAATTACAAAATTCTCTCTCAATGTGTATTGTATCTGAAAAACTGCCAAGCCAAGTCTCTCCTAAAAGATGTCTTGTTAAAGATAATGTAAGTTCCATTTACTATGACAGTTACTAAGGTGATTCTCTTTGAATAACACTATTTAGGTAACCTCATAGTTAGAAAGTTCTATATGACGAAAGGCTATAAGGGTTCCTGGAATTGTATTCTTTTAAATATATATATGTGTGTGTATACATATATATGTATATACACATACATACACCCTGAAGATAGAACTAGTTTTAAAAATTAGGTATACCCCTGCCCACTGCCTGCCCCCCTGTGGGCACAGGCAGCTCCCACCACACAAAGGCTGACCATTCATTGTAGAGTGCTTTGTAAACGTCACATTTATAAGATAATAAAGTCAGTTCAACCCCCCCCCAAAATAATTAGGTATAAAAATATTAAACCCTTTCTAAAACATGATGGCAACTTCCAAACTCCTTTCCTTAGGGCACAAGGTGAGGTTGCTGGAGTCCTTGGTAATATTGTCTTTTGCTCTATTGGAGGTAAGAGAAGCCTTCTTGTCAGATGAGAAGAGAAGCTTTTGTCTGGGCCAAGTAAGCACATTCAAACCCTTGGGTGATTTTTTTCATCATATTAATATGATATGATATAAAATCTCAAACCAAGATACAATTGAAAGCAGCTTAAAAGAAAAGAAGGTGCAAAATCGGTTTCAGTTAATAGACCTCCGGCATTTGCATGCATATGTTTGCATACTTTTAGCTTCATATTTTAATCTTTCATTTACACTAAACATGCACATCATTTGTATTATGTAAACTTCTCCAAATGTTAGTCATTTGTGGCTCACAGAACAAAAATGTTTTAAATGAGGTGATTTAAAGCATTTCATATTATTAATGAATGTTGATCAGGGTGTTGGAGTATCCAAAATTGCATGAATATGCATAGTAGAAAAAAAATCAAGGGTTGCTTTAGAGCGATTTCAGAAGTTGGGATGTGATACTTGGGAAGTTCTGATTGGGTTTCCTAGTTGTAAGCAATTACTAGAGCCACATGACTCCAACATTTAGGGAACAGAGTGCCCACTAGGGCTTTCTGAAGTCAATACTTACCAAGTATTCTAGAAATATAGTGTTTTATTTGTCAGAGAGATGATTGGAGGGGAGGACAATCCCTTTAGGTAATCAGATTTCCATCTAAAGATGTTGTAACTGACAAAGATCTACATAATTAATTCTGTGAAACATTGACATGAGATCCAGAAAGCCAAGATTTCCAGCAAGCAGAGGAATTCCATTCGAACCCTTTACTTATGCCACATGAATCCATGGACTGCCTCTGGTTGGGCCCCTTGGCAGCAGCCCACGCCAGTTGCCATGTGAACATCTAACAATTTCATAGCTTAGTTTGCTGCCCCAACTTCAAATGGCTCCCATAGAGCAGACTAGTCTAGAAAGAAAACATGCTTAGATGTGAACCAGGGAACTGATAGTCTTGTAATAATACAAATATTAAAGCAGCTAATTTAATTTCAAACACATTGAAATAGCTTTCTCTGTGAAATGCGGTACAAGTGGTGTGCACCAGCTCTTATAAAAGATTGTGAGACTTGAAGAGTTCACCTTATTTAAGCACTCTATTCGTCACCATGTAACCTACTCTGTAAACAGCTGGATGAAAGAGGTGATGGAGGGACGATGCCTTCAAACTGTACAAGCTAAGAGAATCCAGTTTCATTGATCGCTGTGTTGGTCTGTGAATGAAAGGTAGTAGAATGTCATGTAACTGAGGTGAAAATATCTTGATTTTGGAAGCACTCTGGAGGGCGAAGCTGATATGATGTAAGGTCTACAGCTGGGCATGCTGTAAAGTCAGGAGAGGTGTGGTTTTGCTCACGTGAAGAGTTTTTGCTCCTCTTTCTCCACCCACTTTCCAGCAACATCAGATGGGGAGAATCAGCTGCCAGCTCTGTCTGGTCTGCGTCATCCTATCAACTGGGGCTACTTTATCCTGTGGTGAGAAGATAATGTAATCTTCATATTCATTCCACCCACAGCAGTAAAGTGAGCAAAGACGCTCCTATTGTGTCCTGTCATCGGGGGATGTTGTGATATAGACTTCTCTTCAATAGTCAAAAATGAGATTAGCAAAGTTAAAATCAGCTGGCTTTTCTTGCGTGTGAAGGTAAATAAGCATCCAGCATTGAATTTCCCCACAGCACCTGCTGTGGGCCCCTCTGGCTAGCCAAAAATAAAATATACGCTATTGAAAGGGCATATTTACATTATTAAGTGTATTTGCTTGGCCAATTCAATTTTGACTAATGAAGCTGCCTAACAGATATGTGAATGGTCTAAATTAAAGACACAGCTCACTCTAAAATGTCATATGTTAATGTCATAATATATACATGTATATATCTTTTAAAAGAATTGAAAATAACCACAAACATTTAGTGTATTGTTTTAACTAGGAAGTGAAAAAGTCTTTAAAAGAATATGTGCCCTCAGTGCTTACTTTTTTAAAAGCAAAATGCTAACAAGTGAGTTATAAGACAATGCCAGCAAAAATAATTGGGATTTCTGAAATAAATATGCTCAGAAATGCATGAAGACTCAATTGAGATAACTTTTTTTTGACAGTTATGCTAAAGACAGTCCCGCAAACCTTTTTCTTCTTTCTTTCTTTCCTCTTCTTCTTCTTCTTTTTTTTTTTTTTTTTTGTTAAAAATCACACCGAAAATTCTGCCCAAATGGAGACTGGAACAATGCCTTGAAACAGTGTTAATTGTCACCATGGAAACCAGAAGAATAAGCCATTTTGAAACTGGTATAGAAGGCACACATTGAGCGACTCAAGCATTTTTCTGCCTCCTCCATGTTAAAGAACAAGATGCCTTGTCACTGAGAGGTCAGAGAAAGAAAGCATCATGAAAGGGTTGTAGATGCTCACTGTCTAGTAAATAAAAAATATATAAAATAAACTACCTACAGCTAATGCTGTAAGGCTCTACCCAGTGAATCTTTTTGAAAGAGAAAGATCATCAAAAGATGACCAGGACTGGGGGGTGGATTCCACCTAAGCAAAACTTCAGGGCTATATTATGTGAACCTTGCCCTCAAAGCTCCCTGGGAATTCTGCTGTTGTAATAAAACTTCAGAAGAGGAAAGAAAAAAGGCAGCATGATGGAATTCAAAATAACGCTCTAAAAGCACACAGAGAGATTAAGACATCCATTGTAAGACTTTTGTATGGTGCTTCTGTTGGTTATGCTGAAAAGAGACCAGACATTGCTGGACGCAGAGTGGAGCTTGGCTACGAGAGACACAAGAATTAAACCAAAGCATTTTTCTCGATTATTAACACGGATCTCTCAGACTTTATGTCATCGAGACTTGAGTGTTTATTTACATCTTGCACCATTATTACTTTTAACTGGGTTGATGTAAGGAAAGTTTTTTTTTTTTTTTAAGTAGACCGATCCAGCCACTGCATTGAGAAGTTTACATCTCTTTCCTGGATACACAGCATAATCTCTTTCTCTCCATACACATAAGATAGAGTAGCAGACAGACAGACAGACAGAGCTAACTAGCTAGACAGAAAGAAAAAACAAAATCTATGCTAGTTCAGCGAGAAGAAAACATGCTAGGAAAATCCCAAATACCCAAGTACCAGCAAGATTATGTGTGAAAAGATGCAATTTCTTTTTCTTTTTCCACAAAAATGCAGTGATGTGTCGATGACTCCTGCATTGTGTTTTCTGGCTAGTGTTTGCCCTCCTCATGTGAGGCTTCATGGTGGCCCCTTGGCAAGTCCATGCCTAATGCCATTCAGTGGTGAACAAAGAGTCTCTTTATACAAAAGTCCAGGGCCCACAGCTCAGCTCTACGCGCCGAGCGCAGGAATCTGCTAGAGAGACCAGGCTCGCCTTCCCAGCAGCTCTGTCAGGACACCAGCATCCGGCCTTGCACACGGCATGAGATACTGCTTCACACAGAGCCCACGGTGCCCAGCGTCGGGGAAGGTGCTCAGGAATGGGGGAGAAGGCTCGAACCCGAGACAAATAAGAGTCGTTATTTCCTGCAAACGCCTGGTATTTTACCACAAGCGATTTATAGCGAATAATTGCACAAAGAAATTATAAAGACTCCTACAATTGTCCTTGTAAATTAATAATAGGCTCTCTTGATTGGGATAAATTTGCTGCTGAGCCTTTGGAAAAATTAAAAAGTGCAATGTCATTTAAAATTGCCAGAACTAGCACAGCAAATTACATCTGAGGTTAAGAATTGCGCCCCCCCACCCCCACCTCTTCTGGCTTATTCCATTTGCATGATCTGGAAATCACATTACATTGGCCATGTATTGTTAATTGGACATAGATTGCATTATCTTTAATATAAATCAAACTACAAATATTAAAATGAATTGCAAATTCCCTAATAGAAGATCATAAAACAATCTTTCTTAAAGTATCTCCCATTAATAATTTAATTCCAATTATATCACTCAGAAACTTAAGTAGGAGACCTGGCAACTTATTTCCCCAATCATTTTTTTTTACATAACAAATACCTAACGCTTTGTTAATAAATAAAGCTAGCACAGACCTCATTGAAATAGAACAGAAACAATAATAATAAAAAACTCTAACACATTAAGAACTAAAAACTTCCATGTTGGTTGCAAGCAGCACCAAGTTGACCCCTCCAATCCCCCAATCTCTTGTCTACATATGTCAAAGGAGGGGAAGAAAGTTTCCTAGGGTAGAAATTCACTAAGTTCAAGAACTACTATGATCCCAGCCTCCAAAATTAGGAAATTGATCATCTTTATTCTAGATATTTTATAAAAAGGCTTTCCAGCCTCTTGTAGTTTTTTTCTATATATTTTCTATCTTTCTGAAGCTTTTGCATGGCCTTTAATGAGTTTATATTAAATATTTAATACTGTTTAGGGCATATCCACTACTACCCAAAACAGTTATATTCCCAGCAGTCCCACTGTTTCAGGCAGAGGACTTGATTGATCCTCCTAGCCTGAATTGAGCAGAATGAAAAGAAGCAGTTGGAAAATAGCTGCAATCATTTAATGCAGATGACCTCTGACAGCCTCCCAGCTCTTCTATCTGAACAGAAATTTGCATGGGGTCTCTGTGCAGAGGAACAATGTAACCTAAATGGTAGACAATCTTTATTCTAATGAAGTGGGTGTCAAGGTCAATGTAAAACTGCAATGATAAATGGTGCACCACTAGGCAAGAGAAGTTGCATAGGCATTGTAGTGCTTTCACATTAATTGAAGACTGAAATGCACTGCGTGAAAAGCACAAGCCTCTCTTTTCACCATAATGTGTTAATGCGCCAATGCTGAAATGATTTCTTCAAGCTGTTTGCCTGTTGACATGTCTCTTATTGCAAAAATAAGGCAAATGTGGAGTTATGGCCCCCCAAAAGGTGGGCACTTTTAGCTTGCAGCTTTCTTTTGGAGTAGAATTGCAAAAATGGAACACAATGTCCCAAACAACAAACATCCCGATGCAAGTGTGATGCCTTTGATCCCCTCTGCTTTGCTGTTTTCTCTTTAGACCTGTCTTTAATTAGCCTCGTCCAACCAACCAATCTCTTAAAGAACCCTTCCTGGGCTATTTTCCTACTGAGCTCACCATCAAGGGGCGAAGGAGGAGAGAATCGTGTAAGTATTTTTCTCCTCACGTCTAAGTTTTCTGCTTAGTTGGCAGCTAAGATCTTGAGGTATTGCTTGTCCTGAATAAAAATCTAGCAAAAAGCCTATGGTGTACAAAAGAGAATAACTGTATTCTAGTGTGGGTGCTAGAAAGTATAATCTGGTCATCTGATATTGCCAAAATGACTGTTCGACAATAATTACACCATATTCAGTTTATCTAGCAGTTTTTAGTCGGTTAGAATTGCTCACCCTCTAAAAACAAGGGCAGTAAGCTGCTTTGAAAACCCCTCTCTACTTCAGCCTGTAAAGGGAGCACTGTTTGCTAACACGCTCATTAGCAAACACGCTTTTTTCACTCCATCAATTAAACAGAAAATGGAGTCGCACCATTAGTTTCCCCATTTGCTAAAATACTGATAAGCGCATATTACTTCCCATTTGAGAGGTGTTTCCAGGCTCAACTCATCATACGTGCTAAACGGCTCACATTCCGCCACCCCACCCCCATTCCAGTAGACACTGCGATATCGTCACCTTTCCAACACGATTCATCCTGCTACAAAAAGATTTTAATAACACAATTACAGTTCAGTTGTATGAGTCAGGCACAGTCTGTAGGTCTCTCATCTCGGGGCCTAGAAGGCAATTATCCCAATTACTTTACAATAAAGGATATTGCTAACTTGTAACTGATAAACTAGCACACCGTCTCAAACAGGAATCAATATTCCCAAAATGACAACTCGGGAGGGGGGAACAACATGAAGGAGAAGAGTGAAAAAGAGAAAGAAAAAAAAAGTTACTGATGAAACTGTTTAAAAAACTGTACAGCTTCATCTGTGTGTGATTTGTCAGGTCTGAAGCTTTGACGTGCCCAAGGGGCAGACCCCAGCGGGGAGTAGGCTGCCGAGCTAAATAGCTGTGAAAGAAGTCTTAATGTAGGATGGAATTCAAACTAACCTTGACATGACCTCGGGAAAAATATGCAAAAAGTAAAATGAATGCACTCTGCTAGATACATCCTAATTTTGTGGGGGAGCTGGTTAGTTTGACAAACATCACTGAGACCGTAAAAGAAAAACAGAATGCTAGGAAAGAGGGAAAACTTTGGAATTCAGGCAAAGAAAAAAAAAAATGCAAGCAGGCATGATGTGTTACTGTGAAGGCATGTGAACTGCTTGGAAATGATCCAAATAAAACCCCACGCCGAACAATATTGTTGGCAGCCTATCTCTTGAGGGAAAAAAATTGTTGTGGTTGTTGTCGCTGTTGCTGTAGCTTGAATATAAGTGACACAAAGCCAAGATTACATCATTGCATTACAAAGTCTGTTGTAGCTTTTAGCTGAGCAAGTCCCATGGATCTCTTGGTTTAGGAGAGTAATTCACCAGGAGATTTTAATATGTCATTATTTTTTTTCCTTCAGTGACAGTAATAAATGGAAGGATTTAAGGAAGAAATACCCTAGGTGCTCTTCAGTCTATTTCTTGCTTTTGATCTCTGTGGGATAAGCCACACACAAGTTTTAGATGGTCTACTGCATCCTGATTTGGCTTTATTGTAAATTATGCTGGGTTTGAAGTGATCAGCTTAGTGGGAAGGCATTTTGCTCTTGTTTTCTGGCCAAGAACTGGCTAACTCACGAGATAGATGGAAATTTTAATTGAGTGTCAACTTGTGTATAAATTCAATCCTATTACCTTCTCAATGCAATTCTGTGGCAATACCACTCACAATACGACTATCCAGATTTTAAACATAATTAGATTGCTAAGAACAGATAACCCCAAATATAATGAGGCAACTCCTACAGCAAGGAAGTGAATTCCTGGATTGGGTGTACTGGTATGTGCTTCCATTAGATTATCATAAGCATGAATAAGCAGGCGGATGCCATCGCTTCGAAGAAGAAAAGAAGTCCAGTGAGTACTGCAGAGAACCTGTTGAGAAGCCATCCGAGCATGTCTGTTCAATGGATACTATGCACTAGCTGCTGAAATATGAGGCCTATGCTTCTGTAAAGACTTACAGCCTCTGGGTTCACTATGAGTTAGAATTGACTTGATGGCTGGGGGTTTTATGATTGGTGTCCTTGATTTTGGTTTTTGGTTATTATGACATGCTTACTTGACATTTTTACTAATGGTATGAATTAGTCAAAAATATATGGCACATCGATCTGATTATAATAATATCATTGATCAATGAAGATTAGATATTGTAGCTCAGAGATTCTAAGTTCAAATGCTTACAACTAAATGTCATGCTAGACAACTGGATCTCTGGAAAAATAAAAATATATTTCTGATTTGCAGAGTTTGCCTGTTCCCCTGGTATAAACACCCCTGCCATCAAAGATCCCAAACTACCAATGATTGCTGAATTTTTAAGAGCTTGGCTCCCATAAGCCAGAACTAGCTAGCCCCATACTCATTACAAGTGAGGTAATGGAGTTGAATTGGGCAAAGATAAATATTCTATCTGTTATATTCAGGTGAATATGATCCACTATCGTCAAGTTTGCTTCAACTCATAGTGATCCCACATGGGGTTTTCAAGGCTATATACTTTCGTGGAATCAGATAGCCTCATCTTTTATGAAGTGGGTTGGGAGTTTCCAGTGCCAATCTGTGGTTAGCAGTCCAACATTTACCCAGAAGCACTACCTGGGGCCTTTAATTAGTACTAGTATCATGGAAAAAGAAAGATTGACTATACCCAAACAAAACTCAATCCATAAAGGAAACAATTAGACTTGTAAGTAATGTGGCTATAGATGATGAGAGAGATCAGGGGGGGTGTGGGAAACAGATAATGGGAAGAAAGTGTATATGGATGAATCCTTTACTCTCACCCTGTGGGTTGGAGATGATTTCCACCACATTATCATCATTAATATTGTTCTCCTATCTCCTCCCATAATAGTGCTACCTTAAAGTTACCTCTGGCAAACACATGGCTGATTGCTATCTAGCCTAAAGCTTTCACTATAGGAACAAACAGATGGTATTGCTCTCTAGACTGAAGACAGCCACACACACACCACCCCCTGCTTACCTGCCCTGCCCCCTCCTCCCATCCCACCCCTCCCCACCCCCACTCCCCGCCCTGGGCACTAGTATTAGGTTCAAGTCCCTATGAACTCAGAAACTTTTTAAGATTAGGGTACTTCCCACTTCATTCTCTATGTGGTTACCTGTAATTGGGGGTCTTGCACACCTCCTGAGTGTATATAAGTCTTAGAAATATCTTCTCTGTGTGTGGGGGGGCCTGGCTCCTGAAGTCAGGGTGGTTGCAGAGGTGAGCACTTGCATGCCTCATCTTGTCTGATAGTTCTTTAATTTTACCCCTCAGTTACACAACTGCCCAGTAGACTCATTCAATTGTGGGGGCTGGTACTCCACAAGAGGAAACATATCCTACTTCACAGGGACAGCTACTACTCAGCTCTGCCAATTAGACTCATGGAGGATTATGGCTTCAATGTGATCAGGTATATGTAAGAGAAACCCAGAATTCTTATTTTTATGTGGATTGCAATCTTTTTTTAAATGTTGTATTTTAACTTTTTAACATTGTACAGGCCAAACTATATCTGTAAATCTGTAGGCAACCATTTTGCAACTCTATTTTAGATGATAATATTCAACTCTAGAGGGGACAAAGCAAGTAGGCAAAATATATCAACTCAAAGAAGGGCAAATACATATTTCAGAACTGCTATGCAATTCATTACTGTATCCTTTCTTCCCAACTTGTCTCCCTCCCCCTAAAAAAAACCCCTCCAGATCCAATGTCGTAAGAAAGAGACAAGGTTTCAATTATTTTAGGTTCAATATGAATCATTGTCTAATGGAAGAGCAAACATGATTCAGGACTGGATTAAGATGAAGGGAAGGTAAAGCCTTAGGCTAGATCAGCATTTCTCAACCTGTGGGTCATGACCCTCTTGGGGGTCTATCTACTCTTTCACAGGTGTCCCCCATTCATAACAGTAGCAAAATTATAGGTATGAAGGTAGCAACGAAAATAATGCTATGGTTGGAGAGTCACCACAACATGAGGAACTGTACTAAAGGGCCATGGCACTAGGAAGGTTGAGGACAACTAGCTAGAGGGTAGACAGGAATTAATTTCGGTGACGGGCAAGCTAGTATTCTATAAAAGAGAGAAGAAACATTAAAGCGAGACAGGGACAACTACTGAGGGCTCTGATAAGTAGTGTAAATTATTGAATACAAAACCGCTCATATGAAATATGTACTCACATCGATTTCATAATAGAAAGTTAAAGATCTATAAGACAGTTAATCAACGAACCAGTTGGCCTGTGATCTGTTAGTCCCAACCCTGTTTTCTTGGTTCTGGTTGAATTCTAGGTTCTGAAAGGGATCTACAGAATGAATTCTATGTCTAAAGGGAAGAACTCAAGGAAGGGAAAGTTGAACACTTCTGCCAGGGCAAGCTATTGAAAAAGCTGGAGGTATTCAGATCAAGAGAGAATAAGACTGGGAGGTTAGAGACAGGAGGGAATGGAGAACCTGTGCAGGAACAAAAATCATCTGACCTCAGAAGTCAGACTTGGATCAATGACTGAAGCATAAATCCATGTGTAGCATTGGAGAGAATGAATTTCCCGTCACCCCAAGCATTCAGGCAGACATAGGAAAGCTACCTGGATAGGATATTTTTTGTTTTGTTTTGTTTATTGGGGGGGGGCATCACTGCCCTCTCGTGGTCATGGGAGCTACCCAGCCTTGCTCCTGGAGAGGTGCTGCTGGATTTGAACCGTCAAGCCCGTGGGCTGCAGTCCTGCACTAAACCACTACGCCACCAGGGCGCAGCCTGGATAGGATATTTTATGAGATAAAGAAGCCCTGGCTGAGCACTGGACTAGATGATAGAGTCCAAAGCTCCTTTGTGCTTAGGAAAAGTCGGGCTCTTTTGTTCAGGCCACAATCATAGCCATCAGTCATAACAATCACATTTACTCTGCACAGAAAAGGGAATGCCCAAGTGTGGAAAACACCACAGGAAGGCAATGCCACCACTTGCTGGAACACAATTCGGATCAAGGTTCTCACCCAGAAAAATCTGAACGAACCACAACCAAGCAGACACAACCACATAAAACGTAAGATATAAACTCTCAATTCAAGATAGAACACTGAGGCCCCAAAGAAGGGACGAAGCCAATGGAAAATTCTCCATCCTTTTTGAGGGAGAAATTTCACAGAGTGTGAGGTCTTGAACAAAATCTTTCAGATCTTTTTACTTAATGCATAGTGAAGACTTCGAATGTAGACTCTCAGTTATTCCAATATTTCATACAAGGTCCTTCTTGTATGTCTCTTTTTGAACAATAGAAACTTCACAAATGGCATCCCCCTCCTTTTTTTTTTCCTCTTCTGCTAGAAATGCAGACCTTTCTTGCACAAATACTTAAGAAATGCCCTAGCATCCTTGTTGCTACCACTGTGGGCATATTGGTAATCTCTCCTGCATGCTATGAAATGCCATCGCTTTGCTACATTATGCTGAAAATCTACACATTGCAGTGGGTATTTTTCTTTTTTTTTTTGTGCATTTCAATGCACTTCAGTGATGATGTGGATCATTTCCATAATACATCATGACTGCTCTAATTACAGTTTCATTATGATATACCCTATCAGGGCTGTCGTCCTAATGTCATGTCAGCACAGAGTCTGAATAGTTATGCAGTTATGCAATATCTGTTAGTGTATGCAACGGAGGATGGACAAAAGACATGAAGAACAGCAAAAAATGCCTTGCCCCTCAGCTTTCCCCCTTTTAAAAAAGTTCCCTACTTAAAAGTATCATCTTTTGTGTTTTACTACTAGACTAACATAAACTCCAAAAATGATTCTTTTCATTTAATTTCAACATCTATATAACTCAAAATGTTTACATGAAGCCAAATCATAGGAAGAAGACCAGGAAAGACCATTTCTCAGTGTTCGTAGTTCTGCATCCAAACCATAAGACTCACCTAAGCCATGCTCTAAGAAATCTAGCACAATTTAAGGCCGGAAGTTCAAGTCCATAGGAGGCTCACTGCCTTGCAAACCTCATTCACCCAGCATTTTCTGTCTTCCTTGGTCTCTTGTGTAGACAGGACATTTGCTCGTGCCCTATCTCTCAAGGAGACCTGATGGCCTGTGGTTCCCTACTGTTCTAGCCACAAGGTCAGCAGTTAGAAACCACCCACAGTTCTTAGGGAGCAAGACAAGATGAGGATGTCTACTCCCTCCAAGAGTTAGAATCTCAGACACCGATCGGGCACTTCTACCCCAACCTATGCAGTTGCCAGACATCGGGATCGACTCTACTTGATGAACGGTGTCTTAAAAGCACTGTGATAATGGAATTGCTATCCATACGTACTTCCCTAAATAAAGAGCATAAATATTTTGCTTGCTGTTGATGTGGCTGCTAAAAACTACCCAACCCCGAATGTAAAAAACAGAAATCTACTTATCTGTCTTGAAAAGAAGAATGAACCCTTGAAACACAAGGGCTATGTCTTTCTTTGGTCAACCAAGGAGGACCGTGCCTAGCGGAGGCTTCCAAAAACACACAATCAATGAATAGTTCTCAAGCTAAGTGATACATGAACTGCAGCTCGTTGTCACAGACAATAACAGGAGAATTTATAAGCGTACCCCCATATCTTTAGAGTGGAATTACAAGCCTTCAATGCAAGTATTTATAATGGAAATGCTGATGAAGTCAAAACTATGAACATGCAGAGTTGTGCAGCAGCAGCCATTTCAAATATAGATATATTTTTAGCATTAGGAGGCACCAAGTTTGTTTAAATCTGGACTTTTTCCCCACAATTGCAAGTAATGTTAATCGCACACTGTAAACGTTAAGGCTAAGTGTGCAATGTCAAAATAGATTGAATCTCTCTGAAAATTGGAAATTCAGGCTTTTCAACGTAATCCAGATGTTTGGCTTTTATTCAGATTTCAAGAAAGAGGGAACTAATATGATATAAAATTCATACATGCATATTTCATTAGTGCCTTTTGTATCGCTGAATTAAACATTCTGAAACGTGCTTTTTCCAAATCACATAGAGTTTTAAACCAAAGCAGTTGCCAAGATGTTGTGCACCTCAAAAATAATGCCAAATTAATTTCATAAGGAAAAGACTATAGAACGCTTATGTCAACTCTGTTGAAAATGATACTTCAAGGAGAATATCTTGCCCTGAAAGGCGTTGCTGTAGAAAGATGGTGTTAGAAATCTATGCTAATCAGTGGCTCCAATGACTGCAGAAGGCACTAGCCCTTTATTGTCATCGTCATTAAAGTGCCTTTTCAAGTTTAGTACAAATGGATAACCCCAGGGATTGTGGACTTCAGTCTATGTCTAAAACTCTCCGTGTGATGGTTAGACGGTGAGACAGAGACCATCATCTTGTTCTGAGGTTGCCCACACCCAAAATACAATGACGAGCCATCATTATTCTGTGGGTATTCATCAGGACTTCATCTATAAGGCTAGGAGATCCAATGCCATGAGATTTTATGGGTAAGCTACCTGTACTGCCTGTCCAGTATATAACAGTCAATGTCTTAGGTCACTTATTTAGGCTGTCTCTAATGTCTTTACTTCTGATGAGGACAGAAGTGGGTTTTAGAATTAGATTATAAGTCCCTGAAATGACTGGATAAAAGCAAGGACCACGTGTCATTCCCCTTTTATTTACCGTGATGCTTAGCATTGTGGTTTAAATTACAAAAAAGGTACTTGTCTAATATTCATTTGAACTACCCCAAAGAGAGACAACACAATATAGGCTGACATATATGCCAGATATAAGGTAAGGAGACAGAATGAGGAGAGAGTGCTCCCTTACCTAGCTTGAAACTTCTTTCACAGTCAGAAAACTTACTCAGCCAGAACGTCGAATGCTGCAAACATTATATTCAATTTCCAGTAAAAATCATAAACAAATCGTTCAAGACTAGTTGGCACACTCAGAGAGATTCTAATTAAAACAATGGTGAGGCATCATGTGACAAACCAGACAAACAACTAAGCAACAACAAATACACCAGAAATCAACAAAGCCTGGCAAGGAAATGGAAAGAGTGAACATTCATATGTTGCTGCTGGTACTATAAAATAGTGCCACCATGGTGGAAAACAGTATGAAGCTTCTTTTTAAAGCTAGGAAATGGGGCTGAGCCCTGGTGGTGTAGTGGTTGTGCGTGGGACTGTGGCCCACTGGGTTGGAGGTTCAATTCCAGCTCCATGGAGCAAAGGCTGGGCCTCCTATTCCCACCACCTGGGGGCAGTGATGCCCCCCCCCCAAAAAAAGCTAGGAAATGAAAAATGTATTATATATACACATATACCTATAAAGCTAATTTATATACTACTAAGTATATGTCCTAGAGAAATAAGAGTCATGGCATGAACAGATATGTTTATCACAGAGCTTCATAATAGAAAAAAGGTGGAAACAACCTAAGCAGCCATCATTGTATGAATGGATAAATGAACTTTGGCAGATATTTATAACAGAATACTAAAAACATTAATGAATAATGGTGAACTTGCAAAACATCAAATAACATGGTGGAACCTATAGCACATTGTCCTGGGTGAAATTAGTCAGTCACAAAAGGACAAATATTGTATGAAACAACTACTGTAAAACAATTTTTATTGAAAAAATACTTGTACGAAGCAAGAAACAGTAGTTAAGTGGTTGATGGGAATGAGGTAAACCACTAACTACAGGGTAAATACATATTAAGTTGCATGAAGAGAAAGGCAATATATAAAAGGAGGAAGGGCAGTCCCAAATGATCAAGGTTTACATACCCAGTCCTGCATTAATGATAACAACAATAAACCTCTATTGATAGCTTTTCAAACTCAACAAGTATGGGAAGGCAATTAGGACTATGTTCATAAATATAGACTTGATGAAGGGCATTTCCACATGTATTTATTTATAGGTGCTGTATATATACACCAATGAATGTGATAGAACACACCAGGAGAAAGTTATGAAAACTCCCTAGACCTAAGAAACCACTTTGAGAGCATGTACAATTGGGCCTAGGGTCTCAGAACACCAAGGTCAATTGGCATAAACTCACTACCCGCAAATCAATACTGACTCATAGGGACAATTGGCACAGCAGAGTCTACAAAGACAACATCAGTTGTTGAAGCTTAAAAACCAATGAGCAGCCATCGGAGATGCTACTCTGTCTTGCGTTTCCAGAGGGGAGGGAAGACTGGCAATGATGAATGACATTAGCCCATAGGACTAGGGGATCTTGCGAAGGTTGGATTGCATCACCATAAAAACCAAAAGAACTACATAGATAGCACTGCTAACCAGTCTGCAGGGAATCACGGTAGAAGTTTCTAGACAGGGTGGGAACAATCTGAACAAAAATCAAAATACTTGCAAAAAGTCCGGGCTTACTACGCTGATAGAGAGAGGTGGTACCCTCAAGAGTGAAGGTCTTTAGACATCCTTCGGGTCTGGATCTGAACTCGTCCCTGTGGCTCTACTTTGAGCTGCAAGATAGGCCCATTAAGCAGAGAAGAAAGCCAGCAACACCAGGAGCTATGAACTAAGAACAATCAATCCGTCCTATGAAGGATCATAAAAAATTTTGTGGAAATTTTTCATTCTCTTTTAACTCCATTTTCCATCAACATTTTGAAACTCCTTCAAACCAAGTCCATAGAGTGACCTTTTCCCAGGGATAAAGCTAAAAAAAGAAGTCCTAGCAGTGCAGGGCATTACTTGCTGGGCTGCTAACCACAGAATGAGGGGTTCAAACCCACTGGGAAACAGGTGAGTAGAAACTGCAAACCCAAGGAAGAAGTGGGGAAGGTGCTCGCTGTTTAATCATGGGAATTGCAGTCAACCTCACAAACCAGAAAAAACAGAAACTGTTGAAGGAAAATCCACTTTGGTCTGTAAACTTTTACCCAAATAACAATAGAATGTTAAAAAATAAACTAAATGAGGGCTGAGCCCCGGTGGCGTAAGTGGTTGAGTGCGGGACTGCGGCCCGCTGACTTGGTGGTTCGGATCCAGCGGCGGCTCTCAGGAGCGGCACTGCGTGGCGCCCACGACCACCAGAGGCAGTGATGCCCACAAAAAAAAATAAATAAAATTAAAAAAAAAATAAACTAAATGTACCCTCGCTGACCGAAGGCCTTTTGGGGTCACCAATGGGGAAATGATCAGGACTGTGCCCTGTCTGACCCAACCACATCATGGGAAACACTAAGAGTGTGCCACAGAGCATGGAGTTCCAGATGGAGTGCCAAGGATATACTTTGGGGCCAGGGGATGGCACCCCAACCAAATCAACCAGGGGACACCCCCAGAGGTCAATGAACAGACCTTGAACTATTTACAGGTTTTTATATTGTTATTATTTATATATTTTTACATATACATATATATGTATAGGACATTGGGGGTTTTTTGTTATCATTGTTTTCTTTTCTTTGGTTGCTTCATTTTAGGCTGTGTGTGTGCAGGTATATCTAGATATGATAGGCTGGATGAACAGTCTGGAGGAGAAAATGATGGGACTAATGGTCCTGGGGGCGGGGGGGGGGTGCATGGGAGGTGGAGAGGAGAAAGGAGGTGGTATTGACCCACCCAGGGATAAGGGAACAACAAGTGATTCGAAATCAGTGACAAGGTGGGTGTGAAAGGCCCAATAGGGACTGATCAGAGAGAAAATGGAGGCTGAGCATGATAGTGGGACAAGAGGAAAGTAAAAGGAAATAGAGGAAAGAACTGGGGGGTAAAGGGCATTTAGAGGTCTAAATACAGGCATGTACATAGATGCATCTATTTATATATAACGATGGGGAAATAGATCAATGTGCACATACTTATAAGGTTAGCATTAGGACAGCAGATGGGTATTGGATCTCTACTCAAGTACTTCCTCAATGCAAGAACATTTTATTCTATTAAATTGGCATTCCATGATGCTCACCTTCCCAACACAATCACTGAAGACAAATGTGTGCATAAGCCAAGGTGATGAAGAAAGCTGATGGTACCCGCTATCAAAAGACATAGTACCTGGGGTCTTAAAGGCATGAGTAAACAAGTGGCCATCCAGTTCAGAAGCAACAAAGCCGACATGGAAAATGTATACCAGCCTGGGTGACTATGAGGTGTCAAAGGGATCTGGTATCAGACATCAAAGAACTAAAAATTATATCACTATAAATGAGGGGGAGTACAGATTGGGGACACAAAGCCCATCAATAGGTAAAGTGACATCCCCTTACAGAGGGATTGCAGGGAGGAGACAAGCCAGTCAAGGTACAGTGTAGCAACAATGAAATGTGCAACTTTCCTCTAGTTCTCAAATGCTTCCTCCCACTCACTATCATTATCCCAATTCTACCAGACAAATTCAGCTTGACCAGGGGATGTACACTGGAGTCGGAAACATGGGAATTTAGGATAGATAATCCCTTCAGGACCAGTGGTGGAAGTAGTGATATTGGGAGGGTGGAGGGATGGTGGAATAGAAAGGAGGAACCACTTTCAGAGATCTACATATAACCTCCTCTCTGGGGTACAGACAACAGAGAAATGAGTGAAGGGACACAAGGGACAGTGTTTGATATGAAAATGTAATAACGACTTGCAAATTATTAAGGGTTCATGGGGGAGGGGAAGGAAGAAGAGAAGGGAAATATGGGGAGCTGGCACTGGGGGTCTAAGTTGAGGGAGGATGTTTTGAGAATGATGATGGCAGCAAATATGGAAATGTGGCCTGCATACAATTGATGTATGATGGATCATGATGGGAGTTGTATGAGCCCCCACTAAAATGATTTATTTTTTAAAAAGGAGGGAGAAAGAGGAGCTTATACCAAGAGTATAAGTAAAAAATATTTGGAAATGAAGATGGCAACATGTATACAAAAATGCTTAATACAAATGATGTAGTGAATGTTATAAGAACTGTAAGAGCCCCAATAAAACCATTGAAAAAATAAAATAAATGGTCGACACAAAGGCACTTCTATCAAATGTATCAAGAAGTAGAGAGAAGTGACAGCAATTTTTTACCTTTTATGAGACTATGCTTCTCCAGCACAAGAACATTTGATCAGATCCAAGATGCCGAGCCCACATTCCAGCTCTAATATCCGCCTGCCAGCGACTTGAAAAGCACTTCTGCCCCTGCCTCCCCTTTTTGTATCTTTGCCCTCCCTGCCCATGTTTACCCGAGAGATTTTAAGAAAATAAATTTCTGAGAGTTTAGGCTCTAAGCTTTAAGCACTGTTTCCTGCTTGAGTCTCAGAAAACTTGCTTGTCATTTCAATAGATTGTTCTCTGAAGGCAAGGCCATGGGGAAAGTTAGTAATATCACGTCTGTCTTACAGATTAAAAATTGATACACAGAAGCAAAGTGACTTGCCCAAGGTCAGTAAGATAGTGACAAGGCCCAGAAATGGAATTTTCAGAAGGAATCTGGACATGCTATCGCTCTTGGAAATGGATCTCTAGATCTTAGTCTACACCCCTGAGGGAACTGGTGCGCCCTGGTGGCACAGTGGTTACGAGTTGGGCTGTGATCGCACCTTCCGCACTTCGAAACCACCAGCAATTCCACACAAGAAAGACTGGGCTTCGACTCCCATAAACAGCTACAGCCTCAGAAACCCACAAGTCAGGGCTGAGTCCCGATGTGCTAGCATTGACCCGATGATGGTAAGAGAACAGTAAGTTTTAATTCTATGAGAAACACTGCTTCATGTATTACTGGTGGCAGTGAGTGAGAGTTGGAATAATAATGCAATCATGTGAATAAAGCTCAAAATGCCATTCTGAGTATTTCAGAAGTGGACAAAAGAAAGCAAGTCAACCTTTGTGGCGTCTACGGAAACATTCAACTTGATGTTGGCTCATCTTCCAAACCTCTTTAGACTTTGAGTAGCGTGAAGGTGAGGCTCAAAGGGAAAATAGGAGAGTTGCTGGTGGTCGTCCTATCTTTTGCTTAGAGGAATGATGGTGGCAGTTGAAAGAAACTCTGGAATGGATGGGGATGTTTAGTGGTGTAAACTAAGACCATACAGAGACAACCCCTCTTCTGCTAACTGATTTTGAACATTTTCCAAGCTACATAAGGAACTTTACCATAAACCTTCAAGAAATTGTATTAGAATAGCTCCATCAAGGAGTGTGTGTGTGTGTGTACAGTGACTCAAAATAGTGAGAAAAATAAGAAAGAGAAAGAAGGCCTGCATTTTTTTTAAATGAAGAAATCACACAAATGAACTGAGATAAAGTAGGACGTAATAAGGGAAATTATAAAGGTTTCATCAGATAGTGGCAACAATGACTGGTCCTACAGAGACAAATCATAAAAGTTACAGGAAAATAGCACGATGCAGAAGAGGGTGGAAAACATTCCTAGAGGAGGTGGGTGACTTCTCTGAAACTATCAGATGGAAAACAAAAAACATGGTGATGACATGAAAGTTACAGAAAGTCTAAAGAAATTACATAAAGTCTAAAGAAAGTTACATAAAGTCTAAAGAAATTACATAAGGTCTAAATCTCATTCCAGAGATTGGAAACAAAAGAGGTAGAACCACGAGGCTGTGGCCCTCTAGCACAGTTTACAACAACAAAAGCAGGCAAATTTTCAGGAAGAAATGCTTGTTAGGAACCATAGGTGCTAGGATTTTTCCCTCAGTGCCACTGAGAGGAAGGCCCTGTGTGGAATATTATCAGTCCTGTAGCTGTCATGTGTCTTTGTTTTGATATCACTTTGCTACCTGATCCCAGACAAGTCATTTCACTATTCTGTGGACATGCCATCGTGGCCAAATATGCCAAACAAGAACAATGGTGCTCTTGCCACTTATTTATTACATATATTTCAAAAAATAAATAGCTGGTGTTATTGAAGAGACTCCAGATCTCTGTGGAATATATACTCTGTGTGTGTGTGCGCGCGTGCGCATGCTGGGGAGAAAGCAACAACCATGGGCTCAGACAGCAGCAGTGGAGGATGGCCTAGGATGGGCGGGCTTCATTCGGTTGTCACTGTGAATTGGAGTTGGCTTGATGGCACCTGACAAAAAAGACCACCAACAGCCATTTGTAAAAGGACTGCAAACTTCCTGGTGATTTTAGTAATCTGCCTGAAAAGTAACATTACTCTTGTCTGGCACTATTAAAGAGGAAATGACATCATGTCGAGTTATACAAAGGTACATCATGTATTCTATTAGGATATACACCACACAGGTGTCACTATCTTCCCCTACCTTCATTGAAAGGAGGAGAGAATCTGTTGGCAATTCTCAGTACTCTGGCTCCTCAACCACTCTTCCTAACACACACACACACACACACACACACACACGCACACACACACATTACCCACTACCTGCTGTAAACATGGTGGTGAAAATAGTTAACACTTCATGATATCTGCAGTACAAGGTGATTCAGGGTATTGGCAAATAGATATATAAACAGGTAGTTCAGTATTTTAAAAATCAAAGTACAAAGATGTACTTGAAACCATGTTGCTCATGGTTTACCTTGCTTTGGATTATTCACTAGCTGAGGATTAGACTGTGTTCATCTGGGAATAATAATAATATTAATAATGTTTTAATAAATGGACTCACTCCCGTGGATCGGTTTTCAGTGAAACCCTAAAAAGTTCAAGGGAACAAGAGTATCAGGGAGGGCCATGCTCCTCGGAGTATCAACCATTTGCAATGGAAGCAGCAGTATTTGCCAAAGAATAAAGTTCCAAAGAGTGAAAAAGAGAAAAAGTGGAAAGAGGAGCCACAGGGTGGGAATGGGAAACACAGGAAGGAAGTGGGGTAAGCAATATCCCATGGCAGGCATTGCAGTCAATAACATGAAACAAATGCGCACGGGTTGCTGCGTGTAGAACTGATCTATTCTGTAACTCTTCACCCAGTCTACAATAAAACACGGCAAGAGAACAAAAACCACTTCCTAAGATTGCTGTGGGAATCAAATGAGCTGATACTGGCATACCAAGGCCTTAAAGTAAGTCCTGTTACATACACAGTAAGCACAATATGTGTTTGTTAAATTTGACTCAAACATTACATGTGAAGAAAATAATACCTTATGATAATGCTTCTTATCTTTTTTTTTTTTTTTTTTTTGGCTGCTAAAATGGGAGCTGAAGTCCAGGGCTTCAAAAAGTTTGTGGAAGAATTCTGTTGTCTTTTAATTCAATTGTTTCATGAAGTTTTTGGAGTGCATTTTTATATACATATATATACATATATATATTTGTGTATGTAACTTTTCTTCACTGAAGGAAGCATGGAGTCTAAGATTCAATAATGAACAGGATGCAGTAAGATAGCAATCTTTATTTATTGTGTTTGACTGAATATCGGGAAGAAGCTCTTACGAGTTGACACTTGTTTCTTGATGTTAGTTGAGTCCTGTAGATGCCTCGCTCAGGCCCTGGGTGAAGGGTTTCCTCCTTGCTGAGCTTTTCTGTGATGCAGTTCGCTGTCATGTATTTACATTCTATTCAGCAAGGTGAGGTTCAAACCTCCCTTCTTCCGTAAAGATTTTTTTTAAAAAAGAAAGCACTAGATATTTTATAAAGCAAATTTACTGCTTTTTTTTATTATTTTGTGGTTGTCTTACTTTTCTTGATGAAGACTTGTGATATCGTTTCCCTCATGCAACCACGAATCTGCCCTTCACCACATTGCTCTCCTGGGAAGTAGATACAATAGGAAATTCAGAAACTAGAGTCACTGGATCTCCAGGTTAGGTTTTGAATTTTAATATTAGCTCCTCCTTTAACCAAAATTCTCTCCAGACCTTTCCGATATCTACTCATGGACAGCCAACCGGTTGATAGGAGATGATGTGTTTTTAGGAAAATAACCTGTTGATAGGAGATGATCTGTTTTTATGGAATTATAGGTATGTGGATGTTATGAAAAGGGTGAGAAACATTTGGTTATTCCACCAAAAGCAAAAGGTAAGAAAACTAAAATGTGGAAACTAAGAAGTCAAAAGAAAACAAACTGGACTGCTGTGAGAGATTTAGCAAAAGGCATTATGGAGAACCCCACTGAATAAAAGTAAAATGAAACAGAAAGGCCTAAGGAGCACTCATGAAACAGGTGTTTATGACTACTACATGAAATGAATCAAAATTAGTGTGGTGATTAGAAATTACACACATTTCATGTTCGACAGAAAAAAACCTTTTACTGACTTGGGAGTTTGTCCTCCTAACCTTAGAAACGGAGTTCCTAAAGGTCTGATATTGCCAAATTGCTGATAGGCAAACTCAATTACTAATGGAAACAATCTTAGTTTTAGCATTGTTTATTTTTTTAACCAAAGAGGAAATCATGAATTTGGAATGAATAACCATCTTATTCCACCCCTCACTTTACAGATGAGGCAGATGAGATAAGAGAGGACACAAGTCTAAACAATAATATCTCCTTCTCTGGGAATTTCTCACATTGCCTCCCAATTTTCCCTCCCTGACACCGGCTGCAAGGGAAGCTGGGAACAGAAGCAAGAGTACCTTGAAATGGGGTGTGTGGAATACAACAGCATGAAGAGCCAGAGGTCCATGCCTTCTCTTCAGGAGAAATTAGTGCCACAGATGGAGATCTGAGCCTCAGTGGTTTTTGTCTTTCCCTGCTAAGTATACATATGCGAGCAGGATAAGTCATGGTATATTAGGTGGATCAACCGAGTTTGTTTATTCAAATTTTCCTTGTGTGTGTGTTTGCATTTAAATATTTCGTTTTGTTGCTTCCAGATGAACGGTTTCTAAGTCTGATTTAGGATTTACTTTCCTCAGAGGCCAGTGTGAATTTATGTTTCAGAGACTAACCTGAAATGTAAGGACTGCAAAGTGATTTCTGAGCCACCAAATTGCCAGTCATGATAAGAAGGGAATGGTGAAAGGCCAAATTGAAAGATCCACTTTCTGGGCTTTCCTTTGGGTCACACCCTCACAATAGAGTCTAGGAGGCCACCTGGTGGCGAAAAGAACCAATTAACCATTTAATGCTATGCAGAGAAGCAAGCGGAACAGGTAGGGTTTCAGTTGTCACAAAAGGGGAATGAGAATTGAAGGCAAAATGGTGATAGAAAAGAGGTATTAATCGTATTGAGGTAGAGCGGAGAGAAAATTCCATTGGGAATCCACTAAAATCTCTGGAACAAATTTCATGTGCCTAGAGATTTGTCATAAGACATCTTGATTATTCCCAGGGATTGGCAAACCCTTGCAGAGAAGGTCCGTCTAGTAAATAGTTTAGGGTTTGGCCCGTCACCACCACAATGACTCAACTCTGCTACGGTGGGGTAAAAGTAGCCCAAACCAACATAGACACAAATGTGCCAGGGTGTGTTCCAATAAAACTTTGTTTATAACAACAGGCTCTGGGCTGGTTGCACTTGGCCAGTGGTACACTGAGCATGCTCACCGAATCCTTTAAGGATGACTTTCCGAGGTGGGTGCTATTTTCCGGGCGTGAAGGCTGGAGCAAGGCAGGCTGGAATAATTTGCTGGGAAGATGCAGGAAGTGCCTTCTAACGAAGAAAGGCTTTGTGCAGCTTCATGGCTATTTTTCCTCCAGGACAGCACACCCTTGTCCTGACCCTCCCTCCGTTTATCTCACAGAGGCAGCTTTGCGTGGCCTTGATGCTGAGAGTGGTGGCTTTTGCTTCTGTCTCTCTAGCCCACAGTCCCATTTGTCTCTTACCCTCTCTCTCTCTCCATCACTTCGCTTGTGTTTAAAAACTTCCTGTCAGTTTTCATAACAACAGATGTAAGCAAGCATGGAGAAGAGACAAAAGCACTGTATTCAAAATAGATAGCCAGAAACACAAGAAGAAGCCGAGGAAACTGTTATACTGTATAGGCTCCAAGTGGAACTCGGGCCCAAGACACTGTACTCACTCTTACATAAATTATATATTATACATCCACTGGGGAAAGCAGCAGCTCTCGTCCCTAAATGGAAAGACGGTTGGTTGGTTTTGTCAGCTTTTATAGCATTTTCTCTTTCACTTCTATCTCCCCCTTCCACCCCCCACCCAAGAATAATCTACTGGTTGTACCATCTCTGGCCACCTTCACTTACAAATGATCCATGAACTATATTTCATTAGCGCTAATAAGAGAGAGATGAAAAACCTGATGGAGAGATCCAGGGAGCTTGTTAAAGCCCCTCAAACACTCAGATATGAATTTATCAGCAGTTTTTCACGAGCAGCATGTTTCTTTCCTACCAAAGCAGATAGAAGTGCTTTCACTCAGATGGGGTGTAGGCAAAACTGAAATGAAATCATTTAAAAAGGTTCCCCTTTCAAATGGAGGGGGAAACGCCACAAAAGCTGAGGTGGAAAAGAATTGTTAACGCTATACAAGGAGCTTTAATTACAAAGCGTGAATTCTGGCCAACTTGACAATTAAACCTAACAGACGGGGTTTACACTAGATAGATCAGACGACTTTCATGGCAGGGAGAGTTGTTAAACATTTTAATGGGAGATTGTGGAATTCCCTCTGGAAAGATCTTAAATGGAGGGCAAATTCCTTCCTATCTGGAATGAATAAAAAACAATCCTTGCAAAAGAAGGGATGAGATAAAGGTCCTTTCAAGGTCACTTACAGTCCTGAGACTCCAGGTAAAATTGTCTCCTCCCTTGGAATTAAATGAGTGTCCTGAACATCTTAGAGATTCACTTTGGGTGAAAGCAATCATTAGGCAAGAGAGTCCATTCAGAAAGTATTTATGAAGTTCCAACTATTCTCTAGGCCAGGGGGGATGTCTACCCTGGCAGGGTACAAGTCAGTGGCAGCATGGGCAAGGGGCAGGGAAAATAATTATTCACTTCAGTAAAAAATTAAAAAACAAACAAGTGTGTGTGCATGTGCATGCGTGGTGTGTTTGTGTGTGTGTGTGTGTGTGTGTGTGTGTGTGTTTGCCAATCAGCTTTCTGGAACCATCACGTTCCTGAATTTAGTGAGCTTAACAATTCCCTTGGGGCTGTGCAGGACTGCAGCCTGTGGGCTTGGCGGTTCAAATCCAGTGGTGGCTCTTAGGAGCAGCGCTGGGTAGCTCCCACGACCACCAGAATGTAGTGATGTCCACCCCAAAAAATCAAAAATAAAAAACAATTCCCTTAGCACTGGCTGTCACGTGAGATTTCTGGCATTATACACGGTATCCCTGGATCTTCTTATAAACAGAAAAGCCCTCTGACAGTGTTTCCATGCTCTATTCTCTTCCCAACTCAAACATGTGCCGATGAAGGCTTATGAAACTATCCTGAAGTCACAGTCTATAAAATGCTAGTCAAATGTGAATTTGTTAGGTGTATCCCCATGTTGTAGAAGAAGATGTCAATCAGCTCAACTCCAAAGATTATATTTAAGTCCGGTGAACATGGGAACCTTTTCTTGTGCTTCACTGAATGGGCTAGCAATCAGAAAGAACAATTTTGAATGTGTATGTTCAAATCTCAGGATGTGCCAGCAGAGTAAGTTGGGGGGAAAGACAAAAATCTGTGGGAAGACAGAAACCCCTACACAATCTAATTTTTATTAGCGTATTTGGAACACTTCCCTCATTGCTTCAAGCTCTTGGTGTTCATAAGCAGTCCCTCACTCTCTGCCAGAGAGTCAATTCTGACCTTGGGAGACAGGGTAGAAATGGCCCTGTTTGTTCCCAAGACTGTGACTCTCCATGGAAACAGAAAGCTCCATCAGTTTCCAGGGTCGCGAACTGCCAACCTTGCAGCCTTGGGTAGCTCTTAAACAAACAAGCAAATATTATCAACAACCCTATATGATTATTATTTTAAATATTAAGAACAATGTAATTTTTTAGTGAAGGCGTAAGAGAACGTCTCAAAATAACATTTCTGCCCTCTCTTGATACAGTAATGGAATTCACATTTTTCACTCCATTTTCTGAATGTTAGTTACAGCTTTGTAAAGCTACATCAGTCTTTCAGTGTTTAGTGTTTCTCTCTTCCCATCTCTCTCTAGACATGGGGAACCTGGATTTAAGAGGCTGACCCAATCCGGATATCTTGCTGTTTTCCTTAACCTCTTTACGACTATATCTTTAGAAGCATACACTTATCTGCAACTTAATTTTTGGCAATTAATGTCACTAAGCTGTTCTGCTATCTATGGTGTGAAAATCAATGGTACTAATGTATGTCCTGTTTTAGTGACTAATTGTTTTTACCTGTATCTATTATTCTCTTTTAGGTTTCATATTTGCACAGTACTTATTAGTCTCCTATGGACAAATCATCAAACTGGTATGTGTTTTATATACCTAGTCAAGGATACATCAGCAAACGCTTTTGTTTAAGAACTTAGAGACTCCTCCTGGTGTTGCTGTACATTGCTGTCTCATATGTGTTGCAGATATGTGCTGTGTCCCTCTCTTCCCCTCCATCCTCTTTCTCCCTCCTTAGTACTCATCTAGCCAAAGTTGAGTATTTTGAGCATCCTAGGAATTGCTTTTCATGTATTTTGCTTTTTTTTTTTGTTTTGCTATTCAATATAAGGGGCTCAATCCCCACAGAATGAGATAGTATTGCTTTCTTGAAAAAAGTAATGAATTGGAGCATAACTCCAATGAACAAAGTTTAGTTGACAGGTCACTGAGTAAGCACTGTTAGAAATATGTGTTTTAATACATTTTTATTGAGTTTCTAGTATGCACCAGGCATTGTGATTGATAGTGGAGAAAACTCAGTAAAAACAAACACACAACAAGCCCTGTCCTCCTGGAGGTTGTAGTCTAACAGAAATTGCCACAACTCCTCCTCAAGTTTAGTCTATAAGGTCTAAATATTTTATCATTATTTTAAAAATATGCAGTGAATTAATAATGAAGTACCTATAATTTTTCTCAAGGAAAAATTTCTTAGGGCAGAACTTATAAGTACTGAAAGGGGGGGGGGGGTGGTTTACACCATTATAATGAAGGTATCAAAACTCAACATGTCAAGATTTCTACCACAGAAATATGTTCCAGATTGAAACTTGACACATATAAGGAAAAATTTATGGTTCCTTATATATGCATGATTTGAATATCTATGATTGCTAGCATGTCCAGTCCAAAGACTCTGGCTTCATCCCAATTAGGTTCGAATGAAAGAGCAGAAATATTAAACCATAGCTCTTAGCTGGCTTCAGGTGCCTGTGTCCTGATGTACCTGCAGACCCCAACACACAGCACAACACCCCTGCTTTCGATCCTGAAGGGAGACGACAAGGGCGTCTGCGTGACAACATTTCTCGGTGTAAATGTCTAGGAGCTTATGGAGTTCACTGCTTGGCCCGCAGCTGAAATGACATGTCCAGGTGAGTTTCAGACGTGTAACCCTGAAACCTTCTGGAGGATGGCGAGCCCCGCCGTCTGGTAAGAGAACCTGTAAACCCATCACAACCACAACCAGAGTTCAGAAAAAAAGAGAAATGAACAAACCAAAAAAATAGATATGTGTGCATGCGTGCGTGCTGTGTCTTAGGTACGTAACTCCGGGTTGGGCTGGGAGATCATCCTTCATCTCGTGGCTTACGCCCGTGTGCCTCATTAGGGAGAGGGGTCTCCCGAGTGCTTGCTGGAGTACGTATGAGTGTCAGGCAGGCCCACATTCAAAGACACTTGGGGATGGAGGCCCTTGTGGCTTCGAACAGAAATTGCTTCCTCTACAGGCTGGAGAGAGAAAAAAAAAAAAAGGGAGAAGGTTTTTCTGCAAATGGTATTCCTAGAGAGCACCTCTCTGGGGCCCTTAAGGAATTCCCCCTGGAAATAACAGGAACCATGAGGCTGAATCCTCCTCAGGCAATGCTGCCTTTCGTGCATCTCCCACCAAACCATAATATTTTCCGCTTTAGGGTTCCTGATGGAACAGGACACAACAGGCTCCTGGGAGGCTCCGTAAGGCAATCCTTCCCCAGGGTGCGGAGATGCCTGAGAAAGTTTGGGGGCCTGGTGATGAGTTAAAAAGACAGCCCAAGGGGCTGAGCCCCGGTAGCATAAGTGGTTGAGTACGGGACTGCGGTGGGCTTGGCGGTTCAAATCCAGCAGCGGCTCACAGGAGCCATGACCACCGGAAGGCAGTGATGCCCCCCAAAAACAAAACAAACAAACAAACAAACAAAGACAGCCCAAGTCCCTCATGTCTGACTGCAGAAATGTCCCCTACCGGGAAGGACCTATTTCTTTCTATCTTATTACTAAAAGCTCATGCACAAATTCTACCTGTGGCAGAGGGAGGATGCAGGACAAAAAGGAGCAGGTGATTTGTATACAAAAGAAGGTCCTCATTGACTTACTTCTCATGGTCATCATTGGCACCGCCTAATAAGTATTTGTGGCTTTCTTTCTTTTACTTCTTTTATCTAGGCACATATAGGGCTGTACTTCTTTACCCACTTTGAAGTTGGGTGGAGCCATAGGATTTGTTCCAGCAGCAAGTTTGGCGAAAAGTGACATGTCTCTTTCAAGCGGAAGGTTTAATGGTTAGTGAGACCCTCGAGGCGACAGGTCAGCAAATTGTGCTTCTCGAGCCACCTGTCGCCCTTTTAGGGTGGATATATGGGTCTGAAGCAACATCGAAAATGAAAATAAAACTAGGGTAACTGCCTTTATTCAAATTTTAAAGAAGGTTATTCTGATTTCATTCATTTGTAAAAATATATTCATGGCTCTTGAATAATTTTCAAATTGTTGTGATGGGCGGAATTGGCTCTTACATTGCCCACCCAACTGCTAGCTCTTCCATTTGTTTTTGCCACAATGAGTATTTCAGAGCAGAATTTCTCTTTATTCTGAGGGTTCGAGAGAGGAAACTGCCAAGTTAAGCCTACAGACCACTTGATGGACATGCAGCATGCCTGAGAGATAAATCTTTGTCTTTGAAAGCTTCTGAGAGTTGGGGGCTATTTGTTATCTCAGCATACTCGACTGACTGGGGAACTAGTCTTATATCTTTTAATATAATTATTTCACCTCTCCGCTCCTCAGATGTCAAGTCTATGAAAGGAGAAGAATTATGCACATGGCTTCCGGGATCATGGGAAGCATCTAATATGACAACATGAATACGGCATTGTATATACACATCGTCAGATACCACTAATGTTAGCTTATTTCTATCTCAGGCCAAACTCAGAAAACACACACTCTTACATACATACTCACACACATACGGGCACACCCATAGGCACATTTTCCCTTTTATCAAATGCTTAAGTAGACATTTGTTTTTTAGCACCCTCCCCCATCTTATCTCCATCTCTTTCTCTCCTCCCCCACTATCCCTCCAATTAGGCTAGGTGCCAACATTGAAATACAATCTGGTCTCATTCTGCCAAGGATCTGGGGTAGCACATAGTTAAGCACTCGGCTGCTACCCCCAAAGTTGGTGGTTTGAACCCACCCAGCGGCTCCACAGGAGAGAGCTGCATCTGTCTGCGCTCTACACAATTGCAGCCTGGAAACCCCCCAGGAAGCATTTGTGCTGGTCGCAGGTGGTTCCTACACGTGGGAATCAACTCAAAGGCATCAAAAACAGCAGCGGTTCTTCTCCTGCCCTCGGGGAATGACCATGCCCAACCGAGCTCTGCTGGCTCTTGTACTGTTCCCAAAGAAAGGACTCTTGAGTGGAGGCAGTACACACATTTGGTGCAAGGACAGAATCGGCTTGATGGCTCGTGGGCAACGAGGAACGAAGCGCGGGACTTGATAGCAGTCAGGGCAGAATAAGCACAGCAGGGAGATTAGGTCAAGCAGGCAGGACGCACGAAAACATGGTGGTCTGGAGTTTTGCCTTTTCCGCTCCCACCAGCGGAGTCTAAAGCATCCCTGGGGATTTCCTTTGAGATAACTGAAATTTAGGCAGCGTGGCGATCTTACTCTCCTGCTTCAGGAGTCTCGAAGTTCTTGTTAGGTGCCATGGAGTTGGTTCCGACCCATAGCGACCCTCCATACACAGAACAAAACACTGCCCCGCCCTGCACCCACCTCCCACTTGTCGTGTTGGAACCCATTGTTGTAGCCGCTGTGTCCGTCCCCCTCACTGACTGACCAACAAATGGTGGACTTAGGGAAGACATGTGCTGAATTCTGATAAATCGTGAAAAGGAAAGTGGGGGTTTTGAATGAGGAACTCTGTGGTTCGTGGTCCAGCGTGCAATCCAGGGCTCCCAATATGCACGGATATGTGTATGACTTCAGAAAGCATGTAGAAAGGCTCTCTTATCTTTTTATTATAGATTTCCATAAAGTTTTTGAAAGACCCCCTCACAGAGATCATATATTACACTTCCTGGTGGCTACGGTAATGATAACCACTGATTCCTGGTGTAATTACATGGAACATTAAATCTAATATTTATCTGTTTTATATTAAGATCTCTTTGTCAATGATAATACGTTCCATCTCTATAGTGCAGTCAGGATATCCCTTTTTTTTTTAAACAACATAAATAGCATGCAATTCACACCATGGTTGTTTGCAAAATTCAATCACACATCATGTAATGCTTTAACTTCAAACGAGATCGATCTCAATGTATGAATGTATCCACTCCAGAGAGGTCATTTTTTTAAAGTCAGAAATACCAAAAACCAGGTGAGGAAGATATCCATTAAGTCGTTGACCTGAAACATACACACAGGACTGAGTAGCTCAGGAGTCAGAGATGTCAGTGACCCAACTCCCTTTCTTATGAGAAATGTAAATGTTCCTCAGACTTATTTTATAGAAACCAGAAAGACATCTTCAAATATCTAGGGATGATGGCAAAACCCTTGGCTGACGACAGGAGGGGACAGTGCACATTCACATCTAATTAAGTGGAAGTCATTTTTCAAAAAAGGTAAAGGCCGAGAATTTTGCAATTTAATCCAAAATTTTGTTAGCAAACTCTAATGATTATCCTGAGTGCAATTAATAAAAGCTCCCAAACAGGTCAACTCATTTAAGTGCTATCTGTAATCATTTGGATTTTAACATGATGGTTATTACTTATTACCCTGAAACCAAGCAGCACAATGAGATATTGATTACTTTTAACCTTTAGATCCAAGGATTCAAGAAAGGTCAGTGAGGTGGGGGGTGGGGGAGACTCTACCTCTCTTGGCCGGCACACCATAGCCTTCAGGAGAATTCCAATGATTGCCGTTGGCCAAGTAGATCCAAGATTAGTTTATTCTCTGGGCTGACAAGAAATGATGATGCTTTTAAAAATAATGCTCAGCACATATTTAGTGAACTGTTACATTTATATAACCAAAGGCCTTAAGATGCGCTTCCCATCCCAGCAAGTCTGATAGGGTTAACCCTTTCAGAGGTTAGGTTTGTGGAAAACCTCTTTGCTGGAATGAGGTAGGCAATGCAGTAGTTTTAATTGGAATAAGCTGAGCAAATCATTGGCCACAGTTGACCACTTGCATCCCTTGTGGTTTTCTTTTTCCACGATAGCATTTAGAAATAGATGTAATTTCTTTTTCACATTTGTGCCCCTGAAAAGCAGTGAGTGCTAGGTGAGAGTCCAGAGGCATTACGGGAGGGAGAAACATAACTGCTATGTGTTCGATTAATTTGCAGAACACTTGGCGTGATTACTGCCAAGTCGTCAGATTGTTCCACGTTGTTCCGGAAGGTTGTTATTAATAGTATGTTTTCTGAAGAAAGTTCTGTCTACTTTTGGAACTGCATTTCTGTTGCCAAGGAAACTCCTTTAAGCAGAGTTTTCTGGGAGCACAGTGCTGCCTTTGTTCGCCAGCGTCCCATTCATATCGCCGCAGGAAGCGTTGTACATGCCCCAGCCTTTAGGCTTAGACGTGGGACTTTTAAGTTGCTGTTTCAAACCTAGCGAATGCCTACTACGATTTCCTTCTCTCCCTCCCTGCCTCTCGACTCCCGCTTTCCCCATCTTCTCCCCACTCTCCATCTCCATATAGCCAATTCTTACTATGCCAGGTTTATTTTTAAAAATAATTTTTTTAAGGAAACAAGCAAACAAAAATATACAGTGGCCTTCCAGGAGATAGGTTTGATTTTTTGTTGTTGTTGAAATTAACTTCCACTTGAATACTTTCATAGGTGGTAGCATCCGTCCTTCCAGTGCTAATTATCTTTTTCACTCGAAAATTAATGTAGTCATTTCCTCCTGACTCCTCTACCTCTACTTATTGAAGTACGAAGGAAAACATGTCATTGCGCCGGACGAAGCTTGGTCACATGGTCCATCTCTGCCAAAAGGAGGGCCCTGAGAAAAGGTGACAAAGACAGTGATTTCCTGTCAGCAAAGAGTACGACAGCGCTGTCTAGAAGGGATGCAAATGAGGGGAACTTGTTTGATCCACTGGGGCCGGAGCGGGCCCAGGAGAGGGGGCGGCTCCAGGCAGCAGAGGCGGCAGCAGCAGAGACATGCACCTTCCGGACAGAAGCTCGCCTGCGCCCAGACACAATCTGCTGGCTTCTCCTCCTCGCCCCTCCACTCGGCCAGCCATTTCTTGGCACCCTCTTTTCCTACCATGCTTGCTTTCCCCCTTTCCTTTTTTTTTTTTAAAGGGGGCTTCAATTAGGAATTATGGGCCCAGCATGAACGGTGTTACAGATATTGTTCTGAAACCACATTCATCCTGTTCTTCAAAACGTTTTCAGCTTTAGTTTCGCGCGCGCGCGCGCACACACACACACACACACACACACACACACACACACAGTCAAGGATTCATGGCAAAGCCTGATTTCATCAAAGCACAAGTTAGCCTGACAGTCTAAGGACTTTTTGAACTTTTACAGAAATGGTACAACAAATTCATTTCTGGATGGCGGGTGTGGGGTGGGGAGACAGTGGAAGTGTTTCCATTCTGATCACTTAAAAAATGACTAGATAATGTTATTTGAAATATCATGATGATTTTAAGCATATTCTTACTTAATGGAGATTTAATCTAACATACAATTAAGCTATATAATTAATCATCTGGGAAAGAGGTAAAAATTATCATTAAGTTCTGGTGCCTGGTATACTTTCACTGCTTCGATAACTAGCAATTTGTTTCATTTTGAACAATCAAGGTACAATGTGAAATTCAGTATTGAAATTCCAGCATGAGGTCTAATTAACCAAATTTAAGTTTCTGACATGTACTTTTCCATTCCACGCACTGACAGATGAAATAAAAAAATAGTAAAATAAAAAGTTAACACATTTGCTTCTGTTTTCAGCTCAGCTACTCTGAACTGGACTAGCAATCCATTTTTAGGGGTTCAAGCTTCTCAAAGTTCAGTCATAAAGCCATGTCTGAAATAACTTAGCTGTATCTGGCCAGAACAAAATAGAAGACATCAATCTACTGCAGAGGGTTGAAATTTGTGGATTTATAAACTATACAGACAGTGTGATTACCCTGATGTCTGCAATCAGGTTATCACAACATTTTTTTGGTATCTACAGTTATGAAAAAGTTAGTAAACTATGTTTTATTTTTCTTCCTTTACTCTACGTTTCTAATCCCACAAAATGGTCTCAGCCCAGTCCAAACTTGTGCTTCTTTTAAAAAGTCACAATATTTGTCTTTTAGTACACACTCAAATGCTAAAAATTTATATTTTCCTCCAAACTATTGGATATTTGTATTATCCTCTACTCCTTTAAAGTTTATTTTCCTGTTTTTTAAATTTCTTTATAAATCAATTCTTCTTTTGTTTAGTTTTTTTCATTGCTTTGTACTAAATTTTTAGCATTTCAAATTTCAACATTTTCTCACCCAATCTCACTCATCAAACCATGGTTCAGTGATAATCTCCTCCTTGGATATTTTTTGTTTAGCTTTATATTAACTGCTTTTCTTGCTCTTTGGTGGTTGTATTTCTTTCTGTTTATTAGTATTTTTTCTAATACACAATCATTCCAGCGAACATGATTTTTATCAAAAGGAATCATCTTTTGGTGAGAGTTGTGCTCAAAATTTCTATAACATTACCTGTGAGAGAGTTGTAGAAAAACACCTAATTGACTTGTTAGAAATCTTGTGGTTAGAAATTTGGTTGTAAGAAATACTATGGTCCAGAAATTCCTTTATCTTATTTTTCTGGTCCTTAATACAAAACAAATCCCCAAAGATATTTCTTATGCAAATAGCAAAACAATTTTTATTTTTTCAGAGAAATTGTTATGTTATTTCTCATGGAAATTGTAAATCTTTCAAATGGACACATTCCTCTTTTTGCATCCACAACCAGGAAACTCAAAAGAAAATTTGAAATCATCTTTAGTAACTGCACAGGATTTTTACATCGTATGCAAAGTTAACTTTGTTCATGAGACGAACTCTCCAGTCAGTGTGTTTTTCCAAGTTCTAACTTATATTTTTATTTTTAGTATATGTTATGTGGGTTATTATAAATAATCTCAAATCTAAGGCAAGATAAAAAATGATATCCATTTCACAAGTATCTTGTGCAAAATAAATGGCCTTTTTCCTTTGATTGGATGCTACTTCTGCTGAAGGAGAAAAATATAGAAAACATATTTTTCCCAAATAAAACTAGGACCACATGAATAACTAGGCTTCCCAATTAAATATAAAATGTTCATATACTCACCCTGAATATATAAAGTAATTTGATGAAATGGATGCTAATTTCGTATTGTTTTTAAGTTTGAGATAAATTTTAAAAATCATTTTACCGGGGACTTGTACAACTCTTATCACAACCAATGCATCCGTCCATTGTATGCAGACCACATTTGTACATTTGTTGCCATCATCATTCTTCAAAGATCCTCCTTCTACTTAGGTCCTTGGTATCAGCTCCCCATATTTCCCCGCCTCCCTCCTCCCCTTCCCTCAAGAACCCTTCATAATTTACAAATTATCATTATTTTGCCATATCTTACACTGTCCAATGTGTCCCATCACCCACTTCCCTGCTAACTATACCCCAGGGAGGAAGTTATACGTAGATCCCTGTAATTGGTTCTCCCTTTTTACTCCACCATTCCTCCACCCTCCCAGTATCACCAATCCCAACACTTGTCCTGAGGGAATATCTATCCTAAATTCCCCTTGTTTCTGACTCCAGTGTACATCCCCTGTTCTAGCCGGACTTGTCTGGTAGAACTGGGAGCATGGTAGTGGGTTAGAGGAAGCATTTGAGAACTAGAGGAAAGATGCCTATTTCATTGTTCCTACACTGTACTTTAACTGGCTCATCTCCTGCCTGCAACCCCTCTGTAAGAGGATGTCACTTCACCTATTGATGGGCTTTGGGTCACCAATCTGTACTCCCCCCTATTTAGAATGATATAATTTTAGTTCTTTGATGCCTGATACCAGATCCCTTCAACACCTCATGGTCACATGAAGCTGGTGTGCTTCTTCCATGTGGGCTTTGTTGATGCTGAGCTAAATGGCTGCTTGTTTACATTCAAGTCTTTAACACCCCAGACACTATATATTTTGATAGCCGGGCACAATCAGCTTTCTTTACCACCTTTGCTTATGCACACATTTGTATTCAGTGACTGTGTTGGGAAGGTGAGCATCATGGAATGCCAATTTAATAGAACAGAGTGTTCTTGCATTGAGGAATTACTTGAGTGGAGGTCCAATGCCCATCTGCTGTCTTCATACTAACCCTATAAGTTTATGCACATAGATCTATTTCCCCATCATTATATATAAATATATTCACCTACATACACCTATATTTAGATCTCTAAAAATGCCCTTTACCCCTCAGTTCTTTCCTATATTTCCTTTTACTTTCCTCTTGTCCCACTATCATGCTCAGCCTCCATTTGAGTTTCAGTAGTTTCTCTCTGCTACATTACTCTTGACCAATCCCTATCAGGCCTCTCACACCCACCGTGTCACTGATTTTGAATCACTTGTTGTTCCCTTATCCCTGGGTTGGTCAACACGACCTCTTTTACCCCACCTCCCCATCTCCCATGTTCTCCTGGAATCATCAGTCCCATTGTTTTCTCCTCCAGACTGTTCACTCAGCTTATCTTATCTAGATAGACCTGCAGAGATAACAATATGTACCAAAAAAGACATCCTAAGATGAAGCAACTAAAGAAAATAAGACGATGATAACAATAAAACCCCAAATATATGTATATATATATATAATATAAAATAAAAACCTGTAAATAGTTCAAGGTCTGTTCATTGACCTCCAGAAGTGTCCCTGGTTGAGTACAATGGCCCCAAAGTATATCCTTGGCACTCCCTTGGAAACTCCATGCTCTGCTGCACACCTTTAGTGTTTTGTCATGGTGTGGTGGGGCCAGACTGGGTACAATCCCAACCCTGATTCTCCATTGTTGACCCTGTAGGGCCTTGGGTCAGTGAGGTACACCGTGTTTCATAGTGGGGCTACCATATGGTGCTCTCTATGCATTGGCTGATCTGAGTGGGGATATCATCCTCAAGGCTTGGTGAAGTTTAAAGTAATTTTAAATATCATATACTCCAACATTTAATAGCCATGAAATGGCCAAACCATTATTAACTCAACAACAAATCTATGAATGCACTGCTTTAGTGAATCCCATACTATCTGAAAACAACTCTTGTTCAATTGACACATTAATTAATATTTTGAAGGTGGCAGCCTCTCAATCTGCCCTGTGAAATTAACAGTTGGGACTTGAACCCCACACCAATCCAGGACTGCTAGGGTCTTTGTTGTTTGTGAAACTCTGGTAGCTAACCTGGGCTGCTAATACCCAGGTCAGCAGTTCAAATCAATCAGCTGCTCTTTGGGAGAAAGATGGGGCTTCTTTCTGCTCCTATAAAGATTGAGAGTCTCAGAAACCCAACAAGGTCACTAGGAGTCCACACGGACTAGAGTTGACACCACAGCAGTGCGTGTTCTGCTGTTTGTGGTAGGTAGATAGCAGACAGTAGCAGTACTTTGGATAAGGAGCCCGAACAGGGCACACTCTGAGGACATAAGTCGGCTGCGAATGCCTTGAAGCATGGTAATGACAGTAGCAGCCTGGGCCCCAAGTCCGCCACTGTGGGACTGAAATTCTACTGGGTCACCCAGTTATAAAATTTATGGGGTGGGGAAGGAGTGGCTTTAAGCATCTCTGAACCCAAGAATAATGCCATCTTTAATCTGCAAAAATTTTAAAAAAAACAAACCACCACAGAGCTTTTCCTTTGCGAGCGGGTTTAAATATTTCTCTATTAATAGTTAATGCACATGCAGACCAGCAGAGTGACAGCTCCCTGTGATTATGAATTCTGGCTTTGTAACTCTAGTACAAATAGGACCTGAACTTTCAAAATCATGGTGGTTACTTTTGACAAATTAAATTGTCCTACTTAAGAAGGTGGGAGGGATGAAGGGAATGAAAGTGAGCAAGTAGGAGCACATTCTCCTTGGAGGCGATTCTGAGATTATGGGGAGGGGGAAACGAGAAAGACAAGAAGGAAAGGACCATGTTTGCCTTGTATGGGCTGATGATACTGCCAATGTTTATTAGAAAATGCCTGCAGAAGATATTCCGAGTTGGGGCAAGACAGAGAAGGGAGAAGGGACGACACCGTCTCACAACAAAGATGGAGTGGTTACTTTTCCATGGAAAGTGGGCTCTTCTTAGGAGGTGACAGTTTAGAATTGGGGGGGGGGGGGCAGGAAAAGAACTAAAATTTCTAAAAATCAAAAGAGAAACAACACCTTAGCATTCATTGTCATATGGAGGTTTTTGAATGACACGAGGAGACCTTGTGTAAGTGCTAACTGCCAGGCTGGAGGGTCTCTCTTTCCCAGATTCCCTTGGAAGAAAAATCTGCCCCTGAACACCCTGTGGAGGGCAGCTCGCCTCCTCCAGACAAGGGCGTCTCCAGGAATGAGAGTGGACTGCGGGCAATGGAGAAGCCCTGGTGCTGCAAGGGCCATGAGCTGGGGCTGTGACCACCTAAGACAGCAGTGTGAAACCACCAGCTGCTCCCCCGGAGAAGGACAGGGCTTTCTCCTCCTGGAAGGCGTTATCATTTCACAAACGCAGAGGCAGTTCTGCTCTGGCCCACACGGCCACTGTGGGTTGGCCCAGACTGGGGGGCAGATACTTGAAAGGCACCTGGAAAGTGTTGTCAGGTTGTGTTGCTACATTGTTTGTTGCCACATCCCCTTCTTTTCCTCTATAACTTCCTTTAGCATTCTCCTGACTGAGTCTTCACAGCAGGTAACCCAACCAGGAGGTCTCCTGAATGGAGAGTCTGAGGTATTTATCTGCTAGTTCTAGTCTCGGAATTAAGACGAGATGTTGTTCTAGAGGGAATCAGAATATATCGTAAATAGATAAACTCAAAACGGTGGTACCACCTATAGAAAGGTAAAATTAGCTTTATCATCACTGACAACCCCCTTTCTAGATAGTCTCTAGCCTAACATTTTCATAATAGGGGTCTAGGGACCAATCTAAGGCTGAATGATGCAGGAATCCGAGTTTGGACAGGACTATCTGAGTCAGTAAAGGAGTGGAGTGATGAAATGTCCATGTCTAAAGTTTCCTGGAATCTGTCATCACTTGACTGAAGGTCCCCCCTAAGCTCCACACTCATCCTTCTTATTAATTCCAAGGATCGCGAGCTTCTAACCTTGATTCTTTTACTTAACGACCCTTGCTCCAATAGCAAGTATGTAAGGTTTATCCTCCACAGTGTAAAGAATGCATTTTGAGGGCAATGAATTTCTATGAAAGTTTTAAAAACATGAAGCCAGTGAAACAAATTAAAAATTGATATGCTTGGTCTGGGGTTTTAAAGCCTTGAGTAAACACGTGGCCATCCAGCTTAGAAGCAACAAAGCCCACATGTGGGGAGCACACCAGCCTGTGTGACCATGAGGTGTAGAAGGGGTCCGGTGTCAGGCATCAAAGAACTAAAATTATGTCATTCTAAATAGGGAGGAGCACAGATTGGGGACCCAAAGCCCATCAATAGGTGAAGTGACATCCTCTTACAGAGGGGTTGCAGGCAGGAGATGAGCCAGTTAAAGTACAGTGTAGGAACAATGAAATAGGCATCTTTCCTCTAGTTCTCAAATGCTTCCTCACACCCACTATCATGCTCGCGGTTCTCCCAGACAAGTCCGGCTAGAACAGGAGATGTACACTGGAGTCAGAAACAAGGGGAATTTAGGATAGATGTTCCCTCAGGATGAGTGATGGGATTGGTGATACTGGGAGGGTGGCGGGATGGTGGAGTAGAAAGGGGGAACTAATTTCAGGGATCTACATATAACCCCCTCTCTGGGGCATGGCCAACAAGGAAGTGAGTGAAGGGACACATTGGACAGTGTACGATATGAAATAGCAATTTTTAAATTATTAAAGGTGCATGGGGGGAGGGAGGAAGGGAAATATGGGGAGGTGGAACTGGGGGTCTAAATGCAGGGAGGATGTTTTGAGAGTGATGATACAACAAGTGTGCAAATGGGGTCTGCATGCAATTGATGTATGTATGGATCATGAGGGGAGGTTGATGAGTACCCAATAAAATGATTCATTTTAAAAAGGGGGGGGGAAGAAAATGAGGAACTTTTTTTTAAGAGGAGTTTATACAAAGGGCTCAAGTAGAAAATGTTTGGAAATGAATGTGGCAACATGTGTGCAAATGTGCTTGATACAGATGATGTATTGAATTTTATAACAGTTGTAAGAGCCCCCAATAAAATTATTTTTAAAAAATTGATATGCGTGTCCAAATTGATATGCCTGAAAATGAAGTTAGAACATTGGCTTATTTAAGGAGGGCTATAAATATGGGTGGGTGGGACCATTCATAGTAAATCTATCTTTACAGAGAATTAGCAAAAATGAGTTTAAGTAAACAGTACTGCTTTTTACTTATAGAACCCTTATGGAATAAAATATCCAAATGTGAAGCTATCATTTCTTGACATATCCTCCTCCTAGTTCCATACCCTTCTGAAAGAGGTGTTTCCCTTTCTCTAAGCCATCCCAGAAGACCTTCGATTAACACCATGTCAAAATGGCAACTTTCGTGTCCTTAAAGGACACAACCTGTGTTTTTATCAAGGTTCTTTTAAATCTCGGAAACAAAAATAAGTTTGAAGGGGCAAGATCAGGACTTTTGGACGGATGAAGCAATTTTCCCAAGGAATTTCTCATAGGATGGCCCTTGCCAACCTTGAAGAAGGAGCAGGTACAGTGCAATAATGAAGAAAGAAATTCCATGGTGCAAATTCCTTGGCCTTTTTCTGACCAATGTAGTGTTCTATTTTCTTTAATCTTCTTCATACTACAACTTAACAATTGCTCCATGTCTTCCAAGAAAAGCTATCAAGATTTTCCCTTTAGGAGCTCCCAAATCAGGTGCCATCCCCTGCTGAGCTGAATTCTCAGCTTTGAATTGAACTGACCCAATCAATCACCTTTGACCTCACTGTTTGGATTAGACTTTTTTTTTTTGGAAGTCACATGAAGGAGACAAGGACAAATGCATGACTGAGAGAACTTGTCTGCAGCTACTTGCTGTTGTGAAGATGCATTCAAACATGGTTTGTTTGGAAGATACCCATGTATTATGGAAGGGATCTTTGCAACAGTACTTTTTGACATACACTCCTTTGCTTGGAATAGAGAAGAAAGGTGAGATTGGCTAAGCATGCTGCCAAAAAAAGCATAATTCATACCAAACCAGAAGGCAATGCTACAGTTAAGCAGTGATTTTAGATATGGAGGGGTAAGACAACGCTCTGCTAAGGAGATGCAGTGGAATTACCTGGACCCTCTTGGGTTGTCACAAACACAGGAAAACATGAATTGCAGCTGTCTTTCAGCACAGATGATAGTCCCACAAGATGGCAAAAAATTGTTTGGCCTCAAATGTGAAGGGTACCAATGATTAAAAATGCTGATAAATCATTTTAGGAGAGGGATTACCCTCTCCCAAAATGGGAAAAGGCTCTGTTGGGTGGAGCTTTTGTAGTACACATTTTTCCCGCTGGGCAATCATCAAGCAACTCCCTCTGAGTTAATGCAGCCAATAGTATTGCCTGGGAAGATTCTCTTTGATCACAGTGAATTTTTTCATAAGAGCAGTTTCACTTGAACCTCGTTTTTTGTGATAGCCAACTTAAGAGAACAGCGTATGGCTGTGAAATTTTGCTTCTTGCTCGGGCACAATGCTGCAGAAACTGTTGTGAGGGGTGAACATGCAACATCAAGTTGTTGAAGCTCATCGAGTGAAATCAAAGATCAAGAGAACGCTCAATTGTTTTTGAGATGTGTGTGTGGGGGGGGGGGGTAGTACATTTGGAGTTTGTTCCACCAGGTCAGACAGACAAGGGAGCTTTCTATTTAGAGGTTCTGACAAAAGAGGCATGATTTGTGGCAGATGAGGGACTGGTTTTGCTACCACGACAATGCACCTGCTCTCACAGCCATCTCAGGGTGACAGTTTGTGGCAAAAACCCAACATGCCTCTCCTGCCCCACCTGACCTTACTCTGTGTGACTTCTTTATGTTTGCACAGATGAAGAGGGTCATGAAAGGACAACGATTTGATGACATAGAATAGGTGAAGAACAAAACAAAGGAGGTGCTGTCAGCCATCCAGACAGATGAGTTTGAAAAACATTTCCAAGAATGGAGTCACAGATTTGACACATATATTAAGTGCTCTGGAGAGTACTCTGAAGGTGCTAAGATTATTTTTAAGAATTTTAAATACATAGCTCTTGGGGGAAAACAATCCGTTTGGGATGAGTGGAGGGAGAGTAGGAAGACTATGATCAAACTTTCACCACCCAAGATGTTGTCAGTAGATCCCTAGAAAACATTGACCAAATGCAAAGCTACCTTTTCTTACTGAGCTGAAGTATGATGAGCTTTTAAAAGCAGAAGGGCGGTAACTAGACATGAATCATAAACTAGAACCCTAGTAAAGAAAATATTTCAGAAAATTCTACAGCTCAGAAGTACTCAGTAGGTGGAATAATGATCTGTAATGTGGCAACAGGGGAATTCTCAGGCATGGAGAGCTTGTCTATAAGAAAAGAAAAAGAAGACTGTACTTTTGTTCAATGATTATTCATTAATTGTGATGCAACTTACATGGATGTGATTTTGACAAGTAGCACTGTTTTTGACAAAATGGATGTTAAAATGTCATTTGGTATTAGGGATGCAATACTTATCAAAAAAGTAATTTTTTGGTATTTATTTTTCCTTTGGGGGTCAAATTCTGATGCAGAAGTTTTAGCAATGAGACCAATATTGTCCTTTGTCTACATTAATAAGTGCGTAGAATTTTTCATATATAATCTTTGGCCTTGAAATGAAATATAAGATCACTTGCTCCCTTCCTTTAGGTGAAGACTGTTACAGTATGCATTTCCCAGAAGATATGAGGGCATTTCAAAATGTTCATGGAGAAATGGAACTGAAAGCAAATGGATTTTCCTCAAACTTTCTGAAGGCTTCCAGGCTATCAGATAGTCTTGTTCTTCAACACAGGTCCCCATACAGAAAAGAGCAGCTATCCAACAAACATGGCTAGTGTTGGAGGAAAGTCTCTAGCGTCCAGGCGCCTCCATTTGCTGGGTCCCTGGGGAGTATACCTCTTTTCTTCACTGAGATGAATCCCAGAGGACAGTGATTAAAGTTGCCCAGGCCCTGGAAACATGCAAATACCCCTTCCTTGAAGTGAGGATGATATCCCAAAGAAGAAGTAATCTAAAATCATGACGTTGAAGAAAGGGAACGACTTTGGTTTGACCTTGAATATACTTCTTGTTCTATAAGAAAATTTAAAAAGCTAGAGGGTAGTTGTTTCTTGTCATTATACTGTTGCTGATTCTGTGGTTAGTTATTAATTTTATTTTTTATGATTCACAATCTGCTCTTTGAAATATGCCATATGCTCAAAGCAATTCAAGGATGACAACTGTCAGGATTACTCCAATAAAAATTGCCTAAATGAGGAAGATTTACTGCAGACTGATATTTCAGTGGGAAGTCCCTGTCCCCTCCCCCGACGGTTTTTTCAGGCACTGTGAAGCCTGCAGCCAGTTCTTCAGCTTCCAAATCACACGGCTGCTTTGTCGGAATCTCTAAGACCATTTGCTAAGTGGAATTGGTAAACTACACTAGGCTAAGGGTGAATTAGCAGACACGGAAAACAATATAGATATTTATTAGATGCATGGCCTGCAATCAATGTGAGTTCCAAGTCAGTTTTCTTAAACCACACGCAAATGTATTGACTTAATATGACAATGTCTGCTTTATGTATTACTAATAAACATTATATTGCATGAGTCCTGTACCCTGGAAGCAGCAAGCCAAACGGAAGGGGCATATTTTTTAAATTTTTTCTGGGAAGATCAGAGGAATGGATAAGGATAAAATCCACCTGAATGCTCCCATCAAAACACATTTTGTTAAATGTTACCAGTCCAGTGAGCCTTCATCTTCTTTTAGTCTATTTATTAATGCAGTTTCATTTATTGCTATTCATCTTGAAGATAAACCTTTGTCCTTCTGTAGAATTACACCAAATAGAATGTGATAAAGGGAACTTTCTAGCAATTATGATGTTGGTGCAGCCTGTCAGCACACAGGGGATGGAAATGAGGTTGGGGACAGAGAAGGGAATTCTAATAGACACCATGATACATACAATGAACACAAAGATATCCTGAGAGAGAAAGAGGCTTGTCAGGCTAATCAGATCTTCCACGGCAAGGTAAAGGCAGGGAGGGTAGGGCTAACCTTGTAAAGATGCTGCTGCTGCTCCTCTGACATCATCAGGTCGTGGCTGTCCATCACAAGGGACTCCATGTCAATCAGCCAATCCCAGAGCTCCTGATATTCTGAATCAAAGTCCAGAAGCCTGAAGATAAGGCACAAAATGTATTATGCATAAATACAGTGTTGTTTTTGTTTAAATCTCGTATTAGAATAATATATTCTTGAAAACCCATGGTGTTCTTTGCTGATACCTGAAAAAAGAGGAGGAGGAAGCGGTCGGGGCAGGCACACAGTGGGTCAAATAAGAACTTTGGCTCGGGACACAGCCACTGTTAGGGCTTAGAAAGCACAGCCTGCGATTACAATGCTCAGATTTTGAACGAGCTCATGTCAATTTCCAGTTGGTAAAAACTGATGAGGATTTGTAGGTCCTGAATGGAACAATGTCCAAGGTGTCCTTGAGAAAGGACATTGCCATAATGAAAGGTTGCAAAACAGAGGGTCAGTGACTTGTGGAAGGTTTCTCAGAATTCTGACAAAGAGTGGCCCCATGGGACAGTGCAGAATTCACCCAGAGGGTGGTTTCCAAGAAGGCAATCTTCTAGGAGTAGAACACCACCTCTCCCCCTGTGGAGCAGTTCTTGGGTACCGACTGCTGCCAGCAGCTGGTGCTCTCACTGCTGTGCCACTCGGACTCCTCGGACTTTGACACGCTCTTGGCCCACTAACTTTCCCATCCACATGAAATCTCAATAGGTTTATGACTCCGCATAATACATTTAGCTAATTTCTCTGGTGGTCAAAATATATTCTCATATCCAAATGATTATTTTTCAGGGGGAGATGACGCAATCATTTATCTGTTCTGTTGTTGTCTATGGCCTATCTCAAGAAACTTATATCCCATATTTATCGTCACGGATGAGTAACCAGTATTTCGGTTTAACACTGAGTTAGGGTTGAGTGACTCTGGTAAGCCAGTGAGAGCCAGGGGCAGATCCAGTATTAGACAGGTGTTCCCCACAGACATGTAGGAAACAAAGGTAAGGACAGGAAGTCAAAACAATGAATCCTTGAGCAGCCAGCAATCATTAAAATTCAAAGAAGGATCACTATGGTTTTCAACAAAATAAATCATTAGAATAAGGAGCTTAAAAGGATTAATGTGCTTCTCCATTGAAAGCCTTGAGAATAAGTAAAGCACAGATTCTTCTAAAACACTGTGATCAGGAAATGAAAGTGCAGACTGAAAACGATGACATTGTCCTGCCTTCAAAAATCAGCCCCTAAAAGAAATCCTGGGTTCTTCACAAACTCTACCTGAACAAACCCTATCAGTACTAATGAAGGGACAACATCAGGGATGAATCCGGATTTATCAAGCAAGTACCTTATTACTACCTTGTTCCTATCTCCTGCTATATAGTAAATGACTGCTTTCCAAGAAAATTAGCATCCACTTTTAATAACTTATAACTTAATCTTAATAGATCTGTCAAACTTTTAAGGGTGTCTGGTAGGTATTGAGGGAAGATTCTATCTAGAATGGTCTTTTCTAATTGCTTTTCTATGACTGTATAGATCCTTCATAGGACCCTAAATACTCAAGGGCAAGACTATCAAGAGGGATTGGCTACCAAGGGGGATTGGCTAACAATTGTTTCCTAAATGCCAGCCATAGGTATAATTAGTTGATATAGCCAAAACATTCAGAAACACCGTATGGCCTTAAGCAGTGCTTCCCAAGCTTGAGCTATGGGACAAAATAACTGAGGATCTTGTTGGCTGGAAGAGACTAGTTCAGTAGTTCCAGGGTGAAATCTGGAAATCTGAGATTCTAGTAAGTGTTGTCGATGCTTCTGACCAGAGACAACACTTGGGCACCAAGAACTTAGAAAATCTAAAATCATATCTCATCTGAAAGTAATAAAAACCAAATAAGTCACTACAATGATTTTCTTTCTTAACCACCAGACTTTTCTTTCTTAACTCTGGGAGTGTCGACTAAGGAATGACTCACATACATGTGCTGAGAATGATAAGAGCCTCTGCAATTATGGTCCCCATTTCTCTCTCCTTGTGCCTCTCTCATCTTATTAACCAGAAGGACAAATTAGTAGAATGCTCTGCCACAGAGTAAGGGGATGTGTGTGTATGTTTATTATTTATAATTTAAAAAATCAGTTGATTCAGGCTTACAGTGATGCTGTAAAGGGTTTCTGAGGTGGTAATTTGTAGAGAGCCTCATGTTTATCTTATGGAATGGCTGGTGGCTTTGAACAGCTGACCTTGAAGTTTGGAGTCCCATGTTTATTCGATAGTGCCACCCCAGGACTCCTTATATACAATACAGAAGAGGATTAAAGGAAAAGGAAGAGGAGGGGGAAAAAAGTGCTTTTTTCATCTCAGTAGATTTGAGAAGCAAGGAATTAAAGGTAGGAAAACCAGGTACTAGGTAGATACTGGATGTGAGTTCTTACTTCCCCTTTCTCACCGTAAGTCAGAGGGGAGGTGTGTGAGACAGACTGAAGAAAGAAAAGAACATTATCTCCATTCTCTCCCATTGGAACTTCAGGAGGACAGTGAGCTCGTCTGCTGGACCCTAGGAAGGGAATGATGTAATCTGAGAGAGTTTTAGTTGGGGCATTCTTTGAAATTCAAGTTTGCTGGGGAGTCTGGTAGGTGAACTTGATGGAGGCTGATACTATGGCAGCAGATCCCAAAATAATCAGGTGAGTCTCTGAAGGGTTAGCAGAGTCCCAAATGGCTGAGAGGAAGCTGAGTCAGCAGGAAATGCCACTAGGACCATAACAGATTGAGAAATAACAGTATAAACTATGCCAATGACAGCCTTCTCGCCTTTCCAGTACAAGTGAATCAAGCCCATTTCAACGGATCCAACCAGCCTGTCCTCAGACATTGTGTAAAGTCCGGGAACATCCCTTGTAACCCAGAACCAGAAGGGTGGTATGTCCCTTATTAAATCCAGGTGCCATCTGACAGAAAGAAGAAGGCTTGAAAATCTGAATGACTGAGCTTTTATCCAAAGATTTTATCCCGTAAGGAGACCGCTAAAGAGGATGTGAAAGCAGTGGTTTGTAAGCCCTAATCTTAAAACAAGTTTGTTGTTTTGCTTTTCTAAGAAAGGTGTCTCAGGAAAATTATTAATCAGCAAAGGAAAGTAAAAAAGCTAATTTTCTTTTCATAAGCATGTATGATATCTAACAAAAAAAAAACTTTGATTATGACTAAGCAGTTCAAGGATAAGAGGCAAAGATACTGTTTGTCTGCCCAGTGCACTCAGTGGCGGGGAAAGGTGCGGAATGAATGCAGACAATGACACTCACACCATTGGGGGGAGGGGGGGCGGCGACAAAGGTGGCTGCAGAGGAGCAGCATGTGATGGAAGTGATCGCATCTTATCTACAAATATTTGAATCAGCGCCAGTCTTCCAGACAACACAGTCCTATAAAGCTGAAGACAGAAGACAGACTTTTTACCCCCTCTTTTTCACATTCCAGACTGCTCTCAGAGCTTTGACCCAAGTTTAGAAAAGATCTGTTTTCTGTTGGAAAATGGTGCTGATGGACCCTCTGTGTGCAAGGTTGCTGCAAACCTTCAATTTGTAAAGCAACAAAAACGCAAACACAGAAACTGCAAGAAGCAAAGTGCAAGACAGCAACGTGTGCCTGTCCACTGGGGTTCATACCACCCTATTCACTCTCACATATAATCTCCGGGATGTAACAGGACCTGCAAACATGCCTTTATAGTTCTCTGAATTCAAAATGTGTCATTGCAACTACAGGACGAAGATAGCCCGACATGTGTTGTCCTTTGTATGTTTCTTCTGACATGTGTTATACTTTATATGGTCATATGGTTGATCTTGAATAGATTCAGGCTAAGAGGTGGGACTTTTGTTGAAAGTATGTTTTTTCCTATGAGAAGAGGCTTGTAAACTGAATCCTATTATGGGGTAAAAACACATTTTCACTCCAAGTGTGTAGCAATTTTTGGTTGATTTTTAGCTAGGATTATAAACATTTGCATTTTAGCCAGATTCTAATACAGACAGTCATGGAGAAGTGAATGTGCAATTTTCTTTTAACATTATTTCTAAGTTTGGGTTAGGTGTAGTAGATAATGGCCAAAAAATTTTTCCCAAGATCTGGTCCCTGACTTTACTTTTCTATTTCCCCAAACTTTTACTGGGGGCTCTTACATCTCTTATCACAATCCATACATTCATCCAGTGTGACAAGCACATTTGCACAGATGCCAACATCATCATTTTCAAAGTATGCTCTTTCCACTGGGGCCCCTGATATCAGCTTCCCATTTATCCCCCTAACCTCCTCCACCTGCCCTTCCTCATGAACCTCATAAATTGAAGATTGCTATTTTCATATCTTACATTGTCCCCCATTGTTTCTCTCACCCACTTTTTCATTACCTGTCACCCTGGGAGGGGGTTCTAGATTGATCCTTGTGATCAATTTCCCCTTTCGCTCTCCTAATCCTCCTGGTATCTCTACTCTCTTTGTTGGTCCTGAGGGATTTATCTATTCTGGATTTCCCGTGTTTCAGGCTTTTATCTCTAGCAGTGTGTACGTTCTGGTCTAATCTGATTTGTAAGGTAGAATTGAGGTCATGATAGTGGGGGAGAAGGAAGCACTGAACAACTAGAGGCAAGTTGTGTGTTTCATCAATGCTATACTGTGCCCTGACTGGTTCATTTCTTCCCTGTGACCCCTCTGTTAGGGGATATGCAACTGCTTATAGACAGGCACTGGGTTTGCACTCCATGCCCTTTCCTCCCCATTCATATTGGGCATGATTTTATTCTGGGTCTTAGATGCCTGATACCTGATCCTGTCGAGATCTCTTGACCACACAGTGCTTCTTCCATGTGGGCTTTGTTGCTTCTGAGTTAGACGACCACTGGTTTATCTTCAAGCCTTTAAGACTTCAGATGCTGTGTCTTTTGATAGCTGGGCACCATCAGCTTTCTTCACATTTGCTTATGCACCCAGTTTGTCTTCAGTGATTGTGTTAGGAAGGTGAGCACCGGATTGTCAGAATAAAATGCCGGATTGTCAGAATAAAATGTTCTTGTGTTGAGGGAGTACTTGAGTCAAAGCCCCATGTTCATCTGCAACCTAAATTCTTTTTTTTGCATTCCTTGCCCCTTAATTCTTAAAATATAGATATCAGTATATAGTTCTATTCCCCTCTCATTATATATATATATATATATATATATTTATTTATTTATTTACATATGTGCATGTCTGTATTAGACCTCTATACATGTCTTTTGCCTTCTGGTGCTTTCCTCTATTTCATTTTCTTTTCTTTTTTGGGGGGGAGGGGAGAGGGAGGGCATCATTGCTCTCCGGTGGTGGGAGTAGGAGGCCCAGCCCCACTGCTGGAATTGAACCTCCGTCCCAGTGGGCCGCAGTCCTGTGCACAACCACTACACCACTGGGGCTCAGCCCCTCATTTTCTTTTTTTAAGAAAAAAAAAGTCCAGAGTTTCTCACCACAGAAATAAAATTCGGCCAGGCTTATTCACACTGTTTTCCTGAAGGTTGAATAGCAATATATTATTTGTGATGCAGGCGTCGTTTAAGAAATAATACTTCCTCTAAACCCTGATGAGAGCGATGTTTAACTAGCTAAGTGTTTGAATACATAAATGCATTCAGCCTTTGGTATTTAAAGTGAGCATCATTAACTCAACATTTCAACTTAAACTTTGCTTAAATGATAAAGTTTCACCCGAGTGAAATCAATGGGAGGTGTGTGTGAATATATGAGCTTTCATCTCGGCCCACCAAGGAATTTTGATTAAAACAGACAATCAGATGAAGAAATCATCAATATACCTAGAGTAGTTATTAGCTAAAGAAAAAAACTAACACTAAATATCCAGGCAGTTTCTTTAACCTAAAGTTGAGCCACATATATACCCATCTTTTCTATGTTTGATGATTCATTTCACATCTCCACACAAAGAATTATTTCCGGAACTACCAGTCAGCCTATATTGGGAATTCTATTCAATGGTACAATTTTCCTGGGTTCTTTAGCACATTGATTCTTTCCACAAATATTCACTAAGTGTTCACGGTTCACATTATTTGCCCAGGGAAGTTTGCCTCTGTTTTACAATAAAGAGAGTAAGGGAGTAGTAACAAAATCCTGCAAAAATAGTGCTTAAATGTTTTACTGAAATAAGATATTAATAATAGGTAAGAATTTTCCATCCTCCTCTATGCCATGTGGGCTTGTAAGGACAGAAGGGAGATACAATACTGGTTCCTAGCAGCCTCATAAACTCATTTTAAAAATTAAATTTACATATATATGTATATATGGAATCGTATAGGCACAGTGGCATGCAGAATCCTTTTCCTCTCTTAACATATTAAAATACGGACAATGATTTACTCATTTGAATGAAGATTCATGAGTGGTTTCCTCATGAGGAAAGCCTGCCATTAATAAATAAAGACTATGTAGTCCCTTCCACCAGTAATTTCCTCACGTTTCCTATATACCTGTGTGTATGTGAGAATGTTTAAGAAAAATAAAATAAGCCCTATCGATCCTGTTAATGACTGCCCCCGCTTTCTAATGGATGGACAATGGAAGTAAAATATGTACAGCATATTTAAAAATTATCCATAAAAGTAGGAAGCATCGATGTAGGCTTTGGGAGGCATTTGGAGGAGTCTGCTCGCTTGTGGGGAGGTCAAATCATCATCTACATTTTCATATAACACACTGGGCTCATTGTGAGGATGGCACAAGGTCAGGCAGTGTCTCCTTCTGTAGTTCACAGGGTCGGAGTCAGAAACGACTCAATGGCTCCTAAAGGTCCTACCATCTATCTGAGTCTTGGAAGTAGGTGATGAACCAAGAAATGATGCTCTTCCATGCAATCACTAACTAAAGCATGCAGCAGAACCCATACAGGGAGAGTCACCCTTCCCGGCGAGTATCCTGTTCAGTATAAGTTCCCAGCAATGTTTTTTTGAAAGACCCTTCTGATGGGGGCTCTTAAAACAATCCATATACATCAATTGCCTATTTGTACATATGTTGCCAGCATCACTTTCTAAATATTTACTTTCTATTTCAGCCCTTGGTTTCAGCTCTTCTTTTTTCCCTCCCTCCCTTGATAAATTAGAAATTATTATTATTTTCATACCATACACAGTTTGCTGTCTCCCTTTACGCACATGTCTGTTGTCCACTCCCACCCCTGGGGAGGGGTTTGGGGGGGGGGAATGGAGGAGAGGGGGGGTTCCTAGCTACTTTGTGACTGCTCTCACCAAATCCTGCTTTGACATCATTTCTTAAACAAAGGTCTTTAGAATGTAGTTCCTGTTGTAGAAATGTGATCTCACAAATGCCTGTCTTCTGGAAGGGAGCTGGTATCAAGCCTCAAAGAACAAGAATCACATCATTACAAATGAGGGGGAGAGCAGGGTGGGAACCCCAGGCCCACTGGTGGGTAATTGGTCATCCCCTTCCAGTGGAGTCGCCGGGAGGAGACAGGCCAGCCGAGGTGCAGTGAGGCAGCGATGAAGCATACAACTTTCCTCTAGTTCCTGAAGGCACCCTCCCCCCAACTATCATGGTCCCAACTCTACCTCACAAATCGAGCCGGACTAGAGAAGGTACACTGGTAGAGAAGGGAGCTGGAGATATGGGGAACCAAGGACAGAGGAGCCCCTCAGAGCCAGAGGTGAGATTAGAGTTACAGGACGGGTGGAGAGAAGGTGGGGTAGAGAGATGGAACTAAGGACAAGGATCTACACATCACCTCCTATCTGGAGGACAGACATCAGAGGAGTGGGCGGGGAGAGAGGTCGGGCAGTGTAGGATATGACAGAACAATCATCATTTATAAAGTACCGAGGGTTGGTGGGGGAGGGAGGAGCAGGGACAGAGGGGTAAGGATGGAAGGCTATCAAGGGCTCAAGTGGAAAAGTGGATATTTGGAGAAAGGTAATGGCAGCAGACATGTGAAGGTGCTTGGCACAATATAGGTATTTATGTATTGTGAAAAATGATGCATGGGACCCCAATAAAATGATCTAAATAAAGTTTTAAAAAAAAGAACTACAGGAGAAAAAGTTCTCAGGTCTTAATGACACAAGAAGTGAAGTTTATGCTGACACATGATGATGAATCATAGAAACACTTACTGTTCTAATGGGTGATGTTTCACTCTTTTCTATGGGTAAAACCTTAGAGCCAAGTCAGAAACTCTTGAAGATATGCACAGAATATACAGCGATTTGCTTATGCATATTTTACTCTTGAACAAATGATTAGGAACAGCCTAGTTTAGTGTGTACACGTCTGTAGATTGACTGCAATCCTTTGTGGAAGGAAGGATATTCTGCAATGAAGACAGGAGTACTTTTAAGAGGTAAGAACTAGAGCCTGCGCATCCACATGACGTAGATTAGCTTTGTGTGTGTACATTGACAGCAGCTCTCTCCCTCTTTGTGCCAGCAGCCCCCCAAAAGAAGTAATTTGATCACAATTAAAAATGGAAAGAAGAGAATACAGCTTTTTGTGGTGTGTGTAACCATTACCAATATTTATTCCCCAAATATTATATCACACCCCTCCCCCCCAAAAAACAACAAATTCTTTATCCAGGAAGCCGTCACAGTCTGCTCTTGGCCACCTCTAATCTGCTTTCTGCCTGTCTGGTAGATACACTTGGATTAGCTGTCTTTACTGCTTATTCATTCCCTGGGCATGTTCTCCTAGGAAGTATGCCTCCACCTCTCCTTTGCCTTTTGTGGGCCCCTGGCATGATAGCATTAGACTGCTGCAGTGAAAGATTGTCTAGTTATAAACTTACTTTTAAAAATGTATGTTATTTTATGGGGATCTCTTACCGCTCTTTTAACAATCCGTACATCAATTGTGTCAAGGACATTTGCACACGTTGCCATCAACATGTCCAAAACATGTTCTTTCTAATTGAGTCGTTGGTAGCAGTTCCACTCTATTCCACTCCTTCCCCCATCCTCCCACCTCAAGAACCTTTGATAATTTATTTTTATTTTCATAAATCATGGGTGTCCACCTTCACCCATGTTTCTGGAGTCTGTCTCCTGATGGTGGGGAGTTGTACAGCGATCATTGTGATCAGTTCCCCCTTTCTCTCCCTTCTGCCTCTGTTTTCCCCCTCTCCTCGTGGTATCACTACTCTTATTATTATTCCTGAGAGGTTTATCTGTCCTGGATTCTTTGTGTCAAGAGTTCTTATCTGTACCAGTGTACATGCTATGGTCTAGCCAGATCTTTGGGTAGAACTGGGGTCATAAGGGTGGGGGAGAGAAAGCATTATCCCTTCCTTGTGACCCTTCTGTGAGAGGATGTCCAACTGTCTACAGATGGGCTTTGGGTCTCCATTCCGACTTCCCTGTTTACATTGAAATGGTCTTTGGCTCCTCTGATGTCTGATATCTGATCCCATGGACACCTTGGTTTCGCACAGCTTGGTGCTCTAAGCTTAGTTGAATTTTTTTTCTTAATTAAAAGAGCCATAATTTATCACCATTTAAATGCAGACATTTCTATCGATGATGTAATTTGTGTTGTTTGTCCATAAAAATCTATTGCAATAAGTGGATGTTGTTGTTGTTGTTCCTGTTGTTGTGAGGTATTGCGGCCACTGAGTTGGTTCTGGCTCCTATCAACTCTGTGCACACCAGAATGCAGCACTGTCCAGTCCCATGCATCTCCCCCTCCCTGCTATGCCTGAGCCTACTCCTGCAGCCCCTGGGTCGGTGCACCTCATGGAGGACCTTCCTCTTCTTGCTGTCTCTCCACTGAGCATCATGCCCTCCTCCTGGGCCTGGTAACCATCCCGACAACATGCCCAAGGCACATGAGATGACGTCGTATCATGCTTGCTTGTAAGGATTGCTCTGGCTGGAAGAGTTACCAGTATATCGTAGCTAAAGTATCATTTATCTAGGAAGAACCCAGGTGCTTCTTGCTTCTTTGGACTTCATCCTGCATTGTTCTTTCACTATCTGTCTTCACCAAGAGTCCAGAAGAAGGAGCAAAGAAGCTTGGATGAAACGCTGATCCTCAACCTATGGCCATTGAGTCAGTTAGGACTCAGAGTGACCCTCTGGAGGGTTGCAGGGACTGTAAATATTTATAGGGGTGGATAGCCCCATTTTCCTCCAAAAGAGCAAGCTGCTGGTAGATTTGAACCATGAATTTCAGGGTTCGTAGTCTCATATTCAGCTAACTTTGTCACCAGAGCTTCTTAATCATTGATCAGCTATCATTAAATTCAGATAGACTAGGAAGCGAAAGAAGGAAGTAGAAATGGGAGGTGGAAATAAGGTTTCTCTGGGTTGTCCACAATTTAATGTAAAAGAACTCAACAACTTCCATCTGATGACAGAAGTGTACATAAACTCTTAAAATGTAATATTTCAAAAGTTCTGCTGAGATGAAATTTAAAACAGTGATGGAAAGAGAGTGATTGAGAGAGACAATAGGAAGGCGCATGGATGCTCATCAAACTTTATTGAGACACGGAGCCTGTTGCTCATCTGAGAAGTTGAATGATTATCCGTGGCAGTGAAATTCAGGGTGATTATACCCTTTCTCAGGTGGTTAAAGGCATTCAGCGTATCTTATTGCTTAATTAATTTAGAGAAACAAATTTGGCCTTTAATCAAGTGATATTTTAAATGTGATTTATTTGTTCTCACTTGTCAATAGCACTTCTCTTTGGAGATGTCATGTGCATGTGAATGTGTAAGTGCATGCATGTGTGTGTGCGTGTGTGCATGTGTGTGTGTGTGTTTTCACACAGGCTCAGAGGTACTTCTTTTCCTAAAGGACAATGGGGTCATATTTCCTGCCAATTTTTTTTGCCTTTTGTCTTTTTTAAAACTCATTTAGTTCAAACTTTGTTGTCCATGAGATTAACATACATAGACTATTTGGATTTGAGGGGGAAATAGGAAATTTAAGTTAGAACCTTGTATGCTAAGGGGTAAATTACTAGTTCAGCTATTTAGGTACAGGCCATAAATCTTGCCTATATTACCATCTGTAGACATTGCCCAAATTAGGCACAGGTCATAAATTCTTAGGTTCAGGTCATAAATCTCACCTACCTAACCATCTGTAGACATTACCCAAATGCAATGATAACTAGAGAAAGTCTAGCATACGGCTAATGGCTAGTTATCTTCTAGAACTTTACCGTAAGAGCATAAGTCCCAAGGATTCCCTTGGGAATCCCTTCTGAACCCAGACAGCAGAGGCAGGAATTATCTCTACATCCTTCTGCTTATTTGTAGTAACTCCTCACCACACACAGGCCCCCACATAGTTACTGTCTTGGGCTGAAATTCTCACCCTCACTCTTCCATAGTGAGGAAGAGTTGGCATTATACCTGTGGGCATTATCTATCCTCAGATGTTCTCCTAAACTTCGTCACCTGCTCCAATCAGGCTGGATGAGGCAGTCCTCCTCAATAACCCCCAACTACTCTCGCTCCTGAATTGTGCCCATTATTTCACAAGGAGGCTCAATCTCTCCCCACCCACCCCACCCATGGAGGGCCAGTCTTTTGAGTTACATGCATCTTTCTTGTGCTCCACTTCCAGCACCAACCCTTTGCAACATTATAGTTGCTCAAGATATATGTCAGTGACTAAGTTAAGCCACGTGCGCATCTTAGACATTTTATTATCCATGACTATTTCTGTCCTGCAAAAATCCAAATGAAGTAGACTGGAATTACTAATCCTCCTTTATAGACAGATAATGCATGCTGCAGAGTTTAAGTAGCCTGATTAAAATTACATGGCTAAGGCAAAACAGAAACTTGAATCCTACTTTTTAATTCATAATCTAATATGTTCTCTCCTTTCCCTTAAAATATTCAAGTCAATGTATGGCTATCCCTAAAGGTAACAATTATGTGTCTATTTGGACATAATCTGAGCAGACAACTCATTTCAATCTCCAGGATCCAGAATTTATTTCCTCTGCACCTTTTTAAGACAGGAAGTAGGGAGCTGGAATTTTTTAAAAAAGAGAGAGAGAGAGAGAGAGAGAGAACTAAAGGAAAGGGGGAAAGAGGAAGTTATACCAAGGGTTCAAGTAGAAAATATTTGGAAATGAATATGACAACATGTGTACAAATATGCTTAATATAAATGATGTATTGAATACTATAAGAGGTATAAGGCCCCCCCCTCCAAAAAAAAAAAAAGACAAGAAATAATCATCAGGTTTCCTTTCAATTCCTATGACTCCAAACCTGGAAGTCTCCATTTGGAGGTCTTGTGTCACGCAAGGAGACATGGTGACCCTGTGGGGAAATCACTTGGCTGCGGATGGGAAGATCTAGAGGTCGGTGGTTTGAATTTGCTGCTGACTCTGAAAGAAGCCCTGTGGTGGTGAAGTAGTATGACCGACAGGACTGTAGGCAGAACATGTGTTGGAATTGACTTGGCAGCAATGGATTTATTGTGAGTGTGTAAGTGTGTCTGTGTATCACAAGAGAAACTGAAATGTACCAATGATGTGCCTATTTGGGACACGTCTTAAATCAGGAATTCCTGAAAGACAATGCAATATCTACCTGGGGTGGCTAGGTTCCTCTCACCAGGTATGCTCCTAACTTCTCATAGCTTCTGCTTCATGCCATTGGCTCCCATGAGATTGCAATGCATGGCACCCTGTCTGTTCAGAGGAAGGGTCTGCAAGACTTTGGTGAAGCAGATGGAAGGCTTGTCTTATGAGGTGGCTGTGGGTGGAGCTAAACCACCAACTTTTCCTTTAGTTGTCAAGTGCTTACCCATTTGCACCACCCAAAGACTCCATCTGTTTTCCCTACTCACGTGGTCCTGGATCATCGGGGCCCTCCAAACATTCTTGAGCCATCAAACCACCCCCTGGATGTTCCTCAGAACTTCATTGGAATGATGTGCCAGGCACTCAGCTTCTTCCTCCCACATTTTCCTCATCTACACATCCTACCTCAGTGAATGATCCTTCCATTTTCCATAGTGCACCAGTTGGGACCTGGAGATTCATTCTAAATTCTCTTCTCTTTCTCAACCCACCCATCTACTTGCTGGACAAAGCCTGCCAATCCAGTGTCCTTCTCTCTGCCTCCACTGCTGTGCCTTGAATGATGGGAACTGCCACTTGAACTGAGTCCTCTTTCTCTAGCCTTGTCCTGCTAATCCATTCTTCACATTAATACCAGAGCATTCTTAACAAAATGTCAAGTAGCTGCATTGGAAATAATTTAGGGGCTTGTACAATTTGTACTTACTGCCTCATCTGGGTAGAACCCCCTCTTTGTCATTTCCTATCCTGGGCTATCTTCATGACACTTCTCCTGGAAGGCTTGCTTGATTTACACACAGCTGCTGCTTCCTCTGTGCTATTGCTCTGATCACTTTGAGGCCTCCCACAGCCACACTTCTTGGGTGATCAATAAACCTTAACTGATGAATGATATGAAAGCCATGTGAGTCCCTACACTCCATTGTTCTTCTCTAGTCAACAACTGGGCCATTAGAACGACCCCTTCTCTCTCATGTTACCTGCATCTAATGCATTACTGTGTTGGGTAGATTCTTTCTGAATTTAGTCTTCAATACAGTCTCCATATTATTCATTAATTCTCAATCTAATACCCTTAATGCCTCAAGCAGTGAGTGCGCCTCAAGCTTCTGTGAACAGCAGGGTTGAAAACCATCACAGCCATGGTTCTCTATCTGACATGAGTATCAAAACAAAAGAAACTTGCAACAACAACAACAACAAAAACCCAATCTCATTTTGCCACATTCCTGCCTATTGAATCAGAATGTAGAGGAAAGAAGAGTGGGTTTGCTGTTTTTCTCAGGTGCTCCACAGATGACTGTGATGTACCATCCTGGTAAAGAAACCTGAATTCCGGGAAGAACTTCAAGATCTGAACTGCACCATCCTTTCTTCTTTCCTAACTGCATTCTTCATTGCACCCCTGAACTGAAGCCCCTAACTGCAATTGCCTGTTCTGCCCTCCTCTCTGATAACCAGGCTCCCTCTCTGACTCCTCAAGGTAGTTTCAGCTATGCCCTCAAAGGAGCCATTCATTGCTTCACTGAGCATCTAGCATGCAGCACTGTCCCAGAGGCAGGGGAGAGGGAGTGGGGAACACATCAGTCATGGCCTTGTCTCATGGGGCCCACACTTTTTTCTCCCAGCTCCCCTAGTTTCTTCTGCTTCTCCTATACTCTGCATGGTGCAGGTCAATGGAGTCTTAATATTTTATTTTCTTGTTACATCAACTGTAAATTTTATGCAGGCTGGAACTGAGGCCTGTCTTTATAGGTGCTCATTAAATGCTTGTTTAGAATCATTGAAACTCTCTCTCTCTCTCTCTCTCTCTCTGACATGTGCCTCCATCAAAAATCACCTGCAGAGTACTTTCTCCCTGGTGCTTTTGCTGTTTTGCTTCAACTCCTGTCTCCACGTGCCTTCTGGGAGCCCCACCCTGACCTGATAGACATTTTGTGCTGATCCATTCTTTAGGAGTCCCAGGATGGTAAGTATGGTTAACATACCCAGAAGGTTGGAAGTTCAGGTTCTCTGGGAGGCATCTCAGGAAAAAAAGACTTTGAAATTTGCTTCCCCCAAAACCAACCATTGAAAAAGGCCTGCAAAGTTACACAGACACACACACAGACACACACACACACACACACACACAGAGTCACTATGAGTTTGGATCAACTTGAGGGCAACCCATTTTTCTCAATGTTTATTCAATGTTATTTATATATATATGGTTCCTTCTAAAAACTATAAAAGAACCCTCTCATTTTTGCCTTTTAATCCTTGCAGCTTTATATAGAACCTGACATAGATAAGATACCTAATAATGCTTGTTAAATAAATGACTTTTGTTTGGAATGACATGTCTTACCTAATTTTCCTTTGTGGCTTGAAGGAAACATCTTTGCTTGTGAAAAAAAAATGGAATAAAAGGGGAAATTTTCACGAACTTTTTGGAGTTTTCTCACATGAAAAAATTCCATATTATATTACTGATAAGTGCCAGTAAGCCCACAAGGACACATCATGATCTTGTGTCTAACAGAATGAAACACTCTGGGCTCTTGTACCCTCCTTACAATCGAGGCACTCTGTGTTGGGGCCCAGAGCTAGAGCCACTGAATTAATCCCTCTAGTTGAGGGCTCTCCTCTTCTTCACTGACACTCTGCTTTACCAAGAACGTTGTCCTTTAACAGGGACTGGTCCCTCCTGCCCTCCTGTCCAAAGTACATGAGACAACAGCTCAGAATCCTCACTTAAAAAAACTAAGGTTATTTGACACAATTCACATACCTTACAATTCAATGGTCTAAATACATTTAAAAGAGTTGTGCAATTACTGCCACAATCAATTTTAGAACATTTTGCTTAGTTTTGTTAGGATGTCACCTTTTTCACTGGTGTATTTGGCATCACTGCCTTGGTGGGAGTAGGAAGTCCAGCCTTGCTGCTGGATAGCAGCTGCTAGATTTGAACCATCAACGCTCTGGGCTGCAGTCCCAGGCACAACCACTAGGCCACCAGGGCTCAGCCTCAATTTTAGAACATTTTATCCACTCTTGTTGTGGGAGAACACAACCTCCCCTGCCACAACCCTTAGAAAATATTAGTCCAGTTACTGGATTTACCTATGCTGGATTTCATATTTTAAAAAACAGTACCCCCAAAAAAACCACACCAAAAAAAACTCCCAAAAAAATCAGTAACAAAATGTAAACAGGAAAAAAATCATCAAAAAGAAAGTAGAGAATAATAAAAACTATAACAAATTTAAAATGGGTCAAAGGGTGAACAAAGGATAAGGTGTTAAATTTCAACCGAACTGCATCTATATTAATCGACTGGTCAATGTGCTCTGATATCAAGTCGATGTACATCTCTAGTCCATGGGAGTCCACAGGGGAGGCAGAGGGAGAAGGCTTAATCCACATGTGAAGCCTACAAAAACATTCAGATTTTCACCATTATTCATAACGTTCTGCAAATGGGTGCTCAGATTTAAACTCTGATACACTCCCTCCTCCAATCTGTGTCCTACAACTGTAAGGAACTATTAATCTAGTTACTATTAATCTAGCTGCTGTGTTTCCTATAAAGATAACCACACGAAAACATCTCAGTTGGTATTCCTCAATTACTGAAACTATATTTTTCGTCAGTGAATCTTGAATTTCCTGCTTCCATACCCTTAGTTCTTGATGACATGCTACTCCCTGAAAGTGCTGAATATCAATTATTCATTTACGTGCAGTGCTTTTGTGTGTTCCTTCCATTGTCTTTTGATGCTTCCTGCATTGTTCAGTTTTTGCCATAGAATTCTTCAACATTGCAACTAAAGGCTTGAATTTTTTCTTCAGTTCTTCTAGATTTGAGAAATACTGACCTTGTTTTTTTTTTCTTTTGGTTTTCTAACTCCAAGCCTTTACAGATTTCATTGTAATTCTGTACTCCATCTTCCCAAGCTGCCTTTTCAAAGTTTCTGTTCAGTTCTTTTACTTCATAATTTCTTTCATTCACTTTAGCTACTCTACAGGCAAAAGTTTCAGAGTCTCTTCTGACATACATTTTGACCTTTCCTGTCTTTTAAATTGCTTCTTGCTTTCTTCATGCATGTTGTTTTTCATTTAATCCCTTAAATCCTTTAGTCTTCAGTTATTAGCATCCAGTGCATCAAATATGTGCTTGAGATAATCCCTAAATTTGACTGTCTATAGGCATGGTCATCGTTACACTTTTGTGGGTTGTTTGAATATTCTTCCACTTCTGTTTCAGGATAGATCTGCAACGCTCCTTTTGATAATGACTATGGTACTACTTCCTTTCAACTTGTCATAATAGACGAAATCAGAATTATCAATATTGGTCTATTTAAAATCATTAGTGCTCTGTATGTGTATTAGTCCACTTGTATGTGTTCCATTTTGGGGGACTTCTACTTTTCCCAGGTTCATGCTTAATATATTCCATGTACTGATTATTAGTTGCATGTGCCACTGGCTCTTCTCATTATGAGTCATGACCAATCAACAAATTAAAAGGTCCAAAGAGCTTTACTTCATGCACATGACGAAGATGACTGTGTTTTGAAGAGGCTGTGCGGCACTCATGTAATCAATTGTGTCAATTTCAGGACTGGGAGTGTAGGGGTGGAGTCTAGTCTGTCAATTTGGAGAAAGCCACTGAGACCTCTGTGTGGGCATGGTTTTCTCCTGAGAATTCTGGGAAATCTCATGGTATTTTCCCCCCTGAGAGATGCTCTACTAATAAGACACAAGACTCACTCCCTGGGATACACTGCAGCTGACAAGACACATGGAGGCATGCTGATAGACCCTGAGCTCTGGAAACTGGAGGAGCCACAAGGAGACCCCTGCCAGTGCTGAGATGCTTCTACCACACTGGATAGACAAGACTCTGCACCCACTGCCTGTGATTGTGCTGGCGCCATTGCATGTGCTTTGTGAGTCTGAGGAGGACTTACGGATTTGTATTGGACCTCTGGGCTAACATTCGATTTATGACCTTGGACTGGGCTGAGTTGGGATGCTTTCTCAATGTTCTATTCCTCTTGTATATAAACCTCTCCCTTATATACATAAGCATGCTTCTGAATTTGTTTTTCTAGTTTACCCAGACTAACACAGGCTGCTTTTCCCCAGACATGTTCTGAATGCTTTTCAACCTGAGGGGCTCATTTTCTGGCACCATATCACATCATATTCCACAGCTAGTTATAAGATTTTCATTTGGACAATGGTTTAAGAAGTTGATAACCAATCCTTCTTCTTTGACTGCCTGAGTCTGGAAGCTCTTCTGGAACCTGGCCACACGAGATGATCCTGCTGATATTTGAAATACTTCTGGCAAAGCTTCTGGCATCACAGAACATGTAAACTAACACAGTATGGGGCAGACTAAAAGACAAGTTGCGATGATGAAAGTTCTTTGTTCCCCCCTAAATCCTGTGTGGTGCATAATACATGCTCAAATTTCACACACTGTGTAATAAGTACAACATAGGATTTAGAAAATAAAAAGTTTACCAAGGGTCGGCATGCAATCCTCAGAGAAAGAACCAAGCTTGACTAACTACTCTCCATTCTGACCAGTCGAGGTCTTCACTTCATCCCAAACCATCTTGCCTATCAGTCTCCCTTTGTCTAATATGAACCAAAGATTGTTTTTATTTGACACAGTCATGACAACCAGTAGGATGCCAAAGAATTCATAAACAGCAGGTTGGAACTTCATTAAAAATGAATAAGAACAAAAAAATGAATAAGAACAGCATTCAGCAAGAACAAACACTAGGGGGATCAGTAAAACAGTATGAACTGGTATGAAGGAGAAAGCAAAAACAAAGAGGATGCATTGTACAGGGAGTCTTGAGTAGTACAAAAGGTTAATTACGAACCAAAAGATTGGAGATCTGAAGTTCCCTTAGAGGTGTCTTGAAGAAAGGCTTGGAGGTTCATTCCTGATAAACCAGTGCTGAAGGTACTATAGCATACAGTTCTTGTCTGACATACATGGGTAGCCATGAATTGGAATCAACTTATTTTGGTAAACTACAAAATGTAAACTATGGCTGTATTCTAGACAAGCCTGGCCCAAAGCATCATGCCATGACCATATCTCACACTCGATGCCATCAGACTCACAGTGACCGTATAGGGAGAATGGGGTAGAAAGGTCCTGTGGATATCTGAGTCCGTCACTCTGTATGTGAGAAGAAACCCTTATCCTCTTTCTTCTGCAGGATGGCTGGTGGTTTTGAATTGCTAGCCTTGTGGTTAGCAGCCCAACATAGTGGGCCTTCAATAAACACTTGTTGGGTGAAAGAAGCCAGGCAAACCTTTGGCACATCAGCATGAAACTGAAAGCATTGCCTTCTACTGCCATGTAGAATCACTACTGACTTCCAGGTTACGGGTAATCCAAGAGCCATGCTTTCCCCAGTGTCTCCTTCAAGTGACCACGTATATTCATAAACCTCCTCTACAATCTATTACACAATTTCATGTCTTCTTAAAGACATAGCTCATAATCGTATAATGCTGTTATATCTTTTTACCCATCTTCCTTATCAACTTGAAGGGGTTATAAATGCATTTCTAAACAATATCTTGGTATAAGAAATTCGAAGACTTGAAGGACATCGTTCTATTCATCAGCTAAGTCTTCCCGGGAGAAGTCTCACCGTATACTTTTCACCTACATACTCCATTAGTATATACAGTCTTCTTAACATGCAAGGAGGTATGAGCAGGAGATGGAAAACATGTGAATTACATCCACAACTTCCGGTTCTCTTTAGAATGCTGGCTATCTGCATGTGAAAGTGCAGACCCCCAGAAGCCCACTCAATTCCCACAATTGCTTAGCAGAGACAAGGCTCATTCTGTCACAAAAGGAGCATCTAATGAGGTCGATGTATCAGCGCAACAAATAATTTCACAAGGCTGTGTTCTTAAGGGTTCAGAATTACAGATTTAGCTATGGGAGCAGAGAGTCTTGGGGCAAGACACCCCAGATAACCTCACCCACATGCATCTCTCAAACAATACTTTCCTGTATATAAACAGAAAACAGAAAGAAGTATATCGCTTTTTGTCCTTAGTATTAAATAGCTGACTTTCTTCAGGGCACTCTTAAATTTCTGCACAATACACAGCCTTCAGCACCCCAAGGAACATAAACAAAGGATATCGGGCAAGTTCACCTACTCCCACTTCACAGAACAATGCGTGTTGTTAACTAAGCAATTCCCAGGGCAGATTTATGATTTGTGGAGCCCAGAGTAACTACTCAGGTTGGGTCCTTGGAATCTGGGGTCAGAAGCACGTGGTGGCTGCTCAGTCCCTGAGGCGTTTCGAAAACATGAAAATGTGACCTAAAGTGTGTGCTTGCTTGTACTCCAGAGACTATTTAGGCATTTGGAGAAATTAAATCACATTAAGGCCTCAAAACAGCTTATTGTTCATGCTCCAAGATTTAACCTTTTTTTCCCCCTTACTTGCTGCTGTGCTTTTCCTCTCGTGAATAAATAAATGCCTGCTGACTTGAATATGTTTCTGCATATATGCAATATGTCTACTGATAAAAACATCCTGATAGAGCAACACATAATACAGATAGGCCAATTTTACAATTTGAAAATGCTTTCCATTTTCTAAACAGAATTATGCCTCAGGTCGTTGTTCTGTTTACTTAGATCCTGAGTTTGTTTGTTTTTAACACAACTGAAAATTTAATATATACTTATTTTATTCTAAAACTTTGTATGAATTTTAGCTAGCCCTTAACATGGGAAGTTTATAAGCAATTAAAACACTAATGCAGGGTTGAGCCCCGGTGGCGTAAGTGGTTGAGTGCAAGGCGGTTCAAATCCAGCGGAGGATTTCAAATCAGGAGTAGCCTTGGGTAGCGCCCACGACCACCAGAGGCAGCAATGCCCACAAAACAACAAAAAACAAACAAACAAAAAAACACTAATGCAAACAGCGCCTAGCAAACCTTCTTTCCTCCCATTGTTTTAGGAAATAACGTATTCCAATTTGCGTGCATGCACATGCGTGTGCACGCACACAAACAACAACATAAAAAATGTACTGCCATTGCAAAGATTGCTGACCCTATAGGACAGGAAAGAACTCTGAGTTTCTGACACTGCAACTCTTTCTGAAAGTAGACAGGCCCACGTTTTGCATGGTGAGTTGCACAGGGTGGTTTTGAACTGGGGACCCTGCAGTTTAGCAGGCCAGTGGGTAATCACTAGGCCACCAGGAGCACTTGATGCAATCAATATGTAGTAAAACTTGGGGGAATAGTTTCTCCTCCTACTGTCTGGCTCAAGTGCAAAATTAAAGAAGATTACTGTTTCCAACTTTATTATTATAAATAGTATTGATAATAATAATTATACTTCGCTATAATTTTTCACCCTTTAACAATTATATAGTAAATATTAGAATTAAGCCAAAAGTGACTAAAGTTAGACAGGCAGGTGTATAGAGGGAAGCAATATTTGCATAAGCATTTAACTCATCTGGAAATAACTAAATATATTCAATAGTAGGAGTCATTCGAATACCATAAATAAGACCATAGTCCTCGGCCTGAATGGAATTGTCAATGGGTCACTGAAGTTCTGAGGTCCTTTCACATGCCATAGACAACTCAAGAGCTCATGTATGATTCTAACGGACTTTTACATGAAAGTGGCTAGCCTATGCCTGCTAGACAATTAGTATAGATCTAGAGAAAGTTGTCCTAGCAAGCTCCCAATGAGGTTCAAAGCTTAAAGCTGTCATAAGTAGATTTGTGAGTAAATTGTAAAATTAAAATGGGGAACATATACTGAATAAGAATTTTTCAGAAGACAAACCAAAGGCTGAGCCCCGGTGGCCTAGGGGTTGTGTGCGGGACTGCGGCCTACAGGGTTGATGGTTCAAATCTAGCAGCTGCTCTCCAGCAGCAAGGCTGGGCTTCCTACTCCCACCAGGGCAGTGATGCCAAACACACCCGTGAAAAAGGTGACAGCATAACAAAACTAAACGAGAAGACAAACCAAAACTGTGGGGACAATATAACTACAAAATCAACAGGCCTTTGAAATTTTTTAATAGCAACAGTGAATTCAAACATTTCTGGGCTACGTGACACCAGCTTCCAATTCTGGAGCACACACAGAAAACAACATACATACCTGTTTCCTTGACTCCTGCTGAGGGAGGAAATGCCTGCCTAACACCGACCAGTGGAAAACCATCTAAAAAGTAGAGATTAGTGAGAATAAAACAAGAAGCAGAATCGCCCCTTACCCATTACTTCCCACAGAAGGAACTTTTGACATATCAGCAAACTCTTCTTTTCTCTTGCTGCTGCTGGTGTACTGCTCGCTGTACAGCTTGAGGGACATCTGCTCCACAGCGTCTCGTTGGGCTTCCAGATAGCACAGTTGAACCTCAGCCTGGAGAGAGACACAAAGAGAACACACGGTTTGAATCCAGAAGGAATACGTTCCAAGTGAGCTGTGACCACTCAAAGAATGGGAATTGTTCACATCATTACCTGGCTCTTTGTGGGGTTCGATTTAATTGGATCAGCTGGGAATAATACAGAATTATATTTTATGTCTGAATCTTATAAGCCCCTCCTTAAAATATGACCTGAACAAATGAACTCTCAGAAGACCCAGTGAACATCTCAAAATGGTCCTGAGACCTTACATTAAATAACCTGTGAAATTCCTGAATAAGATCATTCCTCATACTGTCACACATGTAACTTTTATGCTTTCTAAAGATCCCCTTCTGGCCCATGCATTATAATTGGACACATACTCAAATATGTTCTATTACCTTCCCTGAGTAGAGAAAGCTAAATCCTAGTACCTCTTCAATAATGACAATGTCTTCCTTTATTATCTTATATCTTTGTATTATTTTCTTTATGGGTTTCAAACAGAGGGACTAGTGATTTTGCTTACATGCATCCTTGAATTGTTAAATCTTTCAGAACTTGTTGAGGCTCACTGCAGTAAAAGAGAGGCAGTAAGTTCACCATGCTGTTTTCTATCAAACCAAGACTCAAAGCATGCTTGAATGTGTATTTGGCATGGACACATATGGAGCAGATGCTTTATTTATTGCAGCTGTGGGAACCCCTGTGGCTTGAGGGTTCTCTGGAACACCAAATGAGGTTGGGAGGCAGTCTTCTCAGTGACAGACTTGCCCATGGTAAAGGAGAGGGAGCCATACTGAGTTCATGTGTACCCTGAACCAGTGCAACAAGTATTGCCTGTTAGCATATTTCATGAAATTTAAGCACAGCAATGAACATTTCTATTAAACCCTAAAACCTGTATTTCTTTATAATGTAAATCAGTAGTCTTGTTAGAAAAGTAGTTCTAGGTCAGCTGTTGCATGGTAGCCACAAGTCAGCAACATGCAGAACCCAAGCCAATAGAATCTTTCCACTCTTCGGGTCCAGGGCCAAAGAAGGCCTTCCTTTTGCCTGGTCTCCACGTTTATAGGCTTGATCATGGAGAGGAAAGAGACGATGACACAGAGGCAGTTGCTAAAGGGGCCAATGAGAACTCTACAAAGAACTGAGTAGCTTATTAAAAGTTGAGTCACATATCGCTCCTTAGAGTTCTTAAGTTATTGCTCTTCACAAATGCTGGTTTTGAACTGGTAAAGAACTCCATGTTGAAAGTATTAAATTCTTATTCTCAAAGTTTTACACATGAAAACAAAATGACAAAGTCCCTGTGAACTCCCCACTCCTTCCAACTCCCCCCACCCCAAAACTGGTTAGTTTAAATAAGAATAGATTCCTTTGGATTAAGAATTATGTTAAATGCTGTAAGCAAAGGATAATGCCACAGGAGAATACTCAGTTCGCTGGAGGGAGCACTATCTGAAAGATCTGAAAGAGGGAGGAAAGACAGGATCACAAAGATCTCCAGATAAGCCCCTCCCTGGGGGACGGGCAACTGACAAGTGAGTGAAAGGGGACTCAGAGCATGTGCAATATGAAAAAATAATAATAATTTATAAATTATCACGGATTCACAAGGGAGGGGCGGTGGGGAGAGGAGAAAAAATGAGAAGCTGGTAACAAGGGCAGGGCTCAAGTAGAAAGAAAATGCTTTGAGAATGATGACAGAAACAAACGTTCAAAGGTTCTTGACACAATGGATATATGTACGGATTGTGACAAGAGTTGTATGAGCCCCCCCAAAAAATGATAAAAAAATGAAAATAAAAAATAATGATGGTAAGTGTTGTCCCAACCAAAAGGATTTGCAAGATCATGGAAATTGGGCAACTAATACTCATGGTTTCAAGAACACAAATAGTTTTTAGAAATTAAATCTGAATATTGAGGGCCAATGACTAGCAGAAACAACACATTGAATTTAAAGTGGTATGAAAAAATGAGGAGATACAGAACCATAGTCCAAGAACATATAATTCTCGTGTTCCTCCCTTCCTCTCCTCAAAGATCAGGCACAATGGGAATAATGAGAGGACTTCCGGATGACACATTGTGTTTGAAATGCCACTACTGTTTCTATGTTAATGGCACCAAGGAGCTGGTTTGGTCTCTGGGTGCTCTGTTAGTTTTTCATCCTTCCAGGATGCACCACGGTCTGGCCTTGGTAGTCATCTCAAAAGGTGCGCCCCTGGCCCTAAACACGATCATAAAGAAGGAAGACAACTTCATGCAACGCTATCACCACTATGAAAAAATAAGATGAGTTTTCACCCCTTTGTCGCATCTATCATTTCTGTGTACTAAAGAAAAACACCTCTTTCACAGAAAGGAATTCAAAGAACGATGCTGAGAGCAGCTTGAAGGATAATTAGTCATCTTAAGAAAATGATTGAAATGTTATCATCGAAGACTTTTATTGTGCAGCATCTCCCTAGCATTTGGCAGAGGAAACTACTGTGTTAATGAGGAGAGGAAGTAGATGGCCCAGGCGTCACCAATCTACCTCTATTTCTTTCTGGGCTTGTGGTGACTCATTCCTAACACTGATGATAAAAATGGAACAATAGTAGTGCCTTCTGCTAAGGTTGAATGGATTTTCCCATCTAAATCTCTATTCAAACTGTCTGAACATTTTTCCTATTATATGGTAGTCAAAGATACATTTTAAGAAAAGAGATTTTTAAAAAAATGCAGCCCTTTAGAAATGGTAACCTAGGGCTGAGCCCCGGTGGCGTAGTGGTTGTGCACGGGACTGCGGCCCACTGGGACGGAGGTTCAATTCCAGCAGTGGAGCTGGGCCTCCTACTCCCACCACCAGAGAGCAGTGATGCCCCCCCCAAAAAAAAAAAAAAGAAAAGAAAAAGAAAAGAAAAGAAAGAAAGAAATGGTAACCTTGAAGATCTGGCTAACACAATTCTACTAGTGTTAGTGGTCACAGCACAAACCTGATGATGGACAATGAACACCCACACAGAGACATCGCGGAAGAAAGATCTGGTGAACTGCTGCTGTCAAGATGGCAACTGAGGAATTCCAGCCAACAGTTTTACTCTCGCAAACATGGCCAGCCATGAGTCAGAATGGACTTGAGAGCATCAGTTTGCTTTTGTTTTGTTCTTATTATAGAAAAGGGCATTTTTTTTTAAAAAAGACTATTTTATCATTGGAAAAGTACCGACTTGTTTGAATAATATTACAGAATTGCAATCAACAGGATGTAGCCACTTACTAGCTAAGAGAAAGGAAAGGAGTAAGAGTGGTGACAGTCACCTCCCCTTAGCTGGATTGCTGACAGGATCACAGTACCATCCATCGGAGAAAGGAATATAAGAAAACACTGTTGGGGGTAGGGGTGTCGGGGGGAGAAGTCAGTTGAATTTGATTCCTTTCATTTGAGGCACCAGTGAGACGCTCAGAATGAGAATGTTCAGCACGCAGGCAGA
>PVJH01001109.1:0-35936 GCA_004026705.1 Nesogale talazaci
GACTCATTGTGACCCTCTAGGACCCACCAGAACTGCCCCTGTGGGTTTCTGAGGCTGAAACCCCCGATGGGAGTTGGAAGCTTCATTTTCCCCCCAGGGATGGCTGGCGGGTTCCAACAGCTGAGCTTGCAGTTAGTCCCCAATGGCATTCACTCTGCTACCCGGACTCCTTCTGACTCCACAATGTCTGCTGTGCTGATGAGGAAATGGAGGTGGGGAGACATTCAGTAACGTTATCACATGACTAGTGAGGAAGGCTGACCCAGGTTTAAATCTAAGTCAGCCTCCAGACTTGAAACTGCTGTGTTCTTCAAGGCAGCAAAGATGGCACGCGTCCCTGGTATTGGCCACAGGACAGGGAGAAGAATCATTAAGATGGCAGAGCCCTGGCACAGGGGAGACACGGCTGTCTTCTTAGACTGTCTTGAAGACCAGTTCCCCATGGTTGGATCCTAGATATCTGAGGTTTGCCTTTCCACAAGACCTGGACGGCGACTTTCTTCTCTCTGCTCTGTGAATGTGCCCTCCTCCCCTTCTTGTCTAGCTCCTGCCTAGGAGATGGCCTTGCATGAACTGCATCCCTGGGCGCACTTGCTTCTGGCTTTGAGTTGGTTCATCTGCTCAGCATCAGGAGAGAATCTAGGAGAGGAGCACAGATTGAGACTGGAACCCTCGTCATTTCCTGTCAGGTGACCCTCTCCGCAGAACACTTGATCTCTGACTGTTTCTTTTTCCCAAGGTTTCTGGGTTCCCGGGTGACCAGGGGCTGCCACCCTGAGGTTTTGTGTCCTTCCTTATGCTTTTCCTTAGTTTTGCGATTCATTCATGCTGTGAAATGCCATTGAGTTGATAGCGACCCTATGACCAACAGAGTGGAAAAATTGCCTGGTCTTCTGCCATCCACCCTCACAATGCTTGAACCCATTGTGGCAGCCACTGTGTCAGCCACTGTGTCTTGTTGAGGGCTTTCCTCTCAAGATTACCCAGCACGATGACCTTCTCCAGAGACTGGTCTCTCCTAACCACATGTCCAAAATATGTCAGACGAAGTCTTGCCCTCCCTGCCTCTTATTCATACCTTTCTGAATGCTCTGTTCAGAAAATATCCCTGTATAATTTAGTTTGAACCATCTTGTTTTACCAGTGTCCTAATGTCTACCCCTGGACTTTGGTTGGAGATATTTCTGATCTTCATACAACCAGCACTGGCTCACATCCCTGGGTTTTCCTCTCACACCCACCATGCGACTTTGCTGCTCCTTCCTTGTTCTTGTGGGTGTGTGATAGTATGGAAACAACACTGGAGGTCCGGGCAGCCTTGGGTTCAAATGTGACTCTTCATTTAACTAACCGCATGACTTCAGCTAGTTACTTAATGTTGCTCAGGCCTCCCTCAGCTTTCTCATCTGGGAAGTGGTGATACTATATCATGCCAGGCTACCAGAAATGGAATACTGACCCACAACCATGGGTTTCTTGGTTTTCCTTTTTCTCCTTTGATTTTTTTTCTTTCTTTTTCTCTCTGGACTACCCACTGTGAGGTCGGGTTCATTCTCTTGTCCTTTAGGGAGACAGCGCACCTTGGTCTAAAGAAGGTAGAATTACAGAGAGGAAGAAGCCTCCTCTGACTCTCCTTGGCAGGTTGTGTGAGAGAGAGAGAGAGAGAGAGAGAGAGAGAGAGAGAGAGAGAGAGAGAGAGAGAGAGAGAGAGACTCAGAGGGAAGCAGAAACAGATCATGATGATTTGAAGAAGTGAAGACAGAGCATTAGGAGAGGGGAGCAGGGGAAAGCTGATGCCACACTGGCCTTCCCCTACAGCTCTCGGGCACACATAAAGTCCATGTATTTTGAATCCTCAGCTAGAGGCTCCAAAGCTACTGTCCTGTCCATGTCCATGGCTCCACACGCTGGATAAAGGGAGCTGTATCTTACCTCCCTCTCAGCTTCCCATGATGCCCCAATGGCACTTGGCCTCCACAGTGCAAAGGCCTCTCTCCCTCATTGGGGGAAGAAGAGCCTCGATTGGGATTCCATCTCCTCCTAACTTGTGGGCTGACCTCTTCTGCCAGCATTTCCCTCGTTCTCCACATGGGGGTGGTTAGAAGTGCTCACCGACAGGGGTGGGCTGAGGGCCGAATGGGAACTGCAGGTTCATGGGACAGCTCGTGGACAAAGCAGGGTCTGGAAAGCCTCCAGCCCTTGCTGTTAGGTTCCCCCCTCTCACCCATTGGTTCTGCCTCATTCATAGCAACCTTATGCAGACTTGGCCAAATCACTGCTCAGACCTGCGCCATCCTTGCCAGTGTTGTTCTCTTTGAACCCCTTGTTGTAGTCATGTGTGAATTTCCTCAAGAGTATTCCTCTCTCTCTCTCTCTCTCTTTTTTTTGGCGGATCCTCTAACAAGCACAGTGTCCTTCGTCAGGAACTGATCTCTCGCAACAGCATGTCCAAAGTCTCACTATCCTTGATGCCCAGGTGCTGTCTCGTTGTCCTTCTTCCCAGACAGGCTTGTTTGTGTTTGTGACAGCCCATGGTGCCTTCAGCATCCCTCCCCAGCGCCCTCATTCCAGCGCAGCCAGCCCTCAGTCCACGTGAATTTCCACCTTTTCTTTCCCATCAACTTATCAGGCAGGCGCTCCTTTTCATGTCTGTGAAGGGCAGGGGGAACCTGAACATCTACTGTCTTACGTTTCTCAAGACAAGTGGAAAACTCTAGGCTGTTACGACCCTTCTTCAGCTTCAAGATGCTTTCTTTTCTCCGGAGCATCGGTCGCTTTCAAAGATGCTCTTGGGATCCTTGTAGCCTGTCTCCACCCGGCATGCTCTTGCAGGGTGGATCGCTGGGTAAGGGGGATACGATCTGGAGGGCGATTATTCTGAGTCCTAGGTGGACCCCTATTTTATGGTATAGAGTCCTGCAGTGTTGCAAACTGTTAAGCACTCGGCGGCTCACCAAGGTTGGCGTCTGAGCCCACCGAGAGGCCCATCGGAAGAAAAGCCTGGTGATTTCTTCTGCCGGGTCCCTGTTAAGGAGAACCTGATGGAGTGCCCTCAGGAGCTCTGGGGGTGCAGTGAGGTGGGTGTGGGAGTGACTCACCAAGGCTGACCCTTCATACCCACCAGGTGCTCTGCAGGAGAAAGAGGCGGCATTCCGCCCCTCTAACGCTTCCTAGTCTCAGAAACCCACCAGGCCAGTTCTACTCTGTCTGAAAAGATGGCTCCGCGTCAGAATCAAGTCACTGGCAGTGAGAGTGTCTTGTGTTGGCGGAGTGCAGCTCTACTCCGAAAACACACGGGGTCACCAGGAGTCAGTGTATTGTATTTGTGTATTTTCTGTGCCCTTCTACTTCTAAGAGGATGTTGACCTTGGGGACGTCAATGTCTCTCTGATTTGGGGATGACTGGATTTTAGGAGGGAGAACCAGTGATAAATAGCGAGGAGATGCCCTCAGGGGAGCTAAGATGAATCTTTATGCATCGCTTTTATTACTTACCACCTACTTTCCCTAATTTGCAATACGGAGACGAAACGGTCCTTCCCAGACCTGGGCCCTCACGGTTTTCATGAGGGAGGCCCATTTTTACGTTATGGGCCCCTGGTTATGGGCTGCTGTTCTTGCTTCCCAGGAGGGTGGGACGACGGAGTTTCCCAGATGCCCTCTGCATATTGGGTATCACTCAGAAAGACGTGGCTCTGGCCAGCAGTCTTTCACACCCTCGGGGCTTCCTTATCAAATTGTGAGAGAAGTAGGCTCATGCAGCTCAAAAAATACAATAGTTCCATTCCACTTTAACTACAAGAGTCCAGCTTCGATGATGCGATTCTTAGGGGCCCCGGGGTTCTCAGCCCTGACTGCCTGCTAGAATCATCTATGGCAGTTAAGGAAGGAGGCAGGATTCCGCTCCTGAGGACTTTGAATCAGCCAATCCAGGGCAGGACCCCAGAGCCAGGGTTTCTATCCTGTGCCCCCAGATGATCCTGGTGTGAAGCCAGGGCTGAGAACCATGGGGGTGGACAACAGAAAAGCGAGGGGGGTGCGTTATTACTGTGCTCTTGCTTTAATAACCCTCCTCTGAGAGAACTTTTATTTAACAAGGCAATAAGGATAGTCGCAAGGAAGGCAGCACTGAGCCAAAGACTGATAGAGGATCTCAGACAACAGCGTTTAAGCACCTCGGTCTGACGCCCCATCAGTTTGCCTATGGGCAAGTCCATGTCCTTCTCTGGACTTCAGCTTTCCAATCTTTAAGGTGGGAGGGTTGGGGGGAACACTTTGTAATGTGCCTTCTATTATTGATGTTCATCACTGGCAACCTTCTATGGAGAAGACGTGCTATTGTTTGGTGGAGGAATCCCTGTGCCTCAGTGCTACCTCCAGAGAAAACACAGTCACCAATAAGAGGCGGGACTCCGGAGCCAGCCCTAGGGTGACTCTAGAATGGATACCAGGCCCTCAAATATCTGCCACCAGTCTCCGGCATCAGAGTGGGCACTTGATTCTTGTGGCACAGGGCAGGGCAGACAGCTGGCTATGGAAGATGAGGGTCCGTAGAGGAGTGTCTAACTCCACGAACCCATAGAGGGACAGATCCCTGAGAAGGAAAATTTGTTCATTATTACCTTATTGACCTGATGCCAAAGCACTACCACTACTCTTACATTGGCGAAGTAACCAGGTGGATCTGCACCCTCATCCGAGGCCACTCCCCACCTTGATCCTCCAAGGATGATCCAAACTTTGAAATGAATGGTCGAACCACCTGCAATCTGAGAGTCATCTTTCAAACAGAGAAAGACAACTGGACAATGGCATATGCCATTTTAAAAAAGGAGAGAAACCCCTCTCCAGCTCTGTTCTCTGTCTGCTGCTGGTTTACTAAAAGTCAGTGTGGCTGTGATATCCCAAGCATCAGTTGATGTTGATGGGTAATGCGGTGGACGTGCTGCAAGATGACCTGCAAGTGGGGAGTGGAGATATTTGAAACAGAAAGGGCTATTTTAAAAGAGGACTAAATAAAGCTGGAGGGGGAGGCCCACATGCCAGCAGTAGGTGCCATGCTTGCCCTGCCAAGACACCAGTGCCCGCTGCTGTGCAACGCCCTGAGCTGCCTAGTGTCTCAGAAAGGGAGCCCCTAGGAAGGGAGCAAAGGCTGGAAGCAGGGGTCAGGCTTCTCTGTGAGAGGAGCACTATGGGAGGAGAGACCACAGGGATGGGCTGCCTGTATCCTGGGCAAAGGGATTTGCCACAGTCCCGTGAGTCCAGCCAGTTCCCGGGCTGAGTGCAAGAGGCACTGGGACCCAGAAGCAGCTGAAGTGCAGCAGTGTGAGCAGAGACACTGGTGGCAGGCTGCCTGGGTTTGAGCCCCAGTTGAGAAACTTCCCTGCTGGGGAAATGTAGGCACATTACTGAACTTCTCTTTGCTTCATTTCCCCATTTGTTTTGTAAATGCAAGTCTCTTGGGAGGATCAAACAGACAAGCGAACGACTTGAACTCACTACCCTAGAGTCCATTCCAACTCCCTGGACTGCTAACCACAGGTCAGGCAGCAGTTCTGAACCAGCAGACACCCCATGGGAGAATGCCAAGGCTTTCTACTCCCACAGAGATTTGCAGTCTTGGATATTTACGGGATAGTTCTATGCTGTCCCCTGGGCTGCTGTGAGTGTGAATTCACTTGATGGCAGTGTGATTTTTGTGTGTTTCTCTAAAGATTTACAGTCTCAGGTACCCCCAGGGTCCTGTAGGGTTGCTGTGAGGGGTGAGGGTATGTTACTATCTGAGAAACATTTGGAATTGGGCCTGGCTTCTACATTGGGCAGATTCTCAAGTGTACATCACAACGTCCACAGCACATTCTGTGAAATGGGACAGTATGTAATTGGGATGCTGTATGGAACAATGTGGAGTTCCCACAGTTCCAAACCTGAGGTTACAGACCTCGTATGGAGCAGTGGGTGTGAGCACCGTTCCCTCAGTAAGTCCCCTCTAGTTGCCGGGTGAGGAGGTAGGGGGAGAAAAACTTTAGCAATCCACAGAGTTATATACAGTAGAATGTTGTTGGAATGGATATTATGGGATCTATCTACCTATCTATCTATCATCTACCATATTTTTCAGATCATAAGACATAAGACTTTCAGATCATAAGACTTTTTCTCCCAAAAGTGGGAGGAAAATGAGGGTGCATCTTCTGGTTCGAAGATGTGGTACCCCAGAACATTTTAGTATACTGGTACTATGTGGTTCAGAATTTTTTTTCTTGTTTTCCTGCTCTAAAAACTAGGTGTCTTATGGTCAGGAAAATATGGTATCTATCTATCTACTTTTGCCAGGGGGCTTCACAATGTTCGTGGAAATGGAATTAAACTATAATAGAATTCTCTCACACACCGTGTGAAGTGCCTTACATTGTTCTTATTGTTTTTGTTCAGTTCCCAGTGGGGTCAGCTCCAGTGCAGCTGCCTTAAGCACAATCGAGGAAAGGCTGTCTAGTCCTGTGCCAGCCTCACAGCCACCGCTTTGTTTCAGCCCATTGTTACAGCCACTGCGTCGATCGTCTCTTGTGGGTGGTCTTTCTCCTCCCAGCATCCCTACTTTACCAAACATGCGGCCCATTCCCAGGGACTGGTTCCTCCTGTGGACATATCCGAAGGACTCAAGAGGAAGTCTCGCTGTTGCTGCTAGTCAGGAGCATTGTGGCTGTACTGCTTCTAAGACTGATGTGTTCCTTCTTCTGGCAGCACCATAATTTAAAGGAATCAATTCATCACTTGTGTTTCTGATTCATAGTCCAGCTTCCTCTGGCATATGAGGTGATTAAAAAGTGTTAAAGTTCTGTCCTCAAAGTAATGTTTTTGCTTTTTAACACTGTGGCAGGTACATAATCTCCTGTCAACTTGCAAAGGGGTTGAGTCTAGCCTTTCAATCAGATGCAGCTTGATGGCTTTATTTGGAGGTACAAAGGAGATAAAATATCTCACTGGAGGTCAGACCCACACTCTCTGTTTTGCCTTCCTGCTGACAAGACACTTGGAACTACACTGATGGAGCCATTTGGAAACCCCTGCCAGCACTGAGATACATGCTTCCACTGCCACTTTCCATCCACTGCCTGGGATCTTTTTAAACTTGATGTTATTGCAGGCGTTGCTCAAGTCTGAAGAGGAATTTACAGACTGGCTTTGTACATATGGTCTAATGTAGGACTTATGGACTTGATCTGGACTCGGTCGGGATGTTTTCTTAATATACAGTTATGCTTTGATTTAAAATTCTCTATTAAAAAACATGAGTATCTCTGGATTTGTTTCTTACGCCAACCCCAACTCATGCAAACATTTTCAGGAGATATTTTTCAGCAGATTTTTACACCGCAACATGCCATTTATCTTAACTACTGCTTTCACAGAGTTGATTATGGATCCATTGAAAAGTAAAGCTTTGATCATGTCAATCTTTTCTTGGTTTGTGATGATGCTGCTTATTGGTTCAGTTGCAAGGATTTTCACTTTTTTTTTTTTGAAGTTCAGGTACAATCAATGCTGAAGGCTGTAGTCTTTGATCATCATCAGTAAGTGCTTGAAGTTCTCTTCACTATCAGCAAGCAAGATTGTGTTATCTGCATATCACTGGTTGTTGATAAGCCTTCTTACACTCCTGACACCCTGTTGTTCTTCAGACAGTTCCCTCTTATTCCATTTAAATAACTGCCCCCTCTATAAGCCTATGAGCACAATTAAGTGTTCTGAAATTCCCATTCTTCCAAAGGCTAGTCATAATTTGTTTTGCTCCACATAGTCAAATGCCTTTGCATGGACAGTACTACACAGGTAAACATCTTTCTGGTATCCTCTGCCTTCAGCTAAGAACCACCTGACATCAGCAAAGCTTGTTCCACATCCTCTTCTGAGTCCAGCGTGTGTTGCCAGCAGTTTCATGTCAATGCACTGCTACAAAAAGTTTTTTATACCAACTGTGATAAGTAGGTTTCTTGTGCCAACATGGCCAATGAACACGTGAGATAAGTTGAAGGGCAGAGATATAATGGCTCAGGGAGTCTCATCTTTCTCTTCCTTGCTCTTGGATCTTCAGACCAGTATGCAGCTGGCTGCCTTGTTTGCCCCGTGTATCAATTTGCAAGCTATATTACTTGTGAGACACCTAATCCGTGGACTGTGTCACTGTGAGTTGAGTTTCCTTCAAGTCCTGCTTTGCCATGCTACTGGAATATACATCTCTTGAACTGGGGACTATCAGACCCTGACATCTGGCTGACTGTTGGTGACCTGTCTTGCTATTTGCTTCCTGTGACTGGATAGCCTGAATTGTTCTACAGAGGATTGCTCGGCGGTCCTCAAGACTTGAAGGACTGCCGATGTATTAGCTGTTTCATACAAGTGAGTTGCACCGAGCCATTCATTCTGCCTTATAGATTAATTAACTGTTTATTTCTTATATTAAATATCTTTATATTTGCATAAATATAAGCAAAGTTATTAGTTCCCTGGTTTTGTTTCTGTAGAGTACCTTGTCTAACACACCGGCCAACACACATTTTGGTGCCTCAGGTGGTAGGCATGCTTCTGGGTATATTTGACTTCCTGGTTTCAAACATGGGAGCAGTTTTCCCCTCTCAGCCCTAGTTTGTGAGATGCAGAACATGTGCTACACTCTGATCATCCATTAAAAAAATCAAGATATTTTAGTAGAGTGTTAGCTAGTCTGAGATAGAAGAAGACCATGCTGGCTTTATTTAAAGTAGTTTGTATTATACGAAATATTTAGGTCAAGTTTTTTTTTAATGATCCTTTGATCCAAAGAAATATTTCCATAGTGCAAAGTACATAGATTTGGAATGATCCTCAATGATCACTTCCCCTTTATCAGGAATTGAAAATCAGGCAGTTCTGATTTGTTATCTTAACACATTAAAGACCATATATTTTAAAATCAAGATGTTAGAAATCCAACAACCAAATCCATGTGAAGGGATGGGTAAGTAGTGGAGAACCAAAACCCATCTGCAAGTTCACACCTAAAAGACAGACTAAACTTGGGATCCGTCCCCAATGTGTTAAAAGGAGGCCAGAACAAGAGTTACATGGCAATAAATGAGGAACCGTGGGCTATTGAAGTCCCCAGCTGTCCTGCAAGAGAAAAGTGAGGCGTTCTGCTCCCAGAAAGACTCACAGCCTCAGACAACCATAGGGAGATTCCGTGTCACCCTTCAGGGTTGCTCAGAGTCGTAATCAACAGAACAGTAGTGAGTTTGGTACAATCAATAGAGTTTCAAATGTTCTGAAATCCAAGATGGGTCTGTCAGAGTTACAACTCTTCCATTAAAATAATTAATTAAATCAATTTATGAAAATTAATAAATTGATCAAAGTTGAAATATTCCAGTCTTGTTATAAGATGGCGCACCTTCTCCACCTGTGCACAGAAATGTGAAAAAGAAAAGTGAGAATTTTTCTTCTATAGCAAACTAAGACTCAATCTCATCTCTGAGTCACTGAAAATGAATTATCCATTAACTTCTATATATTAAAATATGTTCTGAAATGTTCATTGTGTACTTTGAAGAAGAAAAATTTAGCTCTTCAAAACATTTCTGAAAATGTCTATGAAGTCTTATGTTTTTAACACTCTAAATTGCCCTCACACCTCATCTGAGCCTTTTCAATTTTCTTTTCCAATCTTCTCAAGCTGTGTTCTGGCTTTGCAATATCCAACTTGTAATCTCTTTATATATTGCACAGCCCTCCATACCAGAAATAAAGCCTTGTTGCCATCTAAATGAACTCATAATAACTCTACAGGAGAGAGAAGAACTGCTCCTGTGGGTTTTCAAAACTTTAACTCTTTTAAAGACTGCTGAGTGAGTTAGAACCACTGACCTTGGCTGAGCCCTGGTGGCACAGGCACAGGGGTTGTGTGTGGAGCTGCGGCCCGCTGGGTTGACAGTTCAAATCCAGCAGCAGCCCTCCAGGAGCAAGACTGAGCTTCCTACTCCCACCAGGACAGTGATGCCACAAGAAAACAAAAACAAAAACAAAATCACTGACCTTATAATTGGCAGCTCAATGTGTAAGCAACTAGCCACCATGGGTTCATATATAATTTCTCTTGGATGTTCCTTAATATCTAATTCTATAAAAAATATTTACCTTTTTGGTCCTATTCTGTAATTCGTGGGTCTGATTTCTCTGTATATTTAAATGTAGGATGCTAAGTTAATAAAATAATATAACTTAAAAGGTGAAAATATAGTGGAACATAATATCTAAGAAATTAAAGCTGATACAATCTAGCCAATGCAATTTTCTGAATCAGCATCCAAAATAACCCCAGGAACAGGTCTAAAAACAAAACAAAAACCCAAAGAAGGTCTGTGTATATTATCTCCAGTAAAATTTACATGTGTCTGATGTTAAGGATATTGTTTGATAACTCCTGCATTCTGTTGGGCTACCATTCTTTGGAATGGACTTAGCTATGGATCTCTTCTAAGTTTCTTGGCATGGATTAGTGAGTGTCTGAAGCTTTGCGTCTATTTGTTGAAATATCTCAGTTGATATTCTGTCAATCCATGGACCCTAATAACTGCCAGGGACTAGAGTGCAGCCTCTTCTTTGTCTCTTCTCACAGTTGATTTGATTCCTGTGCATTCTATCCAGTCAAAGCTGTGTGTAGGTCATTGAAACAAGGTATTTCCAATGAACAGGTTCTTGCAGGATTCTATGAGCTCTTTAGCATCTTTCTACATCAATGACATATTTTCCAGTTATGGATCTTTTTTCTTTGTTCCCAACTTGCCCATTTTTAAATACCAGCAATCATCACTGTATCTTGATAGCCTGTTTGGCTCATTTCAAATGCAGCAGTTGTTACACGTCGCCACGTTTTTCATCTTTGGCATTGGTGGTTGGTGCATCAATTTGAGAAATGGTCATATGACCCAGCTTCCGTACAGATCTTTGCATAGTAGCCTCACTGACAGCTTTCAACTTCAGGATAGATCTCGAGTTATTCTTTTTGACAAAGACTGTGACACAGTTCCCCCTCAATTTTCCATTCCTCCCATTGTTAAATATGTGTTTGTTCAGTTCAAAATGGCCAATACCAGTTGGTTTTGGCTCACTAATGCCTAGGCCATTCATCTTAAAAGATACTCCATTATGGAAAACTCCTAATTTTCCTAGAGTCATACTTTATACATCCCATGGCCCAATTACTAACGGATGACTACAGCTATTTCTTTTCATTCTAAGTCATGAAATATAAGCAAATGAAGTTCCAGAAGGTTTACTCCATCCATTGCATGAAGGCCAATTCTACTTTGAGGAGGCAGTTCTTCTCCCGTCATTTTGAGTGCCTTCCAACCCATCTTTGACACAGTACTAGTGATGTTACAAGGCTGTTCAGAAGGTTTTCAATGACTCCATTTACAGTAGTAGTTAGCCCCTCCCTCCTTCTTGGCCTGGGAGTTCTGCAGAAACCTGCCCACCATGGGTCATAGTGCTGTCTTTTGAGATACCAGTGGCGTGGTTCCCAGCATCACAGTCACATTCAAACCACCACTGCAGGACAACCTGCACAGTGGAACTACAATCCAACCGAAAGGCACCAAGTCGATGTCAACTCATGGTAATCCTGTGACATAGAGAACTGCTCCATAAGTTTTCTGAGACTGAATTGTGAAGGAAGCAGATAGCCTTCTTTTTCTCTTGTAGAGAGGTTGATGGATTTGAACCAGTGACCTTGTGGTCAGCAGCATACATATATTACTGTTGCTAATTGCCATCGTGGTGATTCTGATGCGTAGTGAACTCAGGTGTACAGAGTAGAATGAATATGTAGGGTTTGCAAGACTGTGACCCTTCAGAAGCAGATCACCAGCCCTCTTTTCCTATGTACTTTTGGGTGAGTTGCAGTACCAGTCTCTTGGCTGGTAGTTTAGAGTTTCACTATTTGCACTGCCTGGGGAATATCACACACACACACACACACACACACACACACACACTTCTTCAAAAAGCTCATGGGCACATGCATTTGAAAGATAATGGGATTTTTTTCCCCATGAACTTTCTGAAGCCCCCTTCTCTATATCCTATTGCTGTCAGTTCTTTATTGAGTATTTGCTGTGTGAACAAAGAGCTCGCATATGAGGGACATCAGGCAGGGCCTGGCTGAGCAGCTGGCTGTGTCTCAGTCCACACAGAACTTAAGAATTCCAGTATGCTCTGACATCTGGATAGAGCTTCCTCACCCCTCTCAAAATCAATGGTGTTTCCTAACCTGACCGAGTCTTCTCGCAGCCAGGACTGACTGTCTCGTTTGCCCCACTGTCACACAGTTTCTGGGCCACTTCTCCCCACCTGCTGGGAAGATGGAGAAGCTGCCGCTTCGCTGAGCCCCCTAATAGGCAGGCCTTATTTTCCTTGCTACCCCTGGGGCTCTTGCTCACCATGAACTTGCTCCTGTACAGGTCCACATAGCACACTGGAAAAGGAAAATGGTAATTAGATGGAATACTCAAGCAGGGGATCTTGTGTGGAAAAATTCTTTAGTTAAACGAAGCAGTAAAGATAGCTTTAAACTTAAAGTGTCAGCCGCCATGTCCCTGATGCTCCCTCCTTTTGCGAGGTGGGGTGGGGAGGATCAATGAGGTATGTTGTATCAACTCCTGTGGCCTGGGGTCAGGCTGGCTTCCCGGGGTCATGCCTGAGGGGCTGGAGAGACAGCAATAGTGCATCTTTCTAGTTGGCTCTGCAGCACAGAACCCAAGACTCAGCCCAACCAGATGGAGTTGACCACTAACTCTGGATGAGGGAAACAAGATGGCCATTCTTGCAGACCAGACCAGCTCCTGCTGGCTGTGTTTTCATAGCCTTGTTTCTTTGCTCACCACTTTATCTCCAACTAGACTGGCAACTTTAGGGGTGTGTTAGAGATTACATTATGAGAACACTACTTAGAGAAAGGCTATGGATGGCAAGGGCAGCCCCAAATCCATTTGCAGAGTGCCCACATATATGAAGCCTCCACTGAATGCTTTCTGACCATTAACCAAGGATGCAGATAGCCTTGCCTTCAGGCAGACTGTCTTAGAGAATGGAGGTCTGGCCAGCCCTGAGAGGGCCAGTCTCTCTCTTAGGGGCTTGCCTGGGTGTGTCTTACTCTACAATTCCCTGTGCGACAGGAATGGGTGCATTCTGTGATCTTGGGTTGCTAAGCAGGATTCCTTCTCTGGAAGGCCATTTTGGAAGCGTCTCTTGATCTGGGCTAATTGGGTTAGACCTGAAATGTGATTCCCAAACTATACTGAATAGGAAGAAGAAAGGGCTTTTTGTCAGGTGGCAATTAGTATCAGACAGTGGTTCTCCACCTTCCTAATGCTGTGACCCTTTAATATACTTTCTCATGTTGGGGTGACCCCTCCAACCATAAAATGATGATCATTGTTCTACTTCATCACTGTAATTTTGTTACTGTTACGAATCAGGCAACCCCTGTGAAAGGGTCCTTGGACCCCCAAAGGGATCTCGACCCACAGATTGAGAACCGCTGGTCTAAGGAATGGAGAGAATGAGTCTGGGGGAAGGAACATAGTTTGTGGATGGAAAGATTTTCATATGGAAAAATCATTAGAACTGTCTCAGAACCCAAGGTTATTTCTAGACCTTTCTAATAGACCTGGTTGATTTGAGCAGCCCGGAAAAGGAGTGAACGCTCTAGCTAGTTGGAGTGAGTGGACACGGGGATTATCTGGAAGGGATTCAAATACTGGCTGGCCAAAGGGTTAAGTTAGATGATGTTGTAATTCCTTCTGGATTGGCAGTAACCCCTCCAAGGCTCTCTGTAGCACTGCTCCTCTGTCAACTCCCCCTTCCGATGACTCAGTATCCTCAGTCTGATATAGGCATCCCCTCCAGACTGTTCCCCGTCAACCTCTCCTTCCTGTTTCCCTCTTCTTACCTCCTGGATTCCATTCTCCTCCCTCCAAACATCACTGAGTGTTCCCCCAAACACTGTTTCACCTCTCCAGGTCTTTGCACACTGAGTCCTTTCTCAGTTTATATTCTTCCAGAAGTGGGCCATGAAGGCAAAGCTTCCAGTGCGTGTAGCTTATTTGACAGTTGATGCCAGGAAGCTCTGTTGGGTATGGGAAAGCCCTGGGGAGCGAAAGTAGCCAAACCAAGAGCAAGTTGTCCAGTGAGTGACCATGCTGTTGCTTGGACTTGGCCCACTGGGGAGTTTCTGGTGCCCTGTGTAAGACATACCCAGAGGTGCCCCACTTGGCGGGCAAGAGAGAAGTGGATTCTTTCCCCACCAGCTTTCAACTGTTGGTTGACAGTTACCTCTGAGGGGGATGTGGGGTAACCAAGTATTACATTCCTAGCACTTCCTGGCCTGCCATATGGCGGGCAGGTGTGAGCTCAGGTGGCCCCCCAGATAGAGAATGGCAGGTGCTGGCAATAGAGACTTCAAGACTGAAATGGTCTAGGATCGGGGGGCTATGAGCAGGACCCCAGGAATGCACCCTAAGTTCCCTATGCTTTTGATTCAACTTCATAGTTACATGAACTCTTATGGATCTGGAGGGCTCCTGGCCAAGAAGTCAAGCAGTGATTAACTGCAGCTCAGGAACAGATGTGGTTTGGGGGTGTGACACATGGGTGCCAGACAAGTTACTGGTCCTAGGAAACAGACTGGATACATTCATTCAGCAAAGAGAGGTTGTTCAGCTAATGCACAGAGATAACACAAAGTAGTCTGTGCAACATCAACACAGATTTTTCAAGCCATTGACCTCACCTGTCTCATCCATTGCTACCACAAAACACATACCCTCGTCTTGTGACCATCAACTGGGGACCTCAGAGAGATCAGATGCACAGACTCCTGTAGATGGCTTGATTCTGGTGGCTGAGCCCCTCATGTGGTCAGATCTTGTGACTGGTTGAACTTCCCAAGCAAGCCCTCCTCTCTCTTGAACACCCTCCCCACTGGCTCCCAGTCTGCTCTGCAAAGAAATGTCAGGATAAAGACACAGGTTAGATGGAAGCTTCAAACTTCCCGTGTCCATCATTTATTCATGAACTTACTCATTCACTTATACATATCGACATACATATGCAATAACTCAGTACACATCGAGTGTCCATTGTGGTGAGCTGCCGCTCATGAAGACCCCACGTGAGACTGGATAGGATGGTTGCGAGCCTCTGGATTTTCATCGGCTGATTTTGGGAAGTAGGTGGCCAGCCTTTAATTTCTAGCCCACCTTGGCCTGGGCGCTTCACTGCAGCCTGCCCAGCATCTTAGCAACAAAGTGGCATCCACTGACTGCCCTGGGGTGTGGTGGGGGTGGGGGTGTATATGAGGAACACTGGCTAGGCGTCAAGCCTGGGTCTCCTATGTGGACGGCAAGAACTTTCCCATTGAGCCACTCCTGCCTTCATGAGGTGTCAGCTGGCAAACCAAACAGACCCTGCTCTTGCCCTACGGTGTTGGACTTTCCTGAAGAAGCCACATGTACGGGTAATTGCAAACTCTTTCCTGAGTCAATATGGGCATCCAAAGGCTGCTAGCTTAAGCTTTCTATTTCCTTTGGGAACAGTCTCATCAAGCACACTGACTTGGTCTCTTGCCCTCCTTCTGTGCAGCTTCAGGAGGAAGCGCGGTGCACACAGTAGGGAGCGAGGGAGTAGGCTGAGTGTACTGATTTTGCAGTAGGCATCTTGGTAATTATGGCTGGTGCATTATTAATAAGGAAACAACCCTTTTCTGCCCTCCAGTTCTGAACTGAAGCTTGGGTTGGCTGCTGTTAAGCTTGCACCGTGAGCCCTCAATGGACCGTGCTGTCTGCCTGTGTAATGAAAGGTTTGAGGATATAGAGACCTGTTACTAGCGGCATGCAGTTCTTTCTGCATCCAAGTGAGCCCCAGAGCTCTGAGAAGGATGCTGGTTGATGATAATGGTGCCAGAGTGTCCGATGGGTAGATAGAGGCTCAGCTTGGCTCCAGAGTGGGTGGGGATAGCCAATGGGATGAGAAAGAGTGAAAAGTCGTGCTGTGTGCCCCCTCCTGGGAAGCCCGATTGAAAACATGAGGCATGGAGCTGCTCCACTTGTTTCCTAACATCTTTTCCATCCCACTCCCTTCTTTCTTTGTCTCTGTGAATTTCATTCTAGTTCTCAGGAGCATCGTGTAATGCCAACCACTCTAACCACTCCAGCTTTCTCGTTGGGGGAACTGTTAGGACACGGCTAGAATCAGCACAAAGCTGGGAGCAGAAGCACTGACCCCTGAGGTCTATGGTAGCCCAGGGAACCTCCTCACTAGAGGCAGCAGTTGCTGCAATGACTCCTGGGAAGAACTCTGTCCTTGAACAGATCTGGAGAGGATTGTCTGCAAGTGCAGACACTCTTTGGATTCATTATCAGGCCATGAACTCTGGCTGGAGAGAAGCAGAATGAAACGCACCCATTCCGATGATGTATTCAAGTGAGAACAAGCCAGTTCTCCCAAGGTCAGGGGACATTGAAAAATGGGGAGGGCTTGGGGTGGCAGGCAGTGAAGTGACCTTCGACGAAGGCCTCTGTGTGGTCACGAACAAGTTGCTTGACAAGTTGCTAAGAATGATTTCTACAGTGTAAATGCATCCATGGACAAAACCCTCGAAGGTGTGTATTGTTGGGCATGTATGGGCAGCTGCAGTTTAAAGAGTCAGATGCTAGTTCTTGGCCTTGCAGCAGGCAAGGGGAAGGGAGAGAGAAGGGAATTCAGATGTTCTCAGCTTTGACTGCGTGCTGGGAAGCAGCACAGGAGTTCCCACGAATCCAGCTAGGTACATAGTATTAGCCCCATTTTACAGACGGGGCATGGAAGCTCTGAGGGATGAGTTCAGTGCTTCAGGTTACACACTCAGAGGTGACAGAGCTGAGGTTAAAGCCAGAGTTAACAGTTTCTCAGACCCAAACATATTTCCCCCAAAGGTCTCAGCTGAGTCCCTCTCCATGGTGCTGGTCCTGGTAAGGTTTGCAGGAGCATAGTAATATGCAAGCACCACAGAGGAGCAGAATGACAGACTGATGGTGGTCCTAGAGCTTAGGTTCCCAAAATATTTAGGAAGGAGTATTTCTCTAGAGCTTAGACATGTTTCAAGGTCACACATAATGATTTAACTCTAGGAATAAGAGTCAACAATGATCACATATGTAGCTACATGCAGGACACCGCTCAATCTCATGGTTTGAATTCACTCATCTCATCCTGCAGGGCAGCTGTGAGGGTTTCTCTACAATGTATTTCAAACAGGGTACAGAGGTTAGTTAGCTACAGGCCCTGCCTCTAGGATGGAGATCAGGAAGACTCAAAGTCTTGTTGGGAAGGCAAGGAAGCATATGAAAAAGTATTTAAATTACATTTATTTGGATACTGTTAAACATCTGAGAGTTTAAACCAGAGGGACAGTTCACTGTCCCTCAGACAGTTGGAGGGTCGGACTATAGTTTTCTTTTTTAAACTATGAACAAATTCACTGCAGGCCCAGGATGAGTTGGCTGCTAAGCAGGACAGCAGTGGCAGCAAAAACACCTGGTCAGCCAGATGAATGTACTCGGTGGGTCACATGTGGCCTGCGGGCCATAGTTTGAGGACCCCTCATTTAAATAATAGTAATGCTTTGGGTGGCGTTTGGTACCTGGTTGGCAGTTATCCGTGCCTTAATTGGGATGACTGTAGCCATGTTACAGATGAGGATACTTACAGGTGAAGACATCATGGGAACTTACAAATGGAAACGGTGTCAAGGGATCTGAGCACAGGTGGTTCTGCTCCCACACTGTCATCATCATGGTGTCATCAATTGAAATGCTGCATTTTCTCCATGTTTACTAATGCCAACCATGACTATACCTGAAAGTCAGAAGGGATATAATTAAATGATTTTTAAATCGAAGTGTGAAGATGCATAAACACACCTGAAGGAATGCTTTCGGAAGTCCAGGTGGAACCAGAGTGCTCGAGGACCTTTTTCCATCTCTGCTGACTATCGGTGCCCACCATGGACCAAACACTATGAAGAGCCAGCCCTGTGGGGGTGGTGGCTCCAGCCTATATGTCTAGGTGCATCATTCTGGGTTTCTAAAGAGAAGAGAGGCCAGCAGAAGAAACTATATTTACCTAGTCAGAGAACCAAAGGCTTTTTCCAAGCACTTCACTGCAAAAGAAACAAAGTCTGCCCCGGGTGACATTCTGAGGTGCTAATTATCAGTTAGTGTTCCTCTACTCAGGAAAGCCAAAGGATCTGAGGCAGCCTGTAGTAAAATCTGCTCCAGGGCCTTCCTGCCCTTGGAAGTCACAATGGCATGACTTCTTTGCAAAAGAATTCTGTCATGTAGACCCTCACATTCTGATCTCAGAGATACCCCTTGGCTTTCTCATCTCCTCTTGTCACTGCTGGGTGTGTGTGAGGGAGGTGGGGGTGCCTTCTCCTCCGTCAATGAAGCTGGACCCTTGGACCCTGCCCCCTACAGAGGAGAGGCCATTACATGAGCTAATGCAGATGGCCTCACTTTAAGGGGTTGTGCAGATGCGAAGAGTTATTAGTATGAGCCTGTCATGTTAATGACTACTAATGAGCTAAAAGCGGTAGGTTCATAATGTCATCCAAACCCCAAACCTACTGTCGATGAGTCAAGTCCAACCTGTCGTGACCAGGGAGAACAGAAAAGAATGCCCCATTGGGCTTTCAAGGCTGTCCTCTTAAACCAACCATATTGCCACGTCTCTCTCCGGTGGAGAGACTGGTAGGTTCCCATCCCCGACCTTTCGGCCGACTGCTGGGCACTTTGAGATGGTGCCACCTGAGCAAATTGAAAAGACCCCGAGGCCTCACATTAGCCACATGGAGCTGGGATCGTCCAAGAGGTGAGGCCAAAAGAATTTGAATTTCATTCTTTCAACCTTTTTCTCAGAGAGAAGCCCTGGTGGCGCAGTGGTAAAGCACTTGAGCATGCACCAAAAGGTGAGTGGTTGAAACCGACCCACCCACTCTGTGGGAGAAAGCTCTGGGAATCCGGACCCCCTGGGCAGCCCTGAGCAACAGCTCTGCTTTGTCCTCCAGGGTGACTGTGCGTTGGGAAGGGCTTGGGGAGGTGGGGTTGTTGGTCTCAGGAGCTTGACTGCAATGTCCATGATGCTAAATGGCTATGCATCTATAGAATGGCCTGTCTTTGTTCTTAGCTAATTGCTTTAGAATACCCGCCTCCTCATTATTCCGCATTCTCAGGTTCCTTTGAGAATCGGTAATCAGCGGTCTTAGAGTCGACGCACGTAGCACCCATGTTGGGGTCAGGATAGAACTGAGCTCCATAAGGATTTCAATAGCGAGTTTCCCAGACAGAGATAAAAAAATGCCCTTGAATATTTCCTTGGGTTGATTCGAACCATCAACCTTCCAGAGAGCAGCTGAAGTGGTTAATATTTGCCATCACCTGGAGACTTGGTCCTCTTGATAAAGACTTCAACTTTCTCTGGAAATTAAGTCATGTTTCTAGTTTGGGTATTGGGATGCATGTAAGTGCTGGAATTGAGGGGACACATCCAAATTCACATGGTTACACATTTCTGAGGTGATTGGAGACCTCTGCAGGTGCGATGGCTTCACTGAGCTGAGAATTGATGGGAGTGGAAAGTTCTCATGCCGAGTTTGGCACATGAGCGAGCAGTAGGATGTAGTGTTAGCATTTGCCCATTAGATAGAAAACAGGGTAGAAGCTGCAGTGCTGGGGATGCTGAGAAAGGGGGACATGTGTTGGGCATAGAAGTAACATGATCAGTGATGAGTCACTGACAAAAAAAAAGTTAAGATGGGTTTCAGGACCCAAAGAGTCTTGAAGGTCATATTAGAAGTTTTAAGTTTCATTTTTGGGGCAGTAAGAAGCCACCAAAGGTTCTTACATGTATGTTACTGAGTAATAAGATTGTATATGTGTGTGATTTAAACATGGGTAGTTGCTATAGAAGATGCTAAGAATAATTATAGCAGGAAATTAAGAAGGAAACTGTGGATGTGGAAAGAGGGGTCAGACATGACAGTTTACACAGTTAGAATGGAGAGGCCTGTGTGATAGATCTGCTATGGGGGATGAAGGAGAGAGAGTCTTCTAAGTGTAGATGACCCCCACATTTCTGATTTCAGTTACTGGGTGGGTGTTGCCAAACAGGGTGGGTATAGGAAGATGAGGGAGGATGGTGAGTTACATACATGGGGCCTTGGCCCTTAGTCCAAGATTTGGCACAGCTGTTGGACTTGGGATTAGGTTAGGGTAAGTCCCTTGGAGTTAGTTGAAGACACAAGCAGAACATGAAAAATCAAAGAGGAGGGTTAAAAAGAAGGACTTTGAGAGCCTTCTTCATCCGTCCCCTTCCTTCTGCAATTGAGGAAATGAGGCTCTAAGAAGGGGAACAATTGGGCAAAAGTCACCCAGGAAATATATCCAAGAACTAGTGTGTATGTGTGTGAGCCCCCTTAATGTCCCAGACCTGATATTCTTTCCACTCCAACCAAGATGCTGAGGACAGAATGTGTTTTAGGATAAATATTTTTCTAAAAAAGAATTAGACTGACAAACTCCAAATGGGGAATTTTTTTCAAGCTTTGAGTGCGTTTGATTTTGTTGTGAACAACAAAAATGAATGCATATTTTGATAGCTTTATTAATAATCACAGCGATGCTATGTATCTTTATAGGTTGCTGTGGATATACTGATACATGAACACAGGCACACACAGAGAAAGAAACAACTATGGAAATTGTAGAGGGAGAGAGTCAAGCAGAAAGGGGGTATTTGGGAAGGAGGAAGGGAGATGCTAATAGAGAAAGATCATGCTCTGATCTCAGCTCTCGCTGGGGGCTTTCAGAGAGGTGGCAAGAAGAGGGCAATGCTAATGGACAGGAACCAGGCAGGGTGGAACACTGTGCGGATGCTGACGGAGGGAGGTCAGGGATAGATGGGAAGCCAAAGACCTGAGATCCAGCACCGACCAGGAGAAGGGAAAGGGCTTTTGCTGAAAGGAGCCCTTGGGTGATAAAAATGATGAACAAAGCTTAAAGTAAACTTAAAATCTGAAGGTTCAGATCCACCCAGAATGTAAACACACACACACACACATCAGCCATTGAAAACCCAAATGGAGCCCAGTTGCACTCTGACACACATAGGGGTGTGATGAGTCAAACCTGATTAAATGCTCATGGATACTGTTTGTTGAAGACCTCAAAACCCCTGTCTTGGGACAGAGAGACCAAAACTCAGCCTCACAAGCTCTTCTCTGTGTGAATCTCCTGGCTGCCCAGCTGTGTCACAGTAAGGTCTGTACTTGAATATCTGCAGTGACAAGGGAACTTACTCCTTTGGGGAGAAAGATCCATCCTAAGGATGAACCTTGCATACCCTTCCACGGATTAAATCTTTCTACAAGTCACCCATCTTCATTTGGGATGGAATGGTACCAAGTAAAAATCCAAAGCCCAGCAGTGTGCTCTCAGGGTCACTGAACCAGAACCTGTGGGGCTCAGTGCAGAGGCAGAGGAAGCCTGAAGGAGGTGCTGGCCCCTCACCTTCCCTGCTTAGGATCTGGAACAGCTGCCCAGGGTGAGCGTTGAGGTCTGAGGAGTTACCATGTTTGTGCAAGGACATGTTTCATACTTGAATGGGGGTGTGAGAGAAACCCCTGCCAAGTGGCACAACAAAACACACTTGGTGCTTTAAGTCTGAGGTGGCCCCAGCTGTAGTCTTGGCTTACCATGAGATGCCATGGTTATGTCCTCAACTCTAATGCTCCCACACCCCAACCAGGGTGCTGGATGAGGGCAGAATTGATCATTTCCCATCAAGGTGACCTGATGGCATCATGAGTAGAGGGTAGGTGCCATTAGTAGGGAGCAAGGAGTCAAGTTCACTTGGGGACCAGGAATAGGGAAATGGGTGACTATCAGGCGAGTTGAAGTAAGAGACAGAAGGAGTGAAACCCCCATGCATGCTCTATTGTCCCATCCGAGAAAGCCACCACCAACCACAACGAAAGCACACTCAAAGCTGAAACAATGAAACATTTCAAGAGCATGAGACCAGTGTACAGAAGATTCTCCTGGGTTGAGGAGCATCTTGAGTGTCTCTGCTGTGAGATGAACTTCACTCTTTTGTGTGTGTGACCAAATAATAAGTGGTCCATGAGGTGGACAGACCACATTTTGCTTATCCTTTGACCAGTCCACAAGCCTCAGGGACAGAGTCACTGCTGCTAACCATCAGACCAGCAGTTTGAGAGCACCAGCTGCTCCTTAAAAATCTGACTTTCCACTCTAGTAAATAGTTGTAGTCTTGGAAAACTCACAGGGGCAATTCTACCCTGTCCTGTATGGTTGGCAAAATGTATGTGACAGTGGCCTTGAGGGGAAATGCCCATGCTGACTGAGAGTTCGGAATGTCCAGAGAAAGGTTGGATACATGCTGTGAAACTTCAGAAGCTTTCAGACGGTCCAGATAAAGACTGGCAGGAGGCTTGACAGTGGTAGTGACTCAGGACAGCGCCCATAGTTCTGAGCCTGGCCATGTGTGGCCCCAGGGATGAGTTGGCATTGACTTAATGGCATTGGGGCCTTTCTTTTCTTTCTTTTTTTTTTTTTTTGGTGGGGGGGTGGTTAGGGGGATGCCCAGCAATGAGCATTTGAGTTCTTTTTAACTCTGTGGTTCATATGAATAGCACTGCTATCCCCACTCATTCGAATCAGCTGGTGTCACCGAAGAAGACACGGGAGCATTTGAATGGCAGCACTGGAGAATTTTGAAATCTGTCTTGGAAGTAGCACAGCCAGAGAGTTCCTTAGAGACAAGGAGGGTGATACTTCACCTTATCTACCTTGGACATGTGGTCAGGGGAGAACAGTCCCTGGAGAAGGATGTCCTATTTGTGGTGAGGCAGTGAGGGAGAGGAAGGCCCTTGATGAGGTGAATTGATGCTGCGGTGGTTGTGGCCATGGGTTTAAGCACAGAAGCACAGGAACAATCGGGAAGATGGGGCAGGGATGGGGCGTGTTTTCTTCTGTTGTGCAGAGGGTTGCCATGGGGCAGAACTGCCTTGGTGGCACCTAGGCACCACAAATGTTACCCGCATCCTTACCACCCCTTGATGTGTCTCAAGCATCCATCTTTGGCCCTTAGAAATCCAAGCCCCTCGTCTGTGCTCTGGTCTTTTCCCTGGGACTGCACATGGCCAGGCTCAGGACTGTGAGCACTGTCTGGAGTCATCATCTGTCACAGCCTTGAGCCAGTCTTTATCTGGTCTTTCTGAAGTTTCCAGGTATGGGCCCAACCTTTCCCTGGACATTAGGAACTCTGAGCTGACACAGTCATTTTCCCTCAAGGCTCCTGTCACTTACATTTTGCCGACCAGGTTCTTTTTTCTTGTCATAATTAGGGCCAGAGAATCAGGTCCCACTGGGAGCAGTGAGGGGGGAAAGTCCAATTCTTTTCATATGCTCTGTCCATAGTCAGAGGAGACCTGGAGAAAGTAAAAGGCAAGTGACACTTCTCTCCACTTCGAGAGTGGGTCAGAAGCAGCCCCATTTGCAATCCCATTTTAACTTCAGCCAGAACCCCAGGACCTGGCCTCAGATTCCCTGACCACTAACCCAGATTTCCCACCCACTTACTCCCATGCCAGGAACTTCAAATGATGCTGTGTATAAATCACAGCCATTGTGTGCATGCAATCCAGCATCTAATATTAACCATCTCTCTGAATTGCCACCTGCACCCTCCATCCATCTTCTCCAGGTTCCTTATTCATTTTGTAATAGACAGAATAGTGGTCTCTCAAAGATGTTCACATCCTGGTCCCCAGTACCTGTGAATTGCCAAACTCATGCCATAGAGTCAATTCTGACTCAGTGACCCTATAGGACAGAGTAGAAATGCCCCTGTGGGTTTCTGAGGCTGTCCTTCTTTATGGGCAGAAAGTCGTGTCTCTCTCCCATGAAGTGACTGGTGGATTTGAACTGATGACCTTGAGGTTACAGCCTAATGTGTAACTCCACGAAGTTACCAGGACTCCTGAATCTATGAATATGTTACCTTATGAAGCAAGAAGGAGAACAGAGAGTTAGTTTCATCACCTAGGAGCTACTTAGAAACAAAGGATCAAAGTTCCTACTCCAGATCTACTGAAGCAATATCTGTAATTTAGTTAGTACCTATTCAGGAGGTTCATATGAATACCCATCACTATGTCTAAAATTTAGCTCTAATGAGAATCAATCTAATGAGAAGTAGGTTTTTGGTTCAATAAAAACAAAAATGATCCTTTAGCATGTTATCCAGGTGATGTTTATCTAGAACTGGCTAATAGGGAACCTGGTTTTAAATTTTACCCCCCTTTTTTCACATGGCTTTTAAAATTTTTACCTGGTTTAAAAAATTATGTCTTTAATACCTTATTCCTTTTCCCTAGTGCTTAAGCTAGAGCAGAATCAAATCATTTATTCAGAAACTGTTGCTACCAGCCAATCATCAACCTCCCCACAGCATTTGTTAGGAGGCATAGATATGAGCAGTCGACCTAACCAATGGGCAAGAGGCAGAGGCATTTTATAGTCAGAGTAAAGCAGGACTTGTTGCAACTGTGAAAACCAGACCTACATGCTGCTCAGTCCATATTGCTCACACTATGACCCAGATAGGAAATGAGTCCAGATCCATCAATGACAATGAAGAAGGGATCAAAGGACCTAGTATTAAATTATAAAACGAGACCCTTCCTCCCTTCCTTTGCCCACCTTCCCCTCTCCCTTTCTGCTACCACTATTCTTGTTCCTGTTCCTGGATCCCCTGTGTTGTGAGTGCTTATCTCTAATCCGTACCCGTGCATATGCTCCAGTCTAAATCCATCCCCCACTCCAGGGGGACAAACAACAGAAACCATGGGGGAAAGAGAGCGGTCAGTGTAAAATATGAAAAAATAATAACATCATTTATCAAGGAGTCATGAGGGGAAAGGGGGAGGGAGGGAGCAAAGAGGAGATGATATCAAGGGTTCCATAGAAAGTAAGTGTCTAGAAAAGAATGATGGCAACATATGTATAACTATGCTTGATACAATTATGGTATGAATTGTTATAAGAGTTGACAGAGCCCCCAATAAAATGATCTTTTAATAATAAATAAGCTAAGACCCCCAAACTAAATTCATTGCTGTCGAGTTAATTCTAAATCTTTTTTTTTGGGGGGGGGACATCATTGCCCTCTGGTGGTTGTGGTAACTACCCAGCCTTGCTCCCAGAGAGCTGCTGCTGGATTTGAAGCGCCAAGCCAATGGGCTGCAGTCCCGCACTCAACCACTATGCCACCGGGGCTCAGCGCATTCTAACCCAACCCTATAGGACAGAGTCGAACTTCCCACCACTTGTCTGTCACTGCCAGTGCGGTGGCTCATGTGTTGCCCTGATGCTGGAAGCTGCATCACTGGTATGTCAAATGCCAGCAGGGTCACCCAGGGGGAGCAGGTTTCAGTGGAGCTTCCAGACTAAGAACAGACAATGAAGAAGGACTCCACCCCTCACTTGGGAGGAAGGAACCATTGAATGCACAATGCAGAGCTTTGAAACCTTATCAGATACTGAAGGCCTAATGGATGCAAGCAGAACATTGTCAGAGTAGCCTGGGAGAATGGGGTTGGAAAGCACTCAAAATGTGTCTGAGGGGGATTTGATTTCTGAGTGGAGTCAGTCACAGTGACTTGAATCAGGTAAAGCCTGTGGCAGGGGAGCCTTCAGGATCTTCTTTTGCTGGTGAGGCATGCCTCAAAGTAGGGAGAAACAGTTGCAAACATCTGTTAGTGATTAGAACTTGGAAATTGTGAAGTATGAATCAAGGAAAATTTGAAGTCATAAAATGATATGGAACACATAACAATAGCTATTCTATACATTAGTGAGCTGAAATAGACAGTTTTGGGCCATTTTGAATCAGACAATCATGTAATTTATTATGCCAAGAGTAATACATTCAGGAGGTGGGACAGTGGTGTGCTATTCATGTTCAGAAAGGACATTGCAAAGCCAGTCATGAACTGCAATGCTACCTGTGATAGGATTACATCTATCCATCTTCAAGGAAATACAATCAAGCAATTATGTTCAAATACCATATATGCACCAACCACAAAAGTTAGTAATGAGAAATTAAAGGATTCTACAGGCAACCTCTGCTGGAAATTGATCAAACATTCAATCAAGATGCATTGATACTTATTAGCAATTGGCATGCAAAAGTTAGAAACAAAGGAAAGAACAGTGTTTAGAAAAAAGTGGTCCTGGTATTAACAATGAAGCTGGAGATTGCATGATAGAATTTTGCAAGACCAATAACTTCTTCATAGCAAATACCTTTTTCACCAATACAAAGGGCAACTATATACTTAGAATTCTCCATATGGAATAGCTAGAAATAAAATTGACTATATCTGTGGGGAGGGATAGTGGAAAAGTTCAATACCAGCTAAAACCAGGCCAGTCTGTGGATCAGACTCATCAATTGCTCATATATAAGTTCAATATAAAGTTTTAAGAAAATTAAAACAAATCCCTGAGAGCCAAAATATGACATTGTGTCTATCTCACCTGAATTTTGAGAACATTGAAGAACAGATTTGTGCATTGAACACTAGTGGCAGAAGACTTGGTGGGCTGTGGAAGCCATCAAGAACATCATTCATAAAAAAGCACATGGTCATTTAAATGACAGAAAAGAAAGAAAAGATCAAAGTGGATATTCGAAGACACTCTGAAACTCACTCTTAATCTAGAGTGGACAAAGCAAAGGGAAGAAATGATGAAGTCAGAGAGCTGAATTGAAAAAATCCAAAGGACAACTTGGGAAGACAAAGCCAAATATTATAATGAAATGTGCAAAGATCTAGAATTAGAAAGCCAAAAGGAAAGCGCTTGCTCAGCATATCTGAAACTGAGAGAACTCAAGAAAATAAAATTCAATCTTGAAATATTCTATGGTCAAAAATCATCAATGATGCAGAAAGCAAGAAAAGAAGATGAAAAGAATACATAAAGTCACTGTTCCAAAAGAACTAGTTGACATTCTACCATTGAAGGCAGTGGCTTGTGAACAAGAAACAATGGCGCTGAAGGAAGACGTTCAAGTGGCATTGAAAGCACTGGCCAAACACAAGGCTCCCAGAATTGATGAAAGGCCAATTGCAATCTTTCAACAAGCTGATGAAGCTTTGGAAACACTAACTTGTGTGTGGCAGGAAATTTGGAAAATAGCTACTTGGTCAACTGACTAGAAAAGCTTCATGTGTATTTGTACCTACCCCAAAGAAAGCTGATCCGACAGAGTACTCCAATTATAGAATAGTGCAAATAAAAATTTGCTGAATATCATCTGACAATGGTTGAAGGAGGACCTTGACAGGAAGCTGCCATCAGTTCAAGCTAAACTCAGAAAAGGACATGGAATGGGGGATATCATTGCTGATGTGAGATGGATCTTTACTGAAAGGTGTGTTTTATCGACTATGCAAAGGCATCTGACTGTGTAGACCATAACAAATTGTGGATAACCTTGAGAAGGATGGGAATTTCCAAACACTGCATTGTGCTTATGTGGAATTTGCACATGGATCAAAAGGCAGATGTATGAACAGAATGAGGGGAAGTTGCATGGTTTAAAATCAGGAAAAGTGTGAGTCAGGGTTGTATCATCATCATATTTCTTCAATCTTTGTGCTGAGCAAGTAATAAAAGAAGCTGGATTATATTAAGAGGAATTTGGCATCATGACCAGAGCAAGGCTTACTAACAACCTTCAGCATGCCGATGCTTAAAGTGAGCAGAAATTGAAGCACTTTCTGATGAAGAACAAAAACTGCAGACAGTAGTATGGATTACAACTCATTGTCAAGAAGAAGACCCAAAACCCTCACAACTGGTCCAATAGGTAATATCGTAATAAATGGAGAAAAGGCAAAAGCATCCATGATTTGGTCTCACTTGGATCCCCCATCAATGCTCATGGAAACAGCAGTCAAGAGGTTCAAAGACAAGTTGTATTTGGGAAGCCTGCTGCACAAGAGTATTGAAAAGCAAGGATGTTACTTTTAGGACTAAGGTGTGTCGTTTCCCTTGCTTCCCAAGCATGTGAAGGTTCGACATGGAATAAAGAAGATCAAAGAAGAGTTGAAGCATTAGAATTGGGGTACTGGAGAAGAATTTTGAAAGTACCATGGACTGCTAAAAGAACAAACTAATCTTACTTGGAAGAGGTTGGGCCAGAGTGTTCCTGACAGGCTAAGATGGCAAGACTTCTGACATATTTTGGGTATGGTGTCGTGAGAGACAGATCCCTGGAGAAGAGCATCATGTTTGATAAAGTGGAGAGTCAGAGACAAAGAAGAAGACTCTTAACACCATGTATTGACACTGTGACTGCAGCAATGGACTCAAGCAGAGGAAGAATTGTGAGGCTGACACAGGTACCAGGCAGAGGTTCATCCTGTTGTATGTAAGGTAGCTATGGCTGGAAATGACTTGAGAGTGCCTAGCAATAGAACTTCCCCTAAAGGTTTCCAAGGCTATACTTGTTATGAAAGCAGGCAGCCACATCTTCCTCCCATAGAGTGGCTGGTGAGTCCAAATTGTCTACCTTTTGGTTAGCAGTGGGACATTAACCACCATGCCCCCAGGGCTTCCTAAAAAGTAAGCGCTCACATTTTGGGAAAGTAGAAATAATACACTAATTGTCACAAATGTCATATATGTTCTCTCGATTCCTTGCAGTGAAATACAACTCTCTCAAGACAAAATTTGTTGCCTCAATTTCTTGCCAAGTACAGGGAGCCACCATCCCACACAGTCCAGAAGGAGGACTATGTCTTTTGTACAGAGTCCTCAAATGGACAGTGGCTCAGAGTGCCCTTCTTCCTGTTCTCCTGATGCAGGCATCTCGTTCCAAATGCAAATGAAATCAGTTGCCATTAAGTGAATTCCAATTCATAATGTTACTTCAGGACAGAACAGAGTTGCCCCAAAGGGTTTCTGCGTTTGTCATTTTGATGAACACAGACTACAATATTTCTGACCTGCACAGATAGTGGGTTCAAACCACTGATCTTTTAGTTAGTAGGTATGTACTTAATCACTGCACTTCTGCACCCCCTTATTGCTAATCTTATTTCAGTTTACCTGTTTGTACTTGGAACTGTTCTGGGGTTGTCATAATACTCTGATCTGTCCACAAAGTATCTTTGATAAGGAAGCATTAATGACATTCTACAGCATCAGGAGTTCCCTTCCCCCGATATCTCTTCAGAGTTCAAGCCTCCTGTTGATCGTCAGCCAGCACTGTGTTATCACATGGGAAGAAGAACCTCAGTGCTTTGAGTGAGTCTCTGGGTTGAAACAGGTTTTCATAATAATTAACTACAAATGAACACACTGGCAGAGCTCCTTGTCGTCCAAATTTGAAACCTACATTAGCTAATTAATTCTAATTAAAGGCTGACAGTTCCATGTGTCATATTCAGCATGGAATAGGCAGGATTATCCCTTTGTGTCTTGGCAAGCTAATTAATGAAAATGGGGCTGGGGACTCCTTCCCAGGACCATGAGCCAGCTAGGTACTGGAAATTCCCCTTTACTTGGAAAATAATTTTTTTGGTTTTGCATTGTGGAAAGGGGCCTTACTTGTGTGATGGGCCCCAAAGAAGGCCATCTACTGGCAAGAATGCCTTTGTTTTCTTCTAACATGTAATGAGCACTTAATGTTGGCTAAGGATTGTGCTAAAGACTGCACTTTTTAGAATCATAGAGCCTAAAGGAAGGCACACACAAAAGATTGTGATGTGAGCCTAGCCAAAGCAGCAAGACAAGAAAAATAAATGAAGTACAAGTATGGAAATGAAAGATCCAAACTATCATAGTCTTTATGATTCATCTGTATGACATCCTGGGGAAGGTAAAACTATAGCAATTGAGAACAAGATTGGTAATTGTCAGGGAATGAGGAAGAGAGAAGGTATTGATTGAATGAGGCAATACAAAGAATTGTTTGGAATTATTCTAAATCCTGATGGTGGTGGTGATGACAATAGTCACAGGAATCCTTGTGTTAAAACTCATAGAATTGCCCAAGTGTCCAAATTTCTTTTAAATTTGAAAAATAAATTTTCTTTTTATTTGAAAAATAAACAAAAGACCCAGACTAGAGTTACACACATACACATTTCACAATGTAAAGTAATAAAAAACACATTTCATTTAGACTGTTTGATTGGCAGACTCTTTGGAAGGATGTGTTTAAAAAAGAATCTTTAGCTAAGTAAGTGCATATACGTATTTTTAACACGAAGATCTTTTGAATCAACATATGAACTAGTTGAAACAAACAAGAAGATTAGTGGAAACTTTAATCCATGCCAAAAGAAACAAATAAACATCCAGAATCTAAATTTGGGTTTCTAGGGAGAGAAAGAATCCTCATGGGATTTGAAACTCTTGTTTCTACTTATTTCTGAAACCCCAAGGTTTAATGAGATGCTTCAATATTCTTATGATAACATACTATCCTTGTTTAAGCTCAACAAAATCATGATTTATAGATAGCATGGTGATCATTTTAGAAAGTTCAAGAAACTCTAATAACAGTGGTTGATGCTAATAAGGGAATTCAATAAGGAAACTGGATACAAGATGAACATAAAGAAAACATAGTGTTCCTCTCACCCAGAAATGCATAATTAGAAAATGCTACATAAAAAATTCATAATAGCTGCAGAACAACAAAAAAGATAAAGAGCCTAAGGATTAACCAGAAAAACTCCAGGTTCAGATCAAGGCAATTATAAGACTTTACTGAAGGCCATGAAGAACCCAGACTAAATGGAAAGGCCTATTGCAAACCTAGAGGGCAACAGTCAATCAATAATGTAGAGATGTTGGTTCTTTCCAAATTGATACAGAAGCCCAGTGCTATCCCAACAGACAGTTGCATGAGCAAAAGTCTGGGCATATGAATGTGAATTCTTTGGTATGTAAGCAGGGAGGAGGATTCTGGAGCAGGTGGTGAGGGTGATGAGATGTTAGTTCGAAGCGCTTCCTGAGAAACCTTGGCTGCTAGACCAGTGTGACTTTTGTATGGAAACTATTAAAAGTCTCTTGAAGAGTTTAATGTAGACTGCAACAAGAACAGAATTTTCTTTTGGAAATTTATCTTGGCTGATGTGGAGGATTGAAGGATAGCTTGAAACTAAAAGTAAAGAGCCGAATAAGATGGCTTCTAGTGGGACTAGCCTACAATGCTTAGCATCCAGCTGGTCCAATGGAGCGTCTCAGTCAGTGTTAAAGTTCTTCCTTTCCTTTCCACCTTGCTCCTTTTTTCTGAAACAGAAGTACACAGAAGAGATGAGGTCGAACAACTGTCCAGAGAATAATATTTTCTGAGGATCTGGCATCCTGGATTCTTAAGGTGGTTCTGGGGGGTGGATGGCGGTGGCTTCTTAAGGGAAATGCCAGGGTTTGGAGTCTAAGAGCCTGATGGGACAGCAGCAGCTATGAATGCCGTGGCCAGGCAGTCTATCATGCTATGATGCACTGTGAGTTGCTGTCCCACCAGTATTCAAATACCAGCCGGGTTACCCAAAGTGGAGCTTCTAGGCTAAGCCAGACAAGGAAAGAGACCTGCAGGTTTGCTTTTGAAAAGCAGGCAAAAACTCCTTACAGATAACAACAGCTTGACTCACTTGCTTTGGGTATACCACCAGGAATTATCAAGTCCTGGAGAAAGGATGTCATGTTTGTCGAAGTGGAGATGGAGAGGGCAAAGGAGACCCTTGGTGAGATGAGGCACACAGCAGCTGCAGTGAGGGTGGCTTGTGAGACAGGAGGCTGCAGGCCTGGGCAGCAGTTCATTCTGCTGTTTGCAATGTTGACATGAGTGGGAGGTGATGATAACATCATCTCTCTCTCCACTCACCCATTCACTCTTCCATGCATCCTTCCATCCATCTACACACCCACCTACTCATCCATCCACCTACCTATTCATCCATTCATCCACCCACCCACCTACTCACTCACCCATCCATCCATCCATCCATCCATCCACCCACCCACCTACTCACTCACCCATCCATCCATCCATCCATCCATCCATCCATCCATCCATCCATCCACCCACCCACCTACACACACATCCACACATCCACTTTTTACTTGATATTTGCTATATTTAAGACATTCTGCTAGGCATTCACATGTTATACAGCTTTGTCTTGGTCACCACTTTGTGAGACAGAAACTAGCACTATGCCCATCTGCTTAGAAGAAGTAACTGCAGCTCAGAGAGATTAGGTACCCAAGGAACTGAGACTGTCATAATGTATCTCTCACACCATCGAACTTCCAACACCTGGCATAGAGTGTTCTGTAAATGTTTGCTGTGAGGAGTCAAATGAGCAGATGTTGCTCCCGTGGAAATGTGCTCACTGTGCGACGGCTGGCTCATCTGTATTAGTAAATCTCATCCCTTGCCATCAATAAGCCACCATTTGGCAAGGAGGAGCAGAGCAGGTCTAGGAAGAAGGGTGGGGAGATGGGCCAGGAAGGCCTGAGTAATGGGACCCGAAGTGCTTCGATAAATTAGGAACCACCCAGCTTGCCACTGACCCAGGCGTCTTTATCAATTTGCTCCTCCATGCCCTGTCAACCGCGCACAATAAAGCTTCCTGTCCGTTTCTGGCCTAATCACGCGGAACGTAAATCCCTGGGAAGACGGCAGCTGGAAGGGATGGGATGCAATGGCAGGCAGGACTGTTCATTTCCATCTTTGGCGTGTAATGAAATCAAGAACACACGCCAGGGCCCCAGGACTGCATCTCCAGAGTAGTAGCTAAGCACCTCTGCTTCACCCCTCATTAGACTCCCGAGGGGTGGCCACGAACACGGCAGGGGCCGGGGTTGGGCGTGGGGTGGAAGAGATGGGTTCTCCTGCTCGGATGCCTTCTGCGGGCTTCACTGAAGAGTTGGGGGATGGAGGGAGAGGAGGAAAACATCTGCGATCGGTTCTCTGATCCTCATTTTGCAGCTGAGGAAGAAGAGTGACCCAGGGTCGCACTCGGAAGCAAAGGGCTGATGTTGGAGAGACTTCTCTCATGGTAAAGCCTACACATCAAAGGGCTTTCTCTTTTTTGGCAGTTAACCAATTTCCAATCCTCATTTACCTTTCTATTACTTTTCCCGGATGTCTCTTGCTTTCTTGGGTTGAGGGAGCCAAAGGTTATGCACCTCTCTGGAATTCTTTTTAGGAGCCTTGGTGGTGCAGTAGTTAGGGCACTTGGTTGCTAACCAGAGGGCTGCTGGTTTAGACTCCCCAGTTGCTCCCTGGGGAATAATGAGCCCTGTCAGCTTCCACAAACCCCTGGGGGCAGTTGTACACAGTCCTGTCGAGGGGGCTCTGAGGCAGCACTGACTTGACAGCAGTGGGTTTCGTTCGGTTTACAATGAGTTTTGATTTTGCCAACTGGTAAACATTCACTTGGGATAGAATTTACAGCTACACTCTTTATTTGTTTCAAACTTAGTTGGTATGTTAGACTAGAGAAACACATTCATAAACACACATATGTATATAAGGGAAAAGTTTATACACAAGAGGAATGGAACATTGAGAAAACATCCAACCCAGTCCAGTCCAAGTCCATAAGTACAATATTAGCCCACATGTCTGATACCAATCCATAAGTCCTCTTCACACTCACAAGGCACATGCAATGATACCAGGACAATCACAGGCCAGTGCAGAGTCTTGTGTATCCAGTGGTGATAAAAGCATCTCTGTACTGACAGGGGCCTCTCTGGGGCTTCTCCAATTTCCAGGGCTCAGGGTCTATCAGCATGCTGCCATGTGTCTTGTCAGCTGTAATGCCTCCCAGGGAGTCAGCCTTGTGTCTTGTCAGTAGAGCGTCTCCAAGAAACTGAGTCATAAGTCTCTCACCTCCAGGCGGGAATACAATGAGAAATCCCAGAATTCTCAGGAGAAAGCCATGCCCACATAGAGATCTCATTGGCATTCTCCAGATTGACCGACTAGACTCCAACCCTACACTCCCAATCCTAAAATTGACACAAGAGTACATGACTGCCACAGTTGGTCAAAACATGCCTAACTGACTTCTCTGTTAACAGAAAGATTGGAGGTTTGAGCTGCCCCAGAGGTGCGACAGAGGAAAAGCCTGGCAATCTAGTTCCTAGTGATCATGAAGCACAGCTATCAAGAACCCCATGGTGCCCATTATACTCTGACACACAGCACACTGCCATGAGTTAGAGTCAACCCCTGGGAAATGATGACACTGGTCCTGGTTTCTGCCTTATTGTCCTGTGGGTTCTCAGACACCCTGGTTTATATTCAAGTCCGCAATGTCTGCCCTAAGATCTGTTGTCTTCTCTTCATACTTGTCCTGCCTGATCCACATCTTAGCTTGCCCACCTGTCCTATTGAGGGAAACCTACATGTTCTGCTTAGAACCACACCGGCTAGTTTTGACTGGATTGAAAACAAAGTGAGACGGAAGCATAAGCACCACATGTGCTGCCTTTAAGTCAAGTCTGACTTATGGCAACCTCACAGGGTTAAGTGGAATGACTCTGTAGGTGGGGATGCCCAGGGCTGTAATCTCTACCAAAGCAGACCACCACGTCGTTCTTCCACAGGGCATCTTGGTGGCTCTGTACCACAGACTGTTTGGTTATCAGCTGAGTGCGTTACGCACTGTGTCATGAAGCCAGTGGTTTGAAACCATCAGTCACTCCAAGGGAAAAAGAGGAGGCTTTCTACTCCTGCCAAGAGTTAGAGCCTTGGAAACTCACCCTGCCCTATGGGGTTAGTATGAGTTAGAATCGACTCAAGGGCAGTGAGGGTTTTTTGGTTGTTGTTTGTTTGTTTTTAAAATCATTTGTCCTTTTTAACAGTTTGTCCTTAAGGGCAGGATGACTGAACACCATGCGCTGTGGGTCACATGAAGAGGCAGGCTCTGTGCTTGCTGTGGATGAGCAGCAGCCTAACTGGGAAATGGCTGATCACTATTTGCATAGCTATAGAATAAGTCATAATTACAAACTTAAGTGTGAGAGGAAAGCTATTCTAGGTGGTGGTGAGTGGAGCAGAAAAAACATAACATGCTGTTCCTGAAGTCATGGCAAATTGCAACATTTCTGCCTGCATCTATTCCTGTTAGTGTGTGAACTCTTCGTTCTTGGTGAACAAATCAGTTGAAATGGCAGCATTTTATTTGTTTGTTTATCTACCACTTATTCATCTGATCTGGGACAACATGGCAGGTCCAGACTAATCTTCTTGGCTATTTTGTGAGACCTGTAGGGTACCGATTTGGGGAGGGCTGTGGCACCATCATCCTTTTTAGTGAATAAAGGCCTGAGATATTGGGGGTTGGGAGGAGGATGGAGTGAAATAGCCAAGCCTGGGCAGTTCAACACTGCCTTCTTTGGTGCCAAAAGGATGGGTTGAATAGCATCTTGCCATCCTTTTGAACAGGGCAAATATGAGTGGGGACCCTGAAGAGGCAGGGGTAGGGGGGTGATTTAAATAACAGGAATGGTGTTTTTAGGTTACAATGGCTGGCACCTGACTATGATTTGTCTCCCCCCTCACCAGTATCTAGGAAAACTTGGGAAAGGCTTCCACTTCTCAATAGCATGGATTCTTGACTTGAACTTCAAGTTGCTGTGAGGTGCTGTTGAGTCAGTTCTGACTTGTGGGGACCTTTGTATAACAGAATGAAGCATTTCCCAGTCCCAAACCCCCTCATGATTATTGTTATATTTGAG
>PVJH01001109.1:36036-234107 GCA_004026705.1 Nesogale talazaci
GGAACTACAGAACACTTAATTATGCTCATTTGGATCCTGTCCATGGATTAAGAAAAGGTCGTGCAAACAAAACAAGAGAACACTGTAGGGCTTAAAATCAGACTTGAACTAAACTCCATGAGAAAAAGTATAAAAGAGGTGATCTGAATACCAGGAATGACTTGGGTGACATTTGTTGTTAAGAAAGGTGTATGATTAAAATTAATATAAAGAGTCAGTTTACAGTGACAAGCCCTTGAAGACTGAAAACAAAAATCACAACCTATATCTTTTAAGTCTGAGAGGATATGTAGTTATGCCTAGTAATTATGCAAGCAGGTCTAATTTGAACTCTACTTGTATGTTATTTGAAAATAAGGATGATGAAAACTCTGTTTTAAAAACGTAGAAAATGGTCAAAGGTATAACTCAAAAGGATAATTATAACTTATAATATTTTTCAAACAAGGCAAAATCAAAAGAAATGAAGCATTAAAATAAATTCAAGACATCCAAGTGAAAGGGGGAATGGAATAGTAAAGATAAAATCAGGAACTAATTAGAAAATAGAAAAAAATAAGATTGATAAGTAAACCCAAGAGCTAGCTTTTAATAGCGACAATAAGTAAATAAGCTTCTGGCGATCATAAATTAGAAAAAGAGAACGCTAGCACAAATGCATAAAATTAAGACTGAGATAAAAGGAATTATGCATGGATACTGGAAAGATTATGCATTCTAATAAAATCTCGTAGACAATTGAGATCTAATATATTTGAGAAATTTTGTTTGATGTTCAGGATCTTAAAAGCAAATATGAACTACTATGAATAAACAAAGAAGTAAAGAAATTTATATTTCTTCATTTATCAGCACCATTTCTTAGTATTTGGGGCATACTATCGTGAGAGACCCATCCCTGGAAAAGCACACCATGCCTGGCAAAGTACAGAGGCCGTGAAAAAGAAAAGGGCCCTTCGACTAGGCTGTAATAAGGGGCTCAAGCATAAGGACCATTGTGAGGACAGTACAGAACGAGGTGGCATTTCTTTCTGTTGTACCTGCAGTTGCCACGAGTCGGAACTGACTCAATGGTACATAATGACAACACGATCGAGTGTGCAAGAGGGTAAATTTTGGATTCAGCCTTACCTCTTCTATCAGTGACTGTTTGACATCTCTGAGTCTCATTTTTCTCAGTCACAAAATGGGGAGGAATTTCTCTCATATCATCTTTGTAAAGATCGTGTTAAATGATACACATAAAATATTTACGATCATGCTGATCCATCGTAAGGGTTCAATACTTAGAGGCCATCAACTCTGAATGAAAATCGAAAAGAGCTCATCAAGTACTTTAGGTCCATTTGGACATATGAATGCTTTCCTTCATGTACCTTTGATGCACTTTTAGATCTAAATTAATAATAATTCAGGTGCATTCCTGCCAACTTTTAGGCATATTTAACAAAAATTGTATCATTATAAAGGAGGGGGAGTACTGAGTGGGGAGTCAAAGCCCATCAATAGGTGAAGCAGCACCCCCTCACAGAGGGGTTGCAGGGAGGAGAAGAGTCGGTCAGGTTACAGGGTGGCAGCAATGAGGTATGCAACTTTCCTCTAGTTCCCAAATGCTTCCTCCATCCACAATCATGATCTCAGTTCTACGTTGCAAATCTGGCTGGACCAGGGGATGTACACTGGAGTTGGAAACATGGGGAATTCAGGACAGATGATCCCTTCAGGAGCAGTGGTGGGTGTGGTGATACCGGGAGGGTGGAGGGAGGGTGGAGTGGAGGTGGGTAACGATTGCAGGGATCTACATATGATCTTTCTGGAGTACAGACAGTGGGGAAGGGACACATCGGACAGAGTACGATATGAAAAAGTAATAGCAATTTATAAATTATTAAGGGTTCATGGGGGAGAGGGAAGGAAGGGGAAATATAGGGGGCTGGTACTGGGGACCCAAGTGGAGGGAGGAGTTTCTGGGGTGATGATAGCAACAGGTGTGCAAATGTGGTTTGCATACAAAAGACATGTGTGTTGATCATGATGGGAGTTGTGTGGGTCCTCAGTGGAATGATTTTTTTTAAAAGGGGGGGAAAGAGGAGCTTATACAAAGGGCTCAAGTAGAAAATATTTGGAAATGAAGATGGCAACATGTGTACAAATATGCTTGATACAAATGATGTATTGAATGTTATGAGTTGTAAGATCCCCAATAAAATTATTGAGAAAAAATGAAATAAATAGAGAAAATGCTGTGTTTCCATTTGTTACATGGCGATAAAGAGAGATACAACAATTCCAAGTAAAGGAATGGCAAATTAAGTCTATTTACAGACATATTAAAAGGATGATATGCCATGATCAAGTGGGGTTTATTTTGGAAATACTGGGTAATTGAACATCCATTAGTGTGTTAGATGTTTCATACCAATTAGATTAATTAGGGCTCACAGAATTTTATGAATTATTATCATTTTGTAGATTAAAATAACATTGAGGTGGAGAGAGTTTGAAAAGTTAGTCGAGGCCAAGATGAGCACAGGGTTGAGACTTTCTAAGCTGACGTCAGCTATAGTAGTGTGCCCTCCTGCATCATCCAGACCCAGTTGTAGTGGATGCCCAAAGTGGTGTCACTATCAATGACCTAAGGAGAAGCTCAGTTCTATAATATGTTGAAACTTACCCTGTTAGACTCTCATTGCCATGTTTGGGAGTAGTGGGAACATGTTGGGTTGCAGTTCGCGAATCAGCCGTTCAAAACCACCAGCTGCCCTGTGGGAGAAAAAGGAATCGTTGTAGTGCCCCAAAGTGCTACAGTCTCAGAAACTCACAGGGTAAGTTCTATCCTGACCTACGGGGCTGTGATCAGTGAGTTTCTGACAGTGAGATCATGTTTATGCTTGTGCTAAGATGCTAAGGTTCTAATACATTCTCCTATAGCTAGTTAAACTTTTTGGACATTCTGATCAATGCAACGAGAAATAGGTCAGAAATAAAGCATACAACAATTAAAAAAAAAAAAGGAAAGAACATGACTGTAACTTTATTTGAAAGTGATAGGATGAGCTCTATAGCTTAATCCAAAGAGTTAACGTGCATTCTAATAGTACTAATAAGATAGCTCTGTAATTGAATGCTTAAGAAACATTCACAAAAGAGTTTTTAAAGCATATGAATAACAACCAGTTAGAAACTATAATGGAAAACAACTCAAATTCTCATTAGCAATACAAATACAAGACTGATTTTAATCAGAATTATGCATGATCTACAGGAGGAAAATGACAGTCATCTTTGGGAGATATAAACAGAAACTTGAATAAATGTGAGCTATACCATATTATTGGCTAAAAACACTCAATGCTATAAAGGAGTCACTTCTTCCCCCACTTAATGTATGGACTTGACTTAATTTTACTATAAACTGTATTCATGAGCGGGGGGGAGGTTGTCTAGAGTATAATGATGTGATTCTGAAATCCATGTGGATGAATGAAAAAAGTTAATAACAGGTTTTTAGGGAAGTACAATGAAAGAAACCCATTTAATAGTAATATTCATTGATTCGAAGGCTTTTGGAAGCCTTCGCAGGCTTATCTTTTTATGGGATGATGATCAATTAGTTAAAACCATTCGTGACTCCCTAAATTGAGATTTCTACCATAGCATATATTTTGACCTTATAAATTACAGTGACTTTTAACTAAATAATACTTATTTTCTCTTCAGAGTAATAATGATTCTATAAATACATCACTAGAGAAATAGATAAAGTAAATTGGCCTTTTAAAGTAGGAAACAAAGCTCTTCGCATTTCATAAGGGTTACCATTCTTGTTCCTGAAAGGAGCAGAGATGCACACACCCTTGCTGAACTGGGAGTGTGGGTGGTTGGATAACTGGACCACCCCAGAATAGGTGATTGGAACCCGTGCCATCATATGAAACCTTGCTGTTGTCTTTAGTTGGTGTTAGAGATTAAGTTGTCTCCTCCAAATATACCTTGAAATCATAACAAGACATTATTCCTGGGAGTGCGATCCAATTTAGAAATAGGGATTTGTTGTCTAGGTTAATGAAGCCTTACAATGTAGGGTGTGTCCTAAATCTAAAAATTTATGACTTATAATGAGAGTCGATTTAGGCACAAATTGGGTAGACAGATGACCAAGAGCCAAGGAATCTGCACAGCTGAGACCCAGATGTAGACTCAGCCTCATTTGTTTGACATCAGCACTAAGTAGCCAAGGAGGCACCTTGGTGGTGCTGTTACTAAGTGCTGGCCTGCTCCCGCTAGGTCAGTCAGTGTTTGATGTGGCAGTCTTCTCCCCCAAAGATCTCAGGGTGGTCCTGCTTAGGTGGTCCTATGAATTGGAATACATGGCCATAGTTTTGACTCTTGGTTTAGATACACTTGGGTTCCTTACAAGCAAAGCCAGAGGCAGAATTTTTATGCAAATGTTTAGTTTGAAGGAATGGCATAAGGTTTAAGGAGGCGAGAAAAGCAGAATGGGGTGGGGGAAGGGACACAAATGGGCCCACAATGCTCTTTGAGCAGAAGTCTAGCCTCATCTGATTCAGTGGGCAGCTCACCCAAGTATACAGTAGGAACCCAAATTGTTCCTGCTTGGTGCGAGGGCACTGGACTTCTCTAATATCTTTGTCATCTGTTTTTGCCCTCGGACTCCTAACTAGGTTCATTCCTGTTCAGCCTTCTGCTGAGAATCCGCATTTCCATCCCAGAGAGATTGAGTGTCGATCTAGATTTTGAGTGATACCCCTCATCCCCACCCAAGTCATTCTGGTAGATCCACAAGTCATTCTTCTAGATTCCCGGCCATTTTCGGGTTTATATAAAAGGATCACATTTAAGTGCAGGTTCTGATTTAGTATATCTGAGTTGGAAATACTACATCTCAGCAGGCCATCGGACCGGAAGGAACCCTACTTTTGAAGTTCAACTTTGACTGCAGGGTCCCAGGGGGAGAGAAACAAAACTTCCCAGATGTCTCATGTAGGGACAGCTGTGAGTAATTAGCGATGAATACTCAGAGCACTTGGGGGTGGGCAGTCCAGCCTGGTAATGGGAATCTGGGCTGAGCACCACGGCATTTACTGCAGTCGTGGGTCATTCGAGGCCATCAATGATAAAATGACATAGGCTAAGATCGATGGGAATGTCTTGCCCCTCATGTGAAACACAGCTCAACTAATCCAACTCCAGTTACTGTTTCAGCTCTAAATGGTCTTCCTTTCTTGTTCACACTCACGTTTTCCACCACCTAAGTCAGCTCTTGCTTCATTGGATGTCAGAGGCTGTTAGGTCATAGCATCTACACCTTTGGGATCCTCCGAATTCCTTCAACAAGACAACATGCACAGGAGTGCCAGTTGTCATTGATTCCAACTTATGGCAACCCTGTGTGCCTCAGCATAAAAACATGCTCTAAAACATTGTGAATGATGGTTATTTTTTAGAAGTGGTTCCCTGGATCTTTTTCCCAAGATGCCTTTGGGTGGACTTGAACTTATAACCTTTTGCTTAGCAGCTGATCTCCTTAATAGTTTGCACCACTTCCTGATTCCTAGGCCATAACCTCAAGTGACCAGATTTTAAGTGAGACAGCATTGATGGGGGGGGGGGGGGGGGGGGGGCGGTGGTAGTTCTTGATTAAAAATTTGGGTTATATGGAGTCTTTGGGTCAGCAACAAAAATGTTCCTAGAGTGCAAAAATAGTATTGTTATATATTTATTTAATTTTAAAATGCCATGGGACGTGGGACAAATTGTTTAAAAGAGGGATGTCTGGTCACCTTATTAGTCCCAAGTTGATTCTGACTCATAAGGATGCTACCACTTTGGATTTCCAAAGCTGTAAATGTTTATGGGAGCAAAATGACCCATCTTCCTCCTGAGGAAACACTGGTAGGCTCAAACTACTGACCTTAGGGTAGCAACCCAACACATAACCCATTATATCATCTGGTCTTAAAATCATAAAAACCAGAGCTTAAAGAGACCTTGAAAATTAATCACCATGAGAAAGGAAAGAAAGAGAGAAATAAAAGAAAGGGAATATAGAAAAGAGACCCAGAGTGAGGAAATCAAGTGTGTAAGATGTGGAAAACTGAGTTCAAGGCTTGGGCAGCTCCTTGTACATGTCAGAGACATGACCACTGGACTGCCCAGCTCTGCCCTCCCAGTCCCATGCTCTTAACCCACTGCACCTCCAAGCCAAAAGAGAAAACCACACTCCCACGATTATTTAGGTCTTTGATGAATTTTTAGAGCTGGTTGACAAGATAGAAGATGCAGGCGAGTTTTGTTGCTGCTGGTGTGTGGTTATTTTTACTTTGGGCTTTCTAACTTAAGTCCCACTCTTCCGCCTCATAGAGCAAGCAGAATCACTGGAGCTCACCTGCAAACAAACTGTTTTATTCAGATACAACTGAGAATCAAGGTGAGGCAAAGGAGAAACCAGCTGGCCTGAACCTTTCATGGTTAAAGTCAGAGTCTCTACCTTTAAACCAAGTCAAAGGTGATGATTCTTTGAAGAAGTGACAGGACCCTGGTGCTACTTCTTTAGCTCTCTGAGAGCAAGCAGCTTGCCACGCTTAGAAAGTCCAACATTGGGCTGAGCCCTGGTGGCATAAGTGGTTGAGTGCGGGACCAAGGCCCGCAGGCTTGGCGGTTCAAATGCAGCGGCGGCTCTCAGAAGCAGTGCTGGGTAGCTCCCACGACCACCAGAGGGCAGTGATGCCCCCCAAAACAAACAAACAAACAAACAAACAAAAAGTCCAACATCAGTTTCTAAAAGTCACCAAGGAGATGGTTCCATGTTGAAGATGTCTGTGATTGATAGGGGCCATCAACACACAGCAACTCCAAGCACAACAGAGAGGAACACTGCCCGTACCTGTGCTATCCTCACATTCGCTAGGTGTGAGCCCATTGTTGCAACTGCTGTGTCCATCCATCTTGGCGAAAGTCTTCCTCTTTTTCACTGATCTTCCCTTCAACCAAGCACGATATTCTTTTCCAGGGGCTTTTCTTTCCCAACATGTCTGAGGCATTTGCAATGAAGTCTTGCCATTCTCCAGTCTAAGAAACATTCCTGATGCACTTCTTCCAAAGCAGATTTCTTTGTTCTTCAGGTAGACCACCATACTTGTAACATTCTTGCTAACACGTCTAGCCTGCTGGGTAGTGGGAAGTCTCACCTAGGGACCAAGAGAACATTGATAACTGCCTGAGTGCATGACCCCTTGGCATCTGGTAAAACCAATCACCACTAAGTACCCCAAGACTCCTGATAACTTTGAAGCAGGATCCCTGAAATAGATCCAGCATAAGCTTGTTAACATACTACTTGGGTATAATAGTGTTTCATGCTTTCTTTCTAGATTATGCTTTAGGTTGGCCATATTCAAACTCTTCGTCATCTAGTCAATTTGAACTCACAGCGACTCTATGGAACAGAAAAGAACCATCTGTCCCTTTGGGTTTCCAAGACTTTAAATATTTACAGAAGTAGATAGCCCCATCACTCTCCCATGGAATGGTTGGTGGGTTCAAACCTCTGACCTTGGGATTAGCTCAATGCATAACCCACTATGCCACCAGAGCTCCTTCTAGCCACATCTTAGCGGGTGGGAAAGGAAAGAGGGGGAGGTTTAGTTCCATGGTCATGTTCATGCTGTTAAGGATCTATTGGATAAAGTGGCAAAAGACTAATCTGAACCTAGAAGGAAGTGTGGGTTATAAGGGACAAAGCATGGGTTTTGGAATCAGACAGAGTTGAGTTTTCATGAGTATAATGGTGGGATCCCTCCTGTTTGTCTTCAAGCAAGTCACTTAACCTCTTTGGGTCTGTTCTTTTGGTAAAAAGAGGAGCGGTGTGTACTCTAACCTAACAAATCAGAAATGCTGGGCTCTTGGCGGCTATACTCTGGCCTGCATATTTCGTGGGAGCAAAGGTAAGCAAGCTCAATCAGAACAGCTCAAGGGCTGCAGGGAGAACCGCATCCATCCATGCATAGGCAGTCCCTTTCCATCTTTGCTCCTGAAGTCCCTGGGCACTCTTCGACCCATTCACAACTCCCTGTTCTTCATGAATAAGATCCAGGCTGGCTCTGCCATCTCCGGACAAGCTCCTCTCCTTGCTGGTTCTCTACATCCTCCTTGGACTCTGATGGCCAGGGAGCCTTTTACTGATTGTCTGGAAGAACCTACCAAGGTCTTTGCCCTTTCCTTCTCCGTTCTGTCTTGAGCACCTCCCTGAAATTCAACGGGAGTCCCGGTGAGTGCAAGTGGTTAGAGCTCAGCTATGGACTGCAAGGTTGAGGTTTGAACATACCCAGAAAGGGCTGGTGACGTGGTTCCAAAAGAACAACAACGAGAAGAACAACAAACACCCATCGTTGAAAATCCTACAAGCATAGTTCTTCTTGGATTCAAGGTCAAGGTCTCCATGAGTCAGAATTCTAGCCATGGGATTCTGGGGGGCAGGAAGGAATGTGCAGTTTATATAATTCTGAAGGAATATTTCCAACACGCACACCCCACAAAGAAAATGTGAAGGATAGTTACGTAATCACCACTCAGGTAGCCATACTTTACTACCAGCTCTAAGAAGCAAGCCTGCAGATCCATTTACAGTCCTCGCCCCTTCCTCCTTCCAGGGTCCCTGGAGTTCCTCTCTATTATCTCCCCTGTGTATTTGAACTTCCATTCATATGTGTGAGTCTATTCACAACACCCAAGTGTTATTTATGTTTCATAAAATTGCTTATTTGGGAACATATTGTACATGTCAATAGCAACATGAGTTTTTTTCTCTTGCCCAGCATTATACTTTTCAGCTTGATCTAGGTTGACTCACAGAAGAAGCTGACTTTTTTACTCTAAATGTATGCGTACACCACGATGTGTCTATTCATCTGAGAAATATTTACGTTGTTTCCACTTTCCTTCCATTACCTAAGTCACGGCCATCAGCGCTGGCCCAAGCTCCTTGGACACAGCTGTGAGCGCTGCTCCTGGCTGGAGACCTAGAAGCAGAGGTGCTGAATGGTATGATAGCACGATGCTCTTCCTTCAACGGTGTGAAGGGTTGCAGAGCATCCAGGTGGTTCATCCTGGGTTTTCTAGGCCTCTGCTGAGAATTTGCATCAGAATCATATGCAGGGGTGAGGGGCACAGGGAGGAGCTTGTTAAAATGTGGGTCCTGATTCAGTCTATCTGGGGTGAGAGGCATGACAGTGTGCTGGACTGCTAATCACAAGGGCACCAGTTAGAAACCATGAGGCACTCCTTGGGGAAAAAAGGGGATTTTCTACTCCCATTACCAGTCACAGTCTCAAAAGGCGAAGAGGCAGTTCTGCCCTGTCCTACAGGTTTGCTGTCAGTCTCCATCAAGTGGAACGCAGTGAGCTTGAGTTTTGACTTAAAGTCTCGGAAAGCCACAGGGGCAGTTCTACCCTGTCCCATCAGGTGACTGAGGAGCAATCTGCTTGGTGGCAATTGGAAATATCTAGGGTGGAAAGGCAGATTCGTAGCAGGACCCGAACTGCAATGAATCAGTTCAAAGAGTTTCTAGTCTGTTTTTGAAAGAGGTGGTACCCATCTCCTCTCCTAGGAATCATGGGAAATGCCACCACTTCCACCCTCAATATGACCAAGCATTCACCACTCCACTGAGTATAAAATCCTTTTTTCCCTTGAAAACATTGCTTTTCTCTGTTGACTGGGCAGTTGCATTTCTTTTCATGTTTATCGACGGTTTGGCTTTCTGCTTCTGTGGCTTGATTATTCATATCTTTGCCTAGCTTTATATAATCTTTTTGTTATTGATTCTGGATTCTGGGTATCAGTTATAAGGGTGTTAAATACATTCTCTGGGCTTTGCATTTTGCTTATAGAGTCTTTTGTGCTTTCTTTTAGATTGTATCTTTCTTTGGTAGAATTTTTCTTTTTGCAATATTTCTTGGTGATGACTTTTTATTCTTAATAATAATTTTTTACTTATAAAAGTCTCACCTGTTATTCTTAAAGAAGCCACAGCCTTCTCCATCTTAGAGGTATTTCGGAGCCCTGATGGCATAATGGGTGCGTATTTGACAGTGAACTGGAAGGTTAGTAGTTCAACGCCCCTATTTGCTCCTCCAGAGAAAGATCAACTCTCACATTGCTAGGCTAACAGTCTCAGAATCTCAGTGGCCTGTTCTGCTCTGTCCTTTAGGGGTGCTATGAGTTAGAATCTACTCAATGTAGAGAGGCCCCCCCCACCCACCTTTTGGGGTACCTTTTCCATCCTTTCACTTTCAACATTTCTGTGTCTTGTGTTTTATCTATAGTACTTAAAAAGAAAGAAATGAATTTGTCTTGAATTCCACGTGGAGGTCTCTGCTTTGTGTATGAATGCTGATTGTTTTTGCAGATGCCTCTTTTTCTGTTTGCCACTGTAATCTACCAGCATATGCCGTTCCTTCTTGTTTCTCCTTTCCTCTGTCAAGGTTCTCTATTTACCTTAAGTGGTTATCCTTCATTGTTATACTTTTGGTGGTTACCTACCCTGAAATATTTTGGCGACAAAAGATTCCTTGAAAGGAGGAAAGAGCAAACTGTCACTTGGAGGACAAAGGTGTGCTTAGCCCCAGACAGGATATTTCCAATCACTTCCCCAAAGCATGAGAAAACTAGTCGATGAGTAAGGAAAGCTAGAGAGGAACTGATGTTTTTGAATTATGGTGTTGATGAACAATATTGAATAGACCATGGACTGCCAGAAAGAAGGAACACATCTGTTTTGGAAGGCATACAACCAGAGTGAGCCTTAGAAGAAAGGATGGCCAGATTCCATCTCGTGAGGACAGCACAGGATTGGGCAATGTTTCACACAGGGTCACAATGAGTCTGAAAGGAATCCCTCCTACCTAGCAGCAGCAACTTAAGTGCTTAATATCTGCTATGGACTTATGAATAAGACCAAAGAAATCAAAAGTCTTGCATTCTTTCCTTATGACCTGATGCCCGGGAAATGCTTAACTCTGATCATTCTTTCTTCTTCAGTAATTATCGTCTGCAATATTCCAACTTAGTCAACACTATTGTGTTGGGCCGGGTTGTCTAGAGAAACAAATCCAGTGACACGCATGTATGTAGAAGAAAGAACATTTTATCAACAAGGAATCTTCTGTCCAAAGAAGGCATCCCAGCCCAATGCAACTCAGACTCACATAGTTGCAAGATGATGTAGACAGATGATGCAGGATGCAGGAAGATCACGGCCTGGGGGGTGCAGCGTCCCATGGATTCAAGGTCATGGAAACGTGGCAGGTCACAAAGAGCTGTCAGAGTGGGATGGCCCACATGGAGCCAACACTGGAGATGAGTAGGGTTCCAGCAGGCCAAAAGGCAAAGTCCCTCCAGAAAGGTAATTTCCCCATTTCTTCTTATAAGAAGAGCATGCTTCCATGGAGGCATGATTAGGCTGTGACCTGATTGGCAGCTTGACCTCAACCCATACACGTTCATGGAAATTCAAGTTGACATAAATCACCTAAATGCCACCACCATCATCCATGTGTTCCTCTGATTATTATTTTATACATTTATTCCCCGTTTCAATTTATTCCTATGCTTCCCCGTTCCCTTTCTTATTCTCGTTTGCATTCCTATCTTTTCTTTCTGTCATCGTATTGATTCTTCTTATTCATGTCTTTTGTTAGCTCTCTCCCTCAGACAAGAATCTCATGGGTGTTGAAATCTTGACTCCGGTATCTAGGACCAAAGCTGTAGCCCTATCCTTACCCCCTTCTTCTTTTTCCTTCCCCCCGATCCCCAGGCATCTTGGGACTAGCTCTCCTATTCAGCAGATTTGTAGTTATCTCTTCAGTTCTGACATCTGAAAAGTCTCCTTTTCTTTTAAGTTCTGTTGTCTATTTAAAATACTTCTACGTTCTCTCTTTGTGGGTGGAGAAAGGTAGTTTAATGGGTTCAGCCGAACCACTCTGCTGACACGAGACAAGATTTTAGAGTCTTTACTTAAAAAGAAACAGACAATTCAAATGTGTAAAGAATAAAAGCTCCTTTTCAGGTTCGCCAAATGCATCAGTGACTACCTCCCCAATATTTATGTCACCATAAAATAGGAAATATAAATTACAAAGCTTTACATTCTTATTCTTTACTGCTTATGAATTTATATATCAATCTTCTATTTCATTATTTTATGCCTTTCAAATTATGGAACACATGCTGGTTGTATAAGGGAAAAACTAATTATCCCCCCTGTCATTCTCCAAGCCCCTGCCAAGATAACCAGTGTTGTGAGCCTGGTTAATATTCCTTCTTGCTGTTTTCCTTCTAAGAAAATATATACAAATATATGAGGATAAGTAGAAAATATTGCTACAAAAGTCACAGAAACCTTTATTAAGCAAAACCATGAAATGTGAAGTCATTTTTTTCTCTTGGAATAGCTTCTATCTAGGTCTTGACAGTTCTGAAACAGTTAGCTTTCTCTAACCCTTCTTTCTAAGGCTCCCTGGTAATGTAGTGGGTTATGAGTTGGGTGGCTAAGTGCAAGGTCAGCAGTGTGAAGCCACCAAACACTATGAAGGAGAAAGATAAGACTTTCTCTTCCCATAAAGACTCATAGTCTCACAAGCCCACAGTGATAGTTCTACTCTACCCTAATGGAACATTGTGAGTCAGAAGCAGTTTGATGGCAGTGAGTTTTGAACCTTTCTCTCTAACCCTTCCCTGAAGAATTCTGCCTTTTTGGTTTCACACCATGTCAAATGTCTGACTTGGCATCCTCAGAGGACCCAAATCGTGTTCTTCTCCATGCTCTTTGAGTTTGGGAAACAAAAAGCAGTCTGGAGAGCAAGATCCGGTGGTAGGTTGAGTGGGATAAGGTTTCCCATGAAAATGATCATAGGACATTTCTTCTTGTCCTTGGAGAATGAGTAGGTACATTGTTGTCATGGTGGTCACAAGGCTCCTGGCCTTTTTCTTACCAATGAAGTTTGCAGTTTTCTTAATAAGTCCCAGCACTCATCCTGTGTCAAGAAACTCTTGCAAGATTACCTCTCTGGGATTTCCCAAAAGAGTCACTATGATCTCTGAGGTGACCTCTCTGCTTTGAATCTCACTGGCTCACTAGATCCCCTTGGAAGTCACTGTGTTGACTGAAGGTACCCTAAATTCAAGGGTGTACAGAATAAATGTGTAAAGAAGTGAAGGCAAGTGCCTCACTGAGAGAGCTTCTCCACAGCATTTGCTGATGACAGAGGGTGAAACATGTTGTGCTTTGAAGTAAACCACGGCATGTTATGAACTGGAACCATGGTTGCAATACTTTCCGACTCACCCTGGCATCTACACAAAGGCATGCCATCTATCCGCTCATTTGTACAGCCAAGATGGAACCTGCAACTTATTTCATTCAGTAGAGACATTTTGTTACCCAGAATCCCCTAGAATTGGTAGCTTGAGACTTGTCAGGTGGACTGAACTGAAACACAGGGCATTCATTTGTTTCCTGCTCCTGTCGCTAATTCTCCCATTTCTAGGCTTACCTTTTTGACTTGAGATTCCATCCTATTTAGATAGTCTTTTATTCATGACCCACCAAGCTTCTTATTCCAATGCTACATCAAGACAAGAGAAATCTGGATCAGCACATGTGTTCATAGGAAGAGTCTGAAATTTCATTAGGCCACTACAAAATCAACTCAAACCCAGGGGACACCCAGGCTACCAGGTGACACTACACCTGGAATAAATATAATTTCAAGACCAGACATGTCTAGATAAATTGCCTGTTATTGTTGTGGGGCAAGACAGACCCAGGACCTATTTCAGCCAAGAATGAGCTGGGACAGTGATGTTCACTTGGGACTTCACTTGGAAACTCTTTCCAATTTAATTTTCATGGATTGAGACCTGAGCATTGGCTTGAACCAATTTTAATGTTTAGTCAACACTGAAATAGCCATGACTCACCACCAGTGGTCTGGGACCATTGCTTCTCAGCCCAGAACTTGAGAGATTTCGATGGAGCTCTGGACGTGCTGTCAGAAGATCTATAGGGGCCAGCCCTGGTTTTGTCATGTCTCTATTATATGACCTGGGACCATGTATGTCCCTCTTTGATTCTCTGTTTTCTCATCTGTAAACATGGAGATTTATGATCCATGTTTCACATGGTGACTGTGAGGATCAAAAGATAAAGTGTTGTAAGTTTTTTTTTTTAAGTTGTCAGGCTCTCTTATAATGCTGAGCATAAGGTCTCTTCTAGGGCTAAGATTTTTTTGTTGGTCTTCTAAATAAGCCATTGATCTTTTTCTTCCCATGGACCTGAGGAGCTGGTAAAGGATGGACCTGGTAAAGTAAAAGGATGCTAAATATCACTGTGGGAATGTTAGCTTCCTGAGATGCTTCCTGCCAAGGGTCTCGGAAGCCAGCACATTTGCTAAGTTTAGCAAAGTGACTTAAATACTGAAGATAATTGCGCAGAGACTTTCATCTCCAAATAATTTAACTCAACAACACTTTTGAATGAAAATTATCTATATTGTTGATATAAATCCCTTCTTCCTTCCTCTCATATAAGTGAGGAGTATCTAAAAAAGAATTAAGATCTTTGAAGGAGGGTCTCTATGAAGGGCTATTAATGGGATGAGTAAACTTGTGGTTTTGTCTCATAGTCAAATGACTTAAATATTATGAAAGAGAGTAAAGGCCCATGAAAATTTAAATATCATGGTGCAAATGCTATATTTTGACAGACCATATAATTTTAACACACCAAATATTTTTTAGAGTAACAATTATATTCTTCACTGAGGCATAAGATCCCCTGAGTATGTGTGGGTATTTCTCACGAGGTTAGTGCGGCAGTATTTGAACTGCATGGTTACACAACACCCGTGCAAAGGTGGGAGTTGTCCAGCATTGCCAGCATCAGCCCAACTGGAGGGAAATTGCCAGAAATTAAATCCGGACCTTTCTTTCTGTGTTCTTATAAAAGAGACTTCACCTTTTGGGCCTCTCTGTGGATGTAAAATTTCCTTAAGACTCAAAGGCATTTTAAAAAACCCTCAAGAGAAAGACACTGTTTATTTCTCTTCGGTTACCAATGAATTTACAATTGCAAACCAGACTTAAGATAAATGAACAAAAGCAACAGTTCATCCCCATGTTAAGCGATAATGTGCTGGTTTCCCAGTGCTGCTGGTAGTGCCACACACATTTTGGGTCTCACAGTTCTGGAGACTAGACGTGGAAACGGGTGCATCAGCATGTTGATTCCACTGGAAGGCTTTGAGAGTAAAGCACTTCCAGGCCTCGCTGTGGGCACCCAGCAATCTGTGATTTATAGATGCATCTTCCCATGACCACCTTCATGGCGGTCTACCTTCTCTAGAAAGCGCCTGAGAGACAAGGATGGTGAGACTTTGTATTTCGGCCATATTGTCAGGGGAGATCAGATCCCAGACAAAGGAATCATGGTTGGGAATGTGAAGGGGAAGAAGAGAAGAGGCAGGCCTTCCATAAGCTGGGTCAGCCCAGTGGCTACAACCATGGGCCCAAACGCTGGACAACGGTGAGAAGGGTGCAGGCGTGGGCAGGGTGTTATTCTGTTGTACATGGGGTTGCTGTGAGCTGGAACTGACAGGCCGAACAGAGTGAGTCCCACCCGCAAAGCTGGGCCGCTTCAATGGCAAAGGTGGGTGTTAGTGGGAAGAACCACACACCTGGCAGATGTTAAGGCACTATGTCCTGCTTTACCTGCACATGACGGTTGTCATGATAGATTTGTGTGATGGATTGTTTTATTCATTCATTCAGCCCACACTGACCAAGGATTTACTATAAATCAGGTAATATTGTAGGCACTGGAGAGTAATGGGCAAGAAAGACGTAGAAATGAGGATGAAAAGATAATACCTGTTGTCAAGGATTTTTTTTCAATCAAGCTGCAGAACCGAATGTGTGATCCGTTAACTTGACTAGCAGATAATGAAACTCAGGTGAATAGCTCAGGGTCCATGGGAGAAGATGGTCAAAGATGTGGTTCCTTTAACAGTAGATTTGGGAGACGTTTGCTCAGGCTAGGATGGCTTAGACCAGTGGTTTTCAACCTACCTAATGCCCTGACCCTTTCATACAGTTCTCATGTTGTGGTGACCCCCCCCAACCATACAACTATTTTTGTCAGTACTTCATAATTGTAATTTTGCTACTGTTATGAATCTGGCATCCCCCGTGAAAGGGTTATTTGACCCCTATAGGGGTCCCAACCCACAGGTTGAGAATCACTATCTTAGACACACCTGAAATCATGGAAATGGAAATCATGGAATCAAGACTCTGGACTCTGCTACAAATTCTGGCACTCCAGAAAGCAGTTGGAAAGTAGACACCACCCAATTATGAGGGCACTTTAAGAAGTTCTTGAAAAAGAAGGGAATATTGAACTCTAACAGAGTTTGTTCATGACCAGTTTTGTAGCACCTCTGCCCCAGAGTTCCAGAAGGACTAGCCAACCACAGTGTTAATCCCCAGGAGTCCCACAAGTCAATAGTGAGTTAAACGTGTTTCAAGTCTGTACTTAGCCTTTTAGGGATGTGGCAGGGGTGAAGAACATCATTATAGCAGAGAAGCAGACATTCCTCCCTGGAAATTACCGTCTTTACCACTACCCTCCATCTTGACAGTGACTTCCCCTGCCAGGATCTCTCTCTCTCTCTCTCTCTCTCTCATTTTCAGCAAGTAGTTCTTTCATCCCTAATAGGTTGTGTGTGTTTTTTAATCATTTTATTGGGGGCTCATACAACTCACCACAATCCTTCCATCCATTATATCAAGCACATTTGCACATTTGTTGCCCTCATCATTCTCAAAACATTTACTTTCTACTTGAGCCCTTGACATCTGCTCCTCATTACCCCCTCTCCCTGTTTCCCTTTCCCTCATGAACCCTTGATAATTTATAATTTTTTATTATTTTGTCATATCTCACACTGTTCGATGTCTCCTTCACCCATTTCTCTGTTGACATCTCAGGGAAGAAGTTATATGTAGATCCTTATAATTGGTTCCCCCTTTCTACTCCACCTTCCCTCCACCTGCCTGGTATCGCCGCTCTCACCACAGGTACTAAAGGGATCATTTGTCCTGGATTTCCTCTTTCTGGTTCCTATCTGTACCAGTGTACATTCTCTGGTCTAGCTGGATTTGTAGAATTAGGGAGAAGGTAGAATTAGGATCATGATACGGGGGTGGGGGTGGGGAGGAAACATTGAAGAATTCGTGGAAAGTTGTATGTTTCACCATTGCTACACTGCACCCTGAATGACTTGTCTCTTCCTTGTGACCCTTCTGTAAGGGGATGTCCAATTGTCTACAGATATGTTTTGGGTCCTCAATTTGTACGCCCCTCATTTACAATCATATAATTTTTTGTTCTTTGATGCCTGATACCCAATCCCTTCAACAACTTACGTTCATACAAGCTGGTATGCTTCCTCCATGTGGGCTTTGTTACTTCTGAGCTAGATGACCGCTTGTTTACCTCCAAGTGGTTTTTATGTTTCATCCATCCCCTTCGAACCATTTGGTCTCAGCTCACTTTTCTTTCTTTTATATTTAAAAGGTAAACTGTTTTAGTTTCTCCTACTTCTCCTGCTGTTCATGTTGTCTCTGGGTGGCCTATTATTCAGATTTTCCACAACAAACATGATCATAAGGCTGTTTCCCGGAAAGTAAGAATCATTTTCTCAGGAAGCAGAAATCATTATGTTCTTAGAATCTAGAGGGAAAACGGGCAATTGTGAATAGTTAGGTATTAATACTAACAATACGAATTGCTTTCTTTTACAAGGCCTATTGTTTGACAGAATTTCGGGCTCCCAAGGGTTTAGATAGAGTTGTCTTCCAGGCATTTTGGCTCTCAGGGAAGAGGGCTTCTGTTTTGCAAGAGGCGTCCTAAGCTCAGGGCCCCACAAGATATCCGTGCTCCTGTAGTCTCCCTCTGAGGAGTAGAACTGTGTTCTTCCACTCTTGCCTTTTCTATTCTTCCTATTTCAGTGTGAGTGACCCCAGCTGCCCAAACAAATAAATACAGATGTGTTAGTGGCTTGTCATCCAAGTACCAAACCAAACTCCATTGCACTGAGTCAGTTCTGACCCACAGTCACCCTGTAAGGGGTGGGGGGTGGGGTGAAACTGCTCCTGTGTGTCTCTGAGTCTACAACTCTTCACGGGAGTAGGGAGCCACGTTTTCCTCCAGCAGAGCAACTGGTGGTTTTGAGCTGTAACCATTACGCTACCAGGTCCCCTTTGGCTTCACACAGTGAAAGTGTATTTCTTGGCAGGCAGGTATGTTGCTCACATGTGGTATTTCAAAGGATCCAAGCTGTTAGGGGTCCTGCCATCATCAGTTTGTCACTTCCAAGCTGACCTTCTGGGTCATTGCTATCATAAGGAAAAAGAGTAGTGGGTATGGGGTTGGGATGGGCCAGGGGCAGGAAGCAGCAGTGTTTATGGGAAAATGCAGGAAATCTCGCTCCTCACAGTCCAGTGATTAGTACTCTGCTATGTGATGTCTCACACTGGGTGCCCTCAAACAGGCCCTGACCTGAAGATTAATCTGCCATGCCACTTATCTCTCTAGGTGTTCCCAGGACAGACCAGGGATCAAGTAGGTAGTACAGGGAAAATAAATAACCAAACTCACTGCCATCAAGTCGATGGAATAAGCATGGTTGTAATTTCAGATGCTACCTGATCCTGTGAGGTACTCTAGAGCATAAATTATACCTTATAGAATAGGTTTCACCACGAGGCAAGGTGCCCAAGGGGTCTAAGGGTCTAAGAGGATGGGCACTTAGAAATATAAATGGAAAACAACAGGATAAGAAAAAAAGCCTAACTCTGCATCTATCTATCTATCTATCATCTATCTATCTATCTATCTATCTATCTATCTATCTATCTATCTATCTATCTACCATCTATCTATCTATCTATCTATCTAATCATCTGCCTACCTACCTAGCCTGCCACCTGCCTACCCACCTATCAATTATATGTCATCTATTTCCATCTATCTAATCATCTACCTACCTAGTCTGTCTATCTACCTATCAACTATATGTCATCTAGTCTGTTATTTATCTTTCTTCCAACCATCCATTCATCCATCAATCTTATCTATCCTCTAACTACCTAGTCTCCTTGTCTGTTATTTTATGCATTTATGTATCAATCATCTATCTATCTATTTATATCTATCAATCATCTATGTATGTATGTATCTATGTATGTATGTATATATGTATGTATCTATCTATCTTCTTCATCTATCATCTATCATCTATCAATGCCCCCAAGGAATTTACAGACTTTACTTTGAGAAACACTTTTCTGACACATTGTTTTCTTTCTCTCCCACTAATTTCTCTCTCTTCTTTTCTATCTTCTCATTCACCTCCCACCCCCCACCCCAGCCTCTCTCCCTTTCTTTGGTGACCAAATTGTCTGCACAGTCATTTGATCTGTGTTGTCTGTCCAAATTCCCAGCAACGCAGGCTGTCACTGGCTCCAGTTTCTGTAGAGAAACAGCTTGTTTAAATCTCAGGCCAGACTCCAGCCATTCTGTGGGCAAGGGTGATGGATGGAGGCAATTATGTCCAGCACGCTTCCATTAGGGCTCTGCCAGCCCCAGGTACTGGCTGCCTCTCTGCAGAGCTGGTTAATTATGCCATGGAATCGCAACAGTAAGGGCCTCTCTATCAGGGGTGGGGGGTGGAGGAGAGAAGTCGAGGGCACAACCTCAGAGACTGAGCACTGGGTTTGGGTCGATGCCCAGGGCAGTTCTATTTCAAATGAAGCTTGTGTGGTGCAGTCTGTGTCCAGAGAACTTGCACCTTGAGAGCCACACCCTTCTCTGTCCATAGACATCACACCTGTTTGGAGCACTCGCCAGCTCCCAATGCCTTTCATTCAGCTCTGGTGCTTGCCCAGGTTCAGCCTCCCTGGGCATACCATTTGCTCATTAGAAGACTCTAGACAAGGACTGACTGTGTGCTTCTGTTTCCTCATCTGAAAGATGGCCACAATAAGGGAGTCTACCCCATAAGGTGCTGTAGGAGTCCAATGGCATTACTCAGGGAAGCATATTTAACCCAGTGCCCCGCACATAGAAAGAGCACATGAAATATTCACTATTATTTCAATCCTTAGAATGAATCCTGAGGGTCAAAATTAGTAAGCTCATTTGGTAGTTGAGGAAGCAGAGATTCCATGCTGTGGTGTCCTATGGCCACCAAGTAGGAGAGCTAGGATTGGTATTGAAAGCTTTCGACTCTAAGCTCAATGTTCCTTTTTTATGTCCTCTACCGGGCATGTTCTGGCTCCCTCATCAGTTGAAGTGGTAATGCTAGACTGACCGCATTGTCTCCACCCACCTTGGTGTTGCTTGTTGCTATGCGACTGGTTTCATATGTGTGACAGAATGAAACATTGCCTGATGCCTATCTGCCATGATTGCTATCACGAGTGAGACCATTGTTAGGCTATGGTGTTGATCTGCGTTAAGACCTGCCAACCTTCTTGCCTATTTCTACATCCCCCCTCCTTTGCTCTTTCCCACTTGGTCATCTTCAATGTCTGTTCCTTTGGGTATGAACGTCTTAATCTTGAATTTTTTTCTCTCTTCTGGATAACAGTGGTGTCATACAATATTTGTCCTTTTGAGAGCGACTCTTTCCCCCAGCATCATGCCTCAGTATCAATCCACAGTGTGATGCGCTCCCTAATCTTAGCATTGTCCTTTTGTGATCAGGAACATTCAAGGTCTGCCCAGTCATTCTGCCCGATGGGTTGCACCCATTTCCTTGCTATTGTGAATGGTGCGGCCATGACCATGGGATTGCCTATGTCTGTTCTGGTTGGCCCAGGACCTGCAGGGCAGGCAAGCACATACCCAGCCCAGCATATTGTGTATGGCAGTTCGGGGACACCAGGGAGCCCTCATGGAGGCCTCATCCTTCTCCGTTTTCTTGCACCCACTGGGGTGTGGAGAACTTGGTGCACTTAGCATCTCAAAGGTTTTCTAGGTCTCTGGAGAGTCTGGTTTTCCTTTCATGTTGGTTTGCTTCTGATCCTGGTAGAGGAATTTTCCGCATGCATCTGCCCACTTGGCCATCTTGAACTTGAAGTCAATGTCATTTGATTTCTTGACTGCCATTCCCACGGGTGTTGACTATGGATCCAAGGAAAACAAAATTCTGTGCAATATCAGTGTTTTCTCCATTTATCATGAATGCTCCTAGTCCGGTTGATGATGTGTCTTACCTGAGTCATAGAGGCCCACTTAACTTTCCTTAATAGATCATTACAAGTACACTGCTGGTTCACTGAAGGTTCATGTTTGGACTTCTTAACTGAAGTGGTTCATTGAAGTAGGCTTAGCTGCTAACCCAAAAGTTGACAGCTTGAGGCCCTAAACAGCCTACAGGAGAGCAATGTAGCAGGCTGCTTTGGTAAAGACTTATCGCTTTGGAAACTCTGTGGAACAGTTCCACTCTGTCCTCCAGGGCGCCTGTGAGTCAGAATCTACCCGATGGTAATAAGATAGTTGGCTTAGGTTTCTCAGGCTCAGTTCTGCCTTTGTATTGTGCCCCTGAGTCATACTTAAAGAAAATGAGACCAGCTTTGACTGCTAAAGAAGTCTGAACCATGTGTGCAGAAGGATTTATCTCATTTGGATTTTTTCCATGTCATTACTATATCATCATTAAATTCTTCAAAATCTAAAAGCAGCATCCAACTTAAAATTGCAACAGTCTTAGAGTCTGAGAGGTTATACTCATCAAGGACCCCTGATTCTTTTTTTCTAACTACACACACACACACACACACACACACACACACAAACCAGAGTCCTACAAAGAAATCACCGTCATCATTTAAGTTTGGTTGTAATTTTGTTTGCACCTTAGAATGAAACATGAACTATTTCCTCTCTTTTTAAATTAAGGATAGAAACATAAGACGCTCTTTCAAAAACATTGCAAGGATGTAAATATATTTGATTTTTGAATGATGATAAAGTAAGGTAGAAGGTGAAAGGGACAAGGAGGATGTCATGCAGGAGAAAGAGACTTCTAGCAGTGGAGAAGATGAACACAGACAACCCAGAGACAGGGCCTGCTTGAAACCAAAGAGACCCAAGAGAAAGGGAAACAGAGACACTTACCAGAAGGAGTGGGGCAGTTACAGATGAGAAGAAGGTCAGCAAGAAAGGACAGAGGAAACACTAGAGCAGCAGTTCTCAACCTGAGTTCACAACCCCTAAGGGGGCCAAATGACACTTTCACAGGGGTCACCTAAAACTATTGGAAAACACGTACATATTTCATGATATATAATTACATATTGTTTTGTGATTAGTCACTAGGCTTTAGTCATGTTCAATGTGTAGCAATGAAAACACATCCTGCATATCAGATAGTTACATGACGATTCAAAACAGTAGCAACATTGCAGTGATGAAGTAGCAAAGAAAATAACTTTGTGGTTGGGGGTCACCATCACATGAGGAATTGTATTCAAGGGCCACTGCTTGAGGAAGGTTGAGAACTGCTGCTCTAGAGCCTGGGAGAGAGAGGGGTCAGCTAAAGGGTGAAGTAAGCTCCTTGATAAAGAAACATTGGGCAACAGCTTTCAAGGTGCCTTTGCCTCTTACTTCCCTTCTTTAACATAGCCACTGCCAGGTAGCTGTTAGCCTCTGATCTCCCACTGCTCTGCCTTTAAAAGAAATCTTACACCCTACAAGGAAGAAAATGATCACAGACAAAAAGGTAAACATGCCCTGAGAAGTGGATGAAATAAAACACAAGACTGGATTTTCCCACACACTCATTGTGAGCATGGTCAGAAAATCATCTCACCTACAAGTCAGAATATAACCTGAAATACCAAGTCAATTAATTGAGTCACTTGTGGCTTTTCAACCTCTTTGCTGCTGAAAACAGTGCCAACCAAGTAAATCCTTGGTTAGAGAAGCAATCAGAGTGAAGCCAGGCATACATAAGCTGATTTTTTGGAAATCCTCCTACTATTTATCACTCAGCTAGTTATGATATGCTCTTGTCTGGAACTCAAGATCACCCACTATCACACTACTAGAGTTGTGTTCTCCTTGAATTTTTCCCACCACGCATTTTTTCTCCTGAAACTCTGTCTCCTGGTGTCCCCCACAGATTGTAAGCAGAACAAGGGACCGCTGTAGACTAGGAAAGAAAACTGATGCTCATCTGACCTCTCAGACTGTGGTCTGGGTGGGTTCTACTCCTCAGCTGGCCAGGCCAGTTCTGTATCAGAACTAAGGCGGGAAGGTTTGAGAAAGAACCTTGTCCTGTGTCCCAATCCAACTCTTCCTTGAAGACCTAAGCTAATCCCTCTATGACCATGGAAGTCCTTGGGAAGAGAAGGTCACGGGTGACAGAACCGGACACCCCCACTGAATCTAAGCAGAGGAGGACCCATAGTGCTAGGTCAGTGCTGTGAATCCAGAACCACCAGTATCTGAAGTTGTGACCCAAACTAGACAGCCATCTTGCCTCTTCATTTTATCACACCCCCACCACAAAAAAACAAACCTTGAATAATACACAAAGGCAATGTCATTTAAAAGGTGAATACCATGTCCAAATGCATCAAATGAAAGGTGAAAACTTCCCCATGGATGGATAGCCATCTATTTTTTCTTCTCAGAAGTAACCATTAAGTAATAGCCTGATGTGTACAATTCAGACCAATCAGTCTTAGGAGAGATACAAAAATACAACCAGATACTCCTTAGAAGCAAGGGTCGCAAGTTTTCATTCAACTCATTGACTTTGCACAAGCCATCAGGAAAGATCAACCACAGGAAAAGATAGCATGTTTGGTCTGGAGAGGCTGCAGGAATGAGGGAAGCCTCAACGGTTAATTAACATGGTGAAAGGGAAGAGAGTAATTGGAAGAAGAAAAGTCAAAGGGTGGGTGGGAATAAACTATTGGAGTGGCACTGATAAATACTTTAAATTGTTTAATCCAAAATCGATGATCTGAATGTAACCCCCCCCCACACACACACCTAATTAACAATTTAGAAAACAGTCAAAAGAATCAAATGACATATTACATTGGACAACTCTGAGGCAAAAGACCTCTTTGAAGGGTTAGAGAACAAAGATGTCAATGTGAGGGCTAAGGAGCACATGACCCAAGCCATAGTACTTTACATCACCTCATATGTGTGTAGAAGTCATACAATGAACAAGGAAGAATGCAGATACAGAGGTATCTTTGAATTATGGTGTTGGTAAGGAATATTAAATATACCATGAACAGCCAGAAAATGAACAAAACTCTTTTGGAAGAAGCCCAGCGACAATTCTCCTCAGAAGTGAGGATAATGAAATGGTTTCTCTCATACTTAGGACATGAGATCAGAGAGAAGCAGTCAAGTGTACCTAAGGCCAAGGATGGGTCCCAGGAGGAAAACCCTCAATGAGATGGGTTGACAGGGTGGCTACAAGACGGGACTCAGATACAACATCACCTTTGAGTATGTTGCAGGACCAGCCAGTATTTCGCTCTGGCATATATAGGATCAAACATAAACAAATCGACATGAGTTAATTGCCCTTCTTCCTAGGCCCCATTGTGTCTCCATCATTTCATCTGGCCACATGGAGCTACACGGGGCTCTCTGGTCTTGTGGGATCAGAGGTCAGAACAAACATAAGACATAAAACATAAGACCAGACCCTTCCTCAAAACTTGATTACATGTCACTTCCTCCATGAATCTTCTTTTTCTGTGGTTGCCTCACGACTAGGCCATCTCCTAAGCATGGGTGTTATCTCCTTTGATTTAAGCTTGCAGTGCAGAGCAGAGTTCACTGGAAGTCCACTGGAAGCAAGGAGGAAACCCTGGTGCTGTCTTGAACATTTCCCATCTGTTGATTCCCTGTTACATTAACCTCAGAACTGTGCCATGCTGCCATTATTAGCCTTCTCCTTGTGCAGACCAGGAAACAGGGTTTCAGAGGGGTTCAGGAACTTGCTCAAGATCACATACCTGGTAATTGGCAGAGAGAGGTTTTAAACCCAGGCAATAAACCTGCAGAGCTCATGTACGTTAGGACTACCTTATACAGCAGAAAACATGAAAAAATGACTAAATAAACAAACAAACAAAGGAGGCATTTGGCCACTCAGGGACTATGTAAGACTTCATGATACAATAGACTTCAGCTTGAACTTGGTCATAGTGCAGCTGACACTTCTGGACACTTCCATCTTGTTTGATTAAAAAACAAAACCCAAAGCAAGCTCACTGTCATAGAACCAATGCTGACTCATAGTGACCCCCTTTGCAGGGAGTCACTGAGACTAACTGCCACCGGAGTAGAAAGCCCAGTCTTTCCCCCCCACCCAGCATTTGCTACTGGTTTCCAACCACCAACCATGCAGACTTCAGCTCAACACATAATCACTCCCCCAGCAAGACTCCCCTTCTTTTAATGACACCTGAATAGTCGGTAATCCCTTACCTATCTTGGTAAGTACAAACACAAAGGAATAAATAATTGAGTATCTTCTTTCCATCAATATTGAGAATTGGCAGTCAGAATACTGACGCCAAGCCAGCAAACTCTGGAAGGGGAGGGGTGAAGTCATTTCTTAGTCCAAAATAAATCCCCCAGGATCATTATCGGCCAGAGTGAATTCCACAAATGTGATTTGATTGGTAGCAGAAAGATGCCATGTTGGGGAGGGGGAGAGATACTTCTCCTTAAAGTCATGGGGGTATCTGAGAAGTGGTAACTGGGAACATCGGGATAATGGAGGAGCCAAGGGCAGCCAGTCAAGCATCACATTCAGAGTAGAGGAAAGAATCTCCAGTTACTGGGTTTTTTTTCACGCCCCGGATTCTTTGTTCTAAGTATACACACATTATCTAACATGATGCATATGACAAACATACAAGGTAGATATTATAGACTATCTTTAATATCTTTTGGCTATTGTTGTGTAACAATCTACCCCTTCACCTTGCTTTCTTAAAAATCATAGCTTATGATAATATACATGGAGCTTGACTGATTCAAGCTGATCTGGACTAGGTCAGCTCCGCTGCTCACTGGAAGTCTGTGGGCTGGAGGGTGGAGCTCCAGTAACATATCTCTATCCTCTTACTATTTATCACTCAGCTAGCCATGGTATGTTCATCCCATATGGGTGGTACTTGTCTCATATCTCATTGGACAAGTGCATGGTCCATCAGAGTCAAAAGGTGGGGATGCACATTGTCCATGTTGAGGCCAGAGCCTGGCTGTGAATGCTGAAAAGGGTAAAGAATTAAGGACAGTCATCCAACATGCCACAATTATTATTACTTTCACTGTAGATGAGGGGATCTGAGTTCAGGAGGAATTGAACACCTTGCCCAGTCATGTAGCTACTAAGGTGGAGGGGAGGCGTTCAAATCCAGGGTTGTGGCATAAAAGGCTACGCTTTTCCTTCACATCAGCGCATGAATACTGGTTCTTGAAGAGCGTCCTAAGACTTTCAAGTCCAGCAGCTCATGTAGATACTCTCTGGATACCAATCCTTGGCTCAAGTGTATCAAATGTATCCTTCAGACGAATGAACACCAACAAATAATTGCCCGCCTATTGATGTCTTCACAGCCTTTCACCTGACTTACACATTGCCCTTTTCTGGGTTCATTGCTTATAACACTGAGGCCAGCGCCCATCTCTGCTGCCTCTTCCCTCACCCTACTGCCTTCCTACTGACAGATCCTACCAATCAAACATCCCCCTGGATCTCACCCAACCCCAACCCTCTTCCAGACTCCGCCCAGGTCCTTGGCGCTGTCCAGCGTCCTGAAATGACTCTCCTGGAGAGTGGTTTACTTAACCCAGCTGTAAGTAATTAAGGACAGGCACATGCGGCAGGCCTCATTTGGTTCAGGCAGCTTCTGTTCTGGCTTCCTGCCTCTAGTGCTCTTGGGAACATGCAATGCAAGGGGAACTATTAGTAGTTGCAAGGGAACACTCAGGACTTAAAAGTCTTTTGCTATTTGCCACGTTGAAAGGAAGGACTTGGTGGGGTGGTTCACCAAGACTCACCAGGGAATTCGCAGAAGAATCGGGTAGGCCACTTTTCACTTTATTAAACTCTCTTAAACATACCATCTGCTCCATGAGATTGAAGTGAGGTTTTGTTTCACTTTGCTTTGGGGTGTGTGTGTGTGTGTGTGTGTGTGTGTTCATTCTGTGAGTGAAGCCATGGCCATAGAATGACAGGAAAAGAAGATGCAGAGTTATAAACTTCTGAATGATTTTATCCTTTAATTTGTTCTTCCAACAAATACGTTTTGATCAGATGATGAACCTCAAGGTTTTTATGGGCGTTTTTATGGGGTTTTTAAGGTTTTAACAGGCATAGAGAGGAAAAAACAGTATTATGTCCCTAAGTAGATTTCAATCTTATATGTGAATGTTTAGTTAGGACAACGTGAGTATATAAGTATACAGGAAGATAGAGAATATCAACTCAACCCCTTTCCATCTATTTATCCAGTCATCCATCTACCCATCCATGAAACCAATATATATGAAATAACCACTATGTGCCAAGCTAGGAGAAAGATGAGTGTATCTACTATATAGTAAAAATGTAAAAATTTGGAAATGCAAAATGGGGCAGTTTTACCTGTCCTATAGGGTCATTATGAATCATAATCAGCTAGACAGCAGTGAATTTGAAGGATTGTGTGTGTGTTTGAGATGTGCCAAGCTTTTTACTTGGCACCAGAAATGTAAGAGTAAATAAAGCAGATATGGTTCCTAACAAGTCTCGAAAAAGACACACAAAGAAGCAAATAAATACTGGGGCCCACAGTTATACATTGTGATCAGCACAATCACATTGCTTTCATTGAGTTAATTCTGACTCATAGTGACCCTGCGAGTAGAGTACAATACTCCACAAGGTTTCTGAGACCATAAATCTTCATGAGTGCAGACAGCCTCGTCTTTCTCTCAAGGAATGGTAGGTGTGTTTGAACAGTCAACTTTGCAATGAGCAGCCTAATGTCTAACCTGCATTAACAAAAGAATGTGATACCGCGATGGAGTAATGAGGGTTCCCACCTTGGTAAGTGATTAGACATCCTGTTTCTGAAGATGTGTTAGAATTTTCTCTCACCTTGGTTGGTGAAGTCTGGTTCCCTTCTTTCATGACTCTAGCTTCAACCAGTGGGTGATTGTGACACTAGACACTGAACCCCTTAGACGGCTTGCCCCGTGGGGGCAGGAGGAGAGATGGGATTGATAAAATAAATGGATTTCAGCCTCTCCTTGATGCTGCTGTTAAAACAGAGACTATTCAGCATATGGCAACTATTGGAAGTTGAGCTTGGGTTATTCTGATGGAGAGGCAAGGCTTCCTGTCACTCATTGGTTGAGTGTTTCTGGGAAGCATGTCTCTCCCTTTCTTGGCCATCCCACTGGGCCAAGCAGGCTCTGGTGACCAGAGAACCCCAGGAAGGACCCCCAGGTGTTCAGTGGGGGTGTCATCAGATTTGTATGCACGTGAAAGTGGGGGGAGACAATTGGTGAGACGCTCAGTGCCTCTGCTCCAGTGGGTGTTCCTATTCTTAGTTGCCATTGAATTGGTCCTGACTCATGGGAACCTCATGCACAAAGGACTGAAACACTCTCCAAGCTTCTGTCCACTGCATAGTCAATGGTGGAATGGATCATTGCAATCTGCAGGATGTTCACTGGCTAAGTTTTGGGAAGTTGATAGCCAGGCCTTTCCTCCTAGTCTGTCTTAATCTGGAACCATGGAGCCACACTTAGCAACATATCAGCATGCAAGTATCTAGTGATAGATGGGCATGCCTTGGCCAGTGATTGACCCATGTCTCTGATTTGGAAGGTGAGAAGAAATGACCTCTGAACCACTGCTGCCTTCAGACAATGACAAAAGTTGATACTTACTTGATCTAAAGATGTAAGAGAGATTGACCACACATAAGGTGATGATGAAACTCACAAGGAAAATAGATTTAATATCATTTAGAATCTTATAAATCCGTAGCACCCACTACCCCTTCTATAAGCCATGGGTGTACATGCAGACAATGGGGAAGGGGGGCCAAATGAAAGGAGAAGGTGTCAAAAGCAGGAAAAGAGAGAATATACCACCCACAGGGGAGTGTGGGTAGAAGCGGGCCCAGAGACATGTGTGAGGCCAAACCAGCAGTTCTGTCCAGAGAATGAAGCCTCCACTTCACCTACTGGGAGCATTCACAAGGCTTCTGTTCTCTGAATAAGGCCTGTGTGTATGGCTCAGCCCCTAACACACTGGGGGTTCTCCACTTCTGAATCTTGCCCTGTACTCCCTACTCTCTACTGAGACATACACTGAGCAGCGAGCAGGGTCCAGGGAGGAGATGGGCTAGTGCTCTCACTGTAAGGAGCGGGTGGTGTTGGTGTCTCCAGAAGCACATTACTAATCAGACACAGTGCTTGCTTCAGATTCCTGGGTCATTAATGAGGAAAGCCATGCACACCCTTTGGCTCTGTCAGTAATAACAGCCAACGTCGCTAAATTGGTTTTACAGCTGGTGAGACTAGATAGAAAATTATTTCTGATCTCCAGTGAGGACTATGTTTGCCCCATTTAACATGTGAAGGAGGTGGGGATCAGGAAAGGTTGCGTGGCTTGCCCCAATGCTCCAGGTGACAGCTCTTTATCTAAGGAACACCTCAACATTTTCACTTTGTGTCGGCCACCCTACCTGTAACAGCGACAACTAAACTGTCAAGAAAGCAGCTTTCCCAGTTGTGCTGTGGGGCAGGGGTGGCAAATTCTTAACTATCTGAAATAGGTAGTAAATATTTCAGGTGTCCTGCCCAGCCTGTCACTGTGAACAAGGAACTAAAATCTGCCATTGCTGTGTGAAAGCAACCATGGACAATATATAAGTGTTCCATAAATCTTTATGTACAAAATCAAGAGAAAGGCCAGACTTAGTCTCTCAGTGGTTGTTTACTGACGGTTGGGGTAGTGATGCCATTCAGACAAACCAGACCAAACCAATTGCCTCCAAGTTGTCTCTGGGGCACGGTGATCCCCTGGGTGTCAAAGCAGCCTTGGGCTCCATACAGTTTCCAGTAACTGAGTTTCAGAAGTAGAGGGCCACACCTTTCTTTGAAGGCCCATCTGCGGGGACTCCGACCATCAGACCTTCTGTTTGCTACCTGGCGGGCTATCCATTTGTACCACTCATGGGCGCATGTCACAAGACAATACAGTGTGCGTTACCAATTCTGCCACTAGACGGCGCCCTTCCATTGGTGAGGCTACCTGGAGAGGAAATGATACCGGATATTATACTTAAGGGGCAAGACCAAATAAAAAAATCTGAGCAGAGTTAAAATCGCATGTGTGCGCGTGTGCGTGTACACACATACACACACACACACACACACACACGAACACATCCATCCACAGTAGTGGGCAGGTCAATGCTTCACATCAGACTCTCCTAAAAGTAAGGAAAGAACCCTGGTTTATAGCACTTGCTGATTTCCATGGCAAGTCACTCAACATCTGATTCCAAGCTACTAATGTGCTGGCTGTCCGCTCACCAAGTTCTTATCACCGAATAATAGAGGCTCTCACACTGATACAAGCCAGCTTCAACACACAATTAGTTTAAGGCCTATTATTTTCATTGTCTTTGCTTCACTTGGTGAGGTAGGTGATTAATGATGAATAGTGATAATGACAATGAACATTTGTTGGGCAATTAGAACATTCAGACATGCTGCTAAGTGCTTTGCACATTGAGGTAACTTTGAGGGCTAAGGTGTGCTTGACCTAAGCCGTGGTATTTTTCAATTGCCTCCTATGCCTACCAGCCTGTGTGATCATGAGGTGTCTATGGGATCAGGTATCAGGCATCAAAGACCCAGAATGCTCCTTAAAGGGGAGGATGGAGAGACTTCATCATACACACTTTGGACATGTTGTCAGGAGAGACCAGCCCCTTTACCACATGTAAAAACCCAGAACAAAAAAATCGTATCTATGTAACTGAGGGGGGAGTAGAGTGGAGACTCAAAGCTTTGGTGTGCTTCTTCCATGTGGACTTTGATGTTTCTCAGCTAGATGACAACTTGACTATCTTCAACACCTAAGGACCCCAGATGCTAAGTCTTTTGATAGCTGGGTACCATCAGCTTTCTTCACCACATTGACTAATGCACCCATTTTGTCTTCAGCTATCGAGCAGGGAAGGTGAGCATCACAGAATGTGGGGTTATTAGAACAAAATGTTCTTGTGTATGGGGAGTCCTTGAGTAGAAACCCAATGTCTGTCTGCTACCTTAATATTTAACATATAAATATATGTCCATAGATCTAGCTATATATAAGTACATTTATATATGTACATACCTGTATTTAGACTTCTATAAATGTCTTTTGCCTCCCCGTTCTTTCTTTTCTTTCTTTTTATTTTTCTCTTGTTTCACCATCATGTTCAACCTTCATTTGGCTTTCAGTAATTCCTCTTGGCTACGTTGCACTTGATCAAGCCCCACCAGGCATCCTATGCCCTCCTCAACAATGCCCTCCCTTGTCTCTGAGTTTATTGGTTCCCCCTTCCTTTTCCCTGTCTCTCCCTATCTTGTGGGCCCTTCCCAACAACTGGTGCATTGTTTTCCCTTCTGGATTGTTTATCAAGCCCATCTTATCTAGATAGATGTGCAAAATAATAAAAACAAAAACTAAACAAAGCAAAACAATAACAAACAAAATGACAAAAAAAAAAAAAGAAAAACCTATAAATAGTTCCAGGTCTGTTTGTTGACTTTTATGAGTATTTTCTGATCAGAGTCTGATGAGGTGCCATGCCCTGCCCCCTGAAGTCTATTTTTAAAACTTTCTCAGGGACTTCATCTGCTTTGCTCCCCTTGCTGCTCTGCTGTATGCCCTTAGTGTGGTAGGATCAGATTGGGCACAATTCCCGCAGTGTGTCTCCAGTGTTGACCTGTGTAGCGCTATGGATCAGTGAGGGACCTCATGTCTTGTGGTGGGGCCGGCCCTATGGTCCTCGCTGCGCATTGGCTGCTTTGAGTAGGAATATTGTCCTTAGTAGGCCAGAATGTGTCCCACGCTCTCTTTCCCTCTTAGTTTGCTCCTGTGTGTTCTGATCAGACACACCCCTTTCCCTTAGCTATTGCTTCAGTGCTGTCCTCTGTAGTGCATTCTTCTGGGGGGAGGTATGGTAGAGTCTTATCGATCATCCCCCTGGGGTATAATGATCATTCATTAATATTGTCTCTGATTAGCTCCTGGTACTAACTTTTGAAAGAGGGACATTGGGCCAATGTAGGCTAACTCCCTAACACAGTGCCTGAATTATTTACTTTTGGAGAATCGGCACTTCCATGACTGGATGCTGCTTACACAATAAATGGGGGTTAATTGTCGGAGAAATTTACAGCAATAATCACTGAGAAGGTCAGTCACAAATTTGCCAGAAATATATATATATATATCAATGCAGTCTATCTGTCAACAGTTCAACAATCTTGGTACACTGTCTGCCACTTCCTCAGACATGTGTATTTTCCAACTTCAGTCCTCAGGTTACAAGTGTGTCTGAGGAGAGGTCAGTTCACTGGGGGAGTTTCTGCATGGGATCTCAGTGATGCAGCCTCTGCAGCTTGCTGTGTGCCTTGAAGATCCAGGCCTCAGTGTCCCAGTGTCCCACGGCACCTGACCTGGTCCCCGGGATGCATCCAGAAGCCTTGGGTTATGTGGTTCATCCAGTGTGTTGTAAATGGGCAAGATCAACCACACCACTGTATTAATAATTAAAGCCTTCATTAAACAGCTGAACCAAGATTAGGCTAGCGCCTGGAAATCTCTCTACCCCAGAACAAAGAAATTCTAAACTTTATATTTCAAAATAGGGGGCTGACTCAAGGGGAAGGATATTCTAGTCACTACATGCTTATCAAATTGACAGGGTAACAGGGTTGGGGGTGGGGGGGGGACCCAGCACAACTGCAGGTGTTAATTCAAAGTTTTATAAGATAGTGTACAGTTTTTGCTAGTTGGGCAGGCATCTCAGTTGAATCAAGGTCTTGTTGGGAGAACCAGGAGAGGGAAGAAGAGAAGAGGGGCTAACTGCTATCAGGGGTTAAAGAAAGTTTGATACAAGATGGCATCCCTCAGGTTAGGCTATTTAACCACAGGTGCATACCTCCAAAGACCCCCCCCCCCTTCCGAGGATCCTCCAAAGCATTTTCACTCATTTCTCACCCCAGTTGGAGGTCAGAAAGCATTTTCACTCATTTCTCACCCCAGCTGGAGGTCAGTTTTCCCTCTTTGCCAGCAGACATGCTTTGTGTTCCCCAGACATGTTACTCCCTTTCCCCTCTCCTTTGTTTCCCCCATCAGTAAGTATCTTTATCACTCTGATAGGGCTGTCTACCTGTCGGGTGGGTTGGGGGTGGGGAGGGGGCTCATCATAGATTTACATGACAGTTGATCCATAGAAAACATCCCCTTCCCCTCAGTTGCCCATTTCATCTCAGCTGATATGGGGCACTCTCGGGCAAATTGACCTTCAGAATACTTACCTGAAGAGCATGGTGAGGTTCACTGACACTGGTCAGGCTCTCAATCAGACTAGATGCCCTCGAGGTGTGATCTTGTGCCCATTCTTCTGCCTGTTCCAACAGCAGTGACCTCATCCAGTGTGCGTCCCTTTGTGATTGACTAACTTCACTCAGCATGATGTCTTCCAGATCCCTCCATGTCATGAGGTGTTTCATAGTTTCATCGCTGTTTTTTAGGGATGCATAGTATTCCATTGTGTGTATACCTGAATGTTTTCTTTATCTACTATTCTACTGATGGCAATTTAGGCTGTTTCCAGCTTCTTTCTATTGTGAACTGTGCTGTAATAAACATGGAGGAGAATACATCTATTCGTGATCTGTTTCTTATTTCTTTGGGGTATATGCCCAGAAATTATATTGCTTGGTCATATGGTATTTCAATTTCCATCTGTTTTAGGAATTGCCATATTGCCTTCCACAGTGGCTGAACCTATTTATAAGCTCATCAGCAGTGGATAAAAGTTCTCATCTCACCAGATTCTCTCCAGCATTTGTTGGTCTCCATTTTTAAAAACTGAGCTGCAGTTATGGGTGTTAGATGGTGCTTCATGGTGGTTTTGACTTACATCTCCAGGATGGATGGTTAGTAAATGGGAGCATTTCCTCAGGTGTTTATTAGCCATTCAAGTGTCATTCTTTGTGAGTCATTTGTTAGGGTCCTTGGTCCACCTCCTCGAAGGGTTATTAGTTTTTCTCTTGTTGTAGGTTTGTTATTACTATAGATTTTAGTCATTGGTCCTTTGCCTGCTATGTCATTACTAAATCTTTTCCCCAAATTTGTGGACTTTCTTTTTACCCTGTTAATGAAGTCCTTCAATGTATACAAGAGTTTTATTTTCCATAGGTCCCACTCATCTACTTTGTCTTCCACGGAGTGTGTTTCCTTTGTTTATCTCTGATAGCCTGTGTGTGCCCTAAACTAGGGCACTTAGATTTGTCCCAATTTTCTCATTGATGATCCTGACACCTTTGGGTTTTGCTTTTAGGTCTTGGATCCACCTGGAGTTTGGTTTTATGCATAGGTTGAGATCCAGGTCTTGTTTCATTTTTCTGCAGATGGGTATCCAGCTTTGACGGTACCATATATTAAAGAGGGCATCTGCTTTCCATTTAATGCTAGTGACCTTTGTCAAAAATCACTTTTCTGTGTGCAGATGCTTTTATTTCTGGGTTTCTGTCCTGATCCATTGGTCCATATACCTATCATGATACCAGTACCAGATTGTTTTGACAACTGTGGTTGTCTAGTGGGTTTGGGGTCAGGTAGTGCAAGGCCACCTTTTTATTCTTCTCTTTGAGGAGGACTTTGCCAATTCTGGGCTTCTTCCCTATTTACACAGTTTTAGAGAGAATGGTTAACTGATTTTCTACTCCAGAGGAAGTTAGAAGCAATGAGCAGATTTCCTAAAAGCAAATTCATGGAAAGCAGCTAGAAGGATCTGCTCAATAGCAGAAGGAGAAGACGAGAGGGCAATTTGAGAAGTGGGGAAATGGCCCTATTTGGAGTTGGAGTCTGGATCTCTGGCTCCTGCTAGATCTCAGCACACTCACTCATGTACACAGTAAGCCTGTCCGGATCACCCGGAAAAGTTTAAATAATGGTGTTTAAGAAGGCAAAGTACTGGTCAATTCATTTTCGAAAGATTTCTAGCATGCTTGACTTTTTTTAAAGCTGTCTCTCAAAGAGGACATATGCTGTCATATGGAATTTTATATGCATGGAAAAATTCTTTCCTGGACAGGAGCAGATGACTGGGACTTTGCTGTAGGATCCCTCGCTCATTTAGATTAACTGTAAAAGGTGACAACTTTCAATGGGATGTATGTCTGCCCTCACCTTCTTTGTCCTCCTTCCTTTGTTGTGGGATTTGATACGCAAATTCTACTTCCTCTTACCCTTTATGAATTTGTAGTCTTTGATGAGGACCTTTCCCAGGCTACATCCTCACAGATGGAGGCGGTTTGATCATAAAAACCTCTTCTTCCCCACGGAGCAGTTCATTCATGTATCTGCTTCCTGCTACCTCCTTCTGACTATGAAGTCAAAACACTTTAACCTGCTCTCATGTCCTCATCGCAGCTTTCTCAAGGCTCTGCCCTCTGCCCAAGTGACTTAAGGACTCTCTGTTTTCTGCCCCATGGGACCTTCTTCACAGCTTGATCCTTGGGACTCAAACGAAGAAGGCTTGTCAAAGACCAGTGTCTTCCCTTCATCTGTATCTCCCTAAGTTCAGAGCCACGCAAGGGAGATGCTTTCTTCAAGAAAACCTGCTGAAGGTGGAGACGTGGTTACTGGCTCTTGTACCTTTGACTCAGGGCCAGCTTTTCTGGGAATTCTTCTTGCCCAAACTGAGCACAGCAGGAGTCTGGGAATCCTGCCATTCATACGATTACCTGTTGGGCTGTGGTCCTAAAGGTCTGACGTTCAAAGCCACCGGATGCCCTGAGGGAGAGCAGTGGGGTTTTCTAGTCCAGTAAACAGTCGACATCTCAGAAACTCAAAGGGACGGTTCTCACCCTTTCCAATCCGGTTGCTGTGAATCAGCATCGGCTTGAGGGCAGTGAGTTTGGTTTGGTTTGGTTGGATTGAACGTGGAGCTCCTCCAACTCTGCTCTAGGGGGAAAAGACTCCAAATTCCAAGGCATTTTCTGTTGTTGTTAGATGCCACTGCGTCCGTTTGACCCCTATCGACCATGTCGACCCCTATCGACAACAGAATGAACACTGCTGGTCCCGAGCTGTCCTCACATTTTTTCTCTCATGCTTGAACCCATTGTTGCAGGCACTGTCCGTTTCACTGAGGGCCTTCCTCCTTTGTGCCACCTCTTTTATTAAGTCTTCAACAGGGAGGGACCATCTCAAGTCCCTCTTTGGGACTTGCCTGGATCTTCCTTTAATAGAAATTGGGGTACTGAGGTCTGAGTCATCCCCTAACCAAGGTGATGTCTTTAGTGGGTCCAGACCCAATCCTTGCAACTTTTCTAATGTGCCATACTGTTCATACCCCCGTCTGAGTCCCTTTCTTGCTTTCATACCCCCACCTCTAACAGCGATGAACTGATCTGACACCAATGATGGTTCTGTGATGGATTTCCTGTGTTTATTTTGTGTTTCATAATCAGAAACATGACCATGAGCCCTTTGTGTACCATAATGGCTTCATGCTGTTGCTCTCTCTCATCCTGAAGATTTGTTTTGGCCTTGTCTTTTTCCTGCTTCAAACATCATAAAGGGATCAGTACAAAATATCCTTGAAGTCAGGATCTCCCTGTAGCAGATGACCATGGATCTTGTTGATTATGTTGGGATTCTCTGCTCCCCTCAGGGACTGCTGAGACAGCAAAGGTTATCTGCTTCATATAAATGACCTCAGATGGCTGCACTCTGAATTCTTCTGGGCTTTTAACAACACTTCTATGTTTCTGACTCTGTCTTTACTGGAAAGCTGGAAGGGCCTTTGAAAACCATTCATCAGCAGACCTTCACAGAGCACCTAGTCCTCAGGGACTGTTGATAAAACAAACAAGAACACCACCCCCCACCACCTGCCGCCCTCTGCTGCCTTCTAGTCTGTTCCCACTCCTAGTGACCCTATATTGCCTTTCTGAGACTGCACAGCTTTGTGGGGGCAGAGAGTCTCATCTCTTTCTCCCAAGGAGCAGTTGGTGGATTTGAACGCCTCACTTGGCCGTGAGTAACCTAATGCTTACATGATACCAGGGTTTCATCAGGCACTGGATAGAGGCTGGGAATGCAAGGTTAGGTGAGAAAGTTCTTTCCTTCAAGATGAGAGCTAATTTCCCATGCTCATTTTGCAGATTGTAAACTGATTTGACACCATTTCTTAGCAGAGCCATCGCATACCAGAAAATGCAAGAAACAAACACAGAGTGACAGTAAATGATATCTCCAAGATGGGCAGGTGTGGATTTGATCTGAGCCTTTATAATATATTCTGGGCCTCTTGTCTGAGCCAATCCAGAATGGCATAGACTCGCTTGTATCGCCAAACTTTACAGGCTTTACCTAGCCAATATCCTCAAGAAGATGTTGCTAGGAGCTGACTCTTTCAACAAGGACACCTGTCTCTCTGGGGAAACGTGGTGTTCATCTCACTACTAATCTTCCCTTATGCAAGAATAGGAAATGGAGGAATTTGTGAATGATGCCGGGAATTTGCTGTTGTTGTTAGATGTCACTGAGTTGGTTCAAGCACATCGGGACCCCAGTACAACAGAGGGAGACACTGCCTAGTCATGCACCGTCGGCACAACTGTTATATTCAATTCCACGATGTCAGTGCATCTCATTGAATGCCTTCTTTTCTGCTGGTCCTCTACTGCCCATGGTATCCTTCTGCAGGGACTGGTTCTTCCTGGTAACATGTCTAGAGTATGTGAGACCCAGGTCTGGCCATCCTTGTTTCTCTGGACAATTCCGGCTGTGTTTCCTCCAAGACAGACAGGAGAAAGGATCACGAATATATCAAGAGTCGTGGTTGTGTGGTAGCATGTATGAAGCGATTGGACCTTTCAAACCTGAACATTCAGCAGTCTGAAAACTCAGCAGCCCTCACTCCCTCTAGTTGATTTCAAGGCTAGAGTTCTCTTTGCTTCAGGGGTTTTTACTTTATTCCTCTAATCATCCTTTATTGTCATGGCTGCTGTAATAAAACGCAATGCATGTAGCTAATTGCATGATTATTGACTCACGGAAGGCTTTCCTGGCCACTGTATTCCACCCACAGTCCCAGACAAATCTGGAGGGGTCTCGTGGAGGCTTGCCTCCTCCGTGGGTGTGGAAACTGGGTGGCGCCTGCCCCTTGTTTCCTAACCTGTTGGAGGTTCCCATGCATTGGCAGCCTACTCAAAAAGCAAAGCCAAACTCTCTGCTGTGGAGCTAATGCTGCCTCATACAACCCTCCAGGACAGGGTAGAACTATCCCCGAGGGTTTCTGAACCTGTCATTCTTCACAGGAGTAGAAGGCTCTATCTATCTTCCATGCAGCAGAAGGTGGTTTTAAACTGCTGGCCTTGCAGATGACAGCCCAGCACATAGTCACTACGCCACCAGAGTTATTAAGGCTTCCAAGAGGGCCGCTCTGCTATGTCAGAGAGGGTCGCTTGGAGTTGGGATTGACTCTATCACAGGAGGAAGCATTATAAAGGACAACTCAGGGTGCTGTGATTGGGCACTTGGCTGATAATTACAAGACAGGTGGTTCAAACCCACCCCTGCCCCATGGGAGGAAGATGTGGTAGTTTGCTTCCATAAAGACTCACAACCTTGGAAACTCTTTGAGGCACTTCTGTTCTGCCTTCGAGGCTCCCTATGAATCAGCACGAATGCGTCCCAAATGGGCTTGGTTTTGGATTTGGCAGAGCTATAATACAATGGTTAAGAGGTAGATGCTAAAGTCATAAAGACCTGGGTTCAAATTCTGATTTTCAGTATGATTCATTAGCACTTGAGTGAAGCAACGGATCTCTTCATTTCTTCACCTCACATTCTTCATCTAAAATAAGTATAGGAGTGGTACCAACGTCATTGTAAAATAAATGTGCGGGCCATGTCTTATCACCACCGCCTACTACATCAAGGGTAAGGAGAATTACACTCCACAGCAGCAGCGCTCAAGGTGACGTTGAGGTCAGACTCCACCCACAAACCTGACCTTCACCAATTCTGATACCAGCCATCTTGAACACAGCACTCTATTTCTCAGCTTGATTGGACGACCCATTGTAATGACCACATAACTCACGGACAATATAATTAGAGCAGTGGTTCTCAACTTTGCTAATGCCATGACCTTTAATACAGTTCTTCATGTGGTGGTAATCTCCAACCATAAAATTATCTTCGTTGTGACTTCATAACTCTGATTTTGCTGCTGTTATGAATTAGGCGAACCCTGTGAAAGGATCATTTGACCCTCAAAGGAGTTGCAACCCACAGGTTGAGAACTGCTGAATTAGAGGCTTTATTAGGGAAATGAATAGGTTACAATTTAGGTGGGAAATACTTAGGGCAGAGTTTCATTTTATTTTTTTTTTCCAGTCAGGACAGCCTCTTCTCTGCTGTGCCTGTCACTTCCTGCTCTGAGCACTGCCCTTTGTGCACTATATTACAAAGTTCTTTGGGGCCGCCATTAAATACTCAAAGGGCAGGCCACTCTGACATAAACCTGAGTCTAAATGTGTTTGCCTTTGGCACCGTGGATCCCCTAACCTAGGTTTTCCAGTTAAGTTCCTGAAGGAACACCCCTCTGCAAGTCAACTTCCTGCATAAAGTCACTCAGCTTAACTGGCTCTGTGGGCCAAGAAGTTCATTGTTCAGCCCACTGTTCTTCTGCCATTCCTATGTTATCACAGTTGTCTTCTGGATCCAGGTTGTTTGATGAATAGGTGCCTCAATGTCCAAAGGGCACACTCCACTCCTGTCCCTCCCTCTCTTGCTGGCAGTAAGATAACCCCTCACTGCTACTGTGATGGTTCATTTCATTCCCAACAGGATGACAATCACAATTAACCCTTGTGAACAACTACCCACAGCTGAATCCCATCACTATCCTCCTGTACTATCTCTTACCCAGGAATAGAGTTGTTTGATGGGAGATGCAAAGACTATGACTAGAAGAACCATATTAAATAATCCACTATACTCCAACCATAGGCTGTAGTATCGTTTAAATGAGGTGGTGTGATAAGGTACATTGTTAGAAATGTTGGATATTGCTATTAGTGATGTCTCAGGAGATCACGTCTCTTTCTCATGATCACTACCAACCCATAAGTGCTAACTATGTCTATAGGCGATCAGAACCAATATACTAGGTGTAAAGCATCCTCGTGGTGCAGAGGGTAAACCCTTGGCTGCTAACTAAAAGGTGAGCCCTTCAAACACATTCACCACCCCATAGGTAAATGGTGTGGCAGTCAGAGTCCATAAATGCTGCAGTCTCAGAAACCCTCTGTAACAGTTCTACTCTGCCCTACAGGATCACTGTGATTTGGAATTGACTTGATGACACACAACAGCAACATATCGTGTGTACCAGCTCTCTGTTACTCTATAATGCATAACTCCCAAGCTTAGTAGCTTAAAATACCATACGTGTATTGTTTCACAATATCTGTGGATCCAGAATCTGGACATGACCTGGCTAGGCATTTTCTTAAGTGGCCCTCACAAGGCTGTACTCAAGGAGTTAGTGGCAGTATAGTCTCATCTGAAGGCTCGATTGAGAAGGTTCTGCTTTCCAGAGCACTCAAAGACATTTGGACTGAAGACCTTGGTTCCCTGTTGGCTCTTGATTGGAACTCACCTTCAGCTCTCTCCCTTTCCAGCGTGTTTCATCAGAGCATGCACACTAGAACCAGAGACAATATACCAGGCAGAGAGAGAGGGTCATAGTCTTTTGGAACCTACTCACAGAAGTCATCTCTACCCCCTTTCCCATAGTCTATTCATGAAAACAAGTCACTGGATCCAGCCGACCCTCAAGGTGAGGAGATTCCACAAAGGTGTTTATACTAGATGACAAATACTTGAGATAACTGGGCGTGGGGGTGAGGTGGATCATGTTAGGAACTGCCCAGCACACTATTGTTTCCACGTGTCGTTGAGTCACTTCTGACCCACAGCAATCTTGTGCACAGCAGAATGGCACGCTCCTTGACCAGGTGCCTTTCTCACAATGGTTCCGCTGCCCTAGCCCACTGTTGCAGCCTCGGTGTCAGTTCATCTCCTCGAGGGCCTTCCTCTTTTTCTCTGCCTCTCAACTCTACCAAGCACGATGTCTTTCTTCAGGGACCTTTTTTTCCTGACATGTGCAAAGAATGTAAGACAGAGTCTCACCACACTTACCTCTAAAGAGCACTCCAACTTTGTACTTCAAGATAGGCCTTGAGATGTCATTTTTGACAATGGATGCAATGTCATTCCTCTCGACTCTGTCATTCCTGACATAGCAAACCAATATCATTTTCAGATTCAAAGTGGCCAAATATTAGCCCATTTCAGCCCACTAATGCCTAGGACATTGATACTCGTATATTCCAGTTCATTTTTGATGGCTTTCAACTTCCCTAGATTCATGCTTTGTACATTCCAAGTTCCAATTACCAGTAGGTTTTTGCATCTATTTCTTCTCACCATGACTTGTGCCCCATCAGCAAATGAATATTCTGAAGGTTCTACTTCCACAGGCTTTACTCCATGATCAACAACTCTTATTTTTAGAAATCAGCTCCTTCTTGGTCACATTTCCAGTACCTTCTGACCTGAGGGGGTTCCATCCTCTGGCATTATCTCTGGCAATGCTCTGCTTCTATTAAGTAGGTCTTCAGTATCTGACAATGCTTGAAAACTCTTGCATAAGACTTTTCAATGGCTACCTCCTTTGAAGAGAGCAGCGACTTCCTTCGTCCTGGTTTCTTCTTAGTCTGGAAGCTTCACTGAAACCTGACCACTTTGGGTAAGCTTGCTGGTGTTTGAAGTACCAGTGATCTAGTTTCCAGCATTATAGCAACACACAAGCTACCATAGTAAAACAAGTAAGTGGTGGCCAGAGTGCCTACCACACTAAGATTGCCTAATTTGTACATATGTAAGATCTGTAGCTATATGAGTGGGGGTTAAGTTGGCCTATGCATTACAACCAACATATTAATTAGTATATTAGTCTGGGTAGACTAGAGAAACAAATTCATAAACACGCATATAAGGGAAAGATTTATATATAAGAGAAATGGAACATTAAGAAAGCATCTCAACACAGTCCAGTCCAAGGTCATAAACCTGATATTAACCCATATGTCCAATACCAGTCTATAAAGTCTCCTTCCGACTCCTAAAGCATGTGCCATGACACCAGGACAATCATGGGTCAGTGGGTACAGAGTCTTGTGCATCTAGCAGCAGTAGAAGCACCCCAGCACTGGCAGGGGTCTCCCCATGGTACCTCGTTTGCAGGGTTCAGGGTCCATCAGCAATATCTATTAATGGTAGAAGCACCCCAGCTCTGGTGGGGGCTTCTCTGTGGCTTTTCAGGCTTCAGGGGTCTGGTTCCATCAGGGTAAGGCCATGTAGCTTCCCCAGCTCCTCCAGTTCTTAGGACTCAGGGTCTTTGCTGCCATCTTGTCTTGTTAGTCTAGTGTTTCCCAGGAACTGAGTCAAGTCTCTCACCTCCAATTGGGAAATACTGCGAGACTTCCCAGAATTCTCAGGAGAAAGCCATGCTCACAGAATTGCCTCAATGGCTATCTCCAGATAGACAGAATAGATTCCACTCCTATACTCCCAGTGCTGAAATTGACACACATCAGTGACTGCCACAATTAGTGTTCAATAGAATAGAAGTTTTAGCTCATAACACAAGTCAGGGAGGTATGCTATCTCTTGTTCTTTAATACTTAAAGATTGAGTCTTGGCTGAGCCCTGGTGGCATAGTGGTTGTGCGCGGGACTGCAGCCCACTGGGATGGAGGTTCAATTCTGGTTCCCAGGAGCAAAGGCTGGGCCTCCTACTCCCACCACCTGAGGGCAGTGATGCCTAAAACAAAAAAATAAAAGATTGAGTCTCTAGTCAGAGGTACGCACGTCTTTGTGATAAGAGTCCTTGTGTAAGGCCGCAGAAAGAGTGATGACTGAGAGAACTTCTGGGGGGAGTGGGGGGAGGAGGAGATTTTCTGAGACCCTAACTCATAATTAAAGAATTATGACCTTTAGCCTCAACATCCCACATCCAACTGGTGAGGTATGAAATGTGTGTATAATAGGAATGATTCCTTTAGATAGACTTGATGGTTTATATGAAAAAAAAATCCATGAGAAATATGTTATTTGAAAAAACTACTGTTCAATGACTTATTATTACACAAACAAAAGTGGGGTGAATGAAGTGATGTTCGCAACAGGTCTTCTAGTCCTTCTAGAATCCTGGCACTGACCACTCTCTTCATTTAGAACCTGTGGTCATAGTCCTACATTGACCATCATTGATTCCCTTGAGGCCAAGCCCAGTCAGAGCATTAGGTATCTTGGGGTGAAAGTCCATGGAAGAAGGGTCATGGCCCTGGATTCCAAAACAGAGTTGACAGGACAAGTGGACTTTTCACCACCCCAACTCTTCAACAAGAACTCAACCTACATGTATTCCACAAGAAGCCTGTGTTGATGTCCTCATTCAAGAATTTTTTTAAGTGATTTTATTACAACATTTATTTCCCCCAGTCTTTATAGTAATTTTTTTCTAAATCATTTTATTGAATGCTCTTACAGTTCTGATAACATTCCATACATCAGTTGTTTCAAGCATATTTGTACATATGTTGCCGTCATCATTTTCTAAACGTTTACTTTCTACTTGAGCCCTTGAGCACTGAGGAGGTGGGCAAAGGACATGAACAGAAGTTTCACAGAGGCAGAAGTCAGAATGGCCAATAAACATATGAGACAATGTTCCAGATCATTAGACATAAGACAAATGCAAATCAAAACAACAATGAGATACCACCTAACACCTTCAAGGATAGCCCAATTCAAAAAATCAGAAAGCAATAAATGTTGGAGAGGTTGTAGGGAGATAGGAACTCTTATCCACAGCTGGTGGACCTGTAGGTATGTACAGCCACGTTGGAAATTGATGGAAATTGAACTACCATACGACCCTGTAATCCCCCTACTGGGCATATATGCAGAAGACGCAAGCAACAAACCACAACCAGAGATCTGTGCTCCAATGTTCATCGCAGCACAGTTCACAGTTGTAAGAAGTTGGAAACAGCCCAGATTTCCATCAACTGATGAATGGATTAAAAAGCTGTGGTACATACATACAATGGAGTACTATGCATTGCTGAAAAGCAGTGATGAATGCATGAAGCATATCACCACATGGGAAGAACTAGAGGAAATTATGCTACGTGGAGTTAGTATTACCAAGAATTTTTTTTAAGCATTTCCTTCAGTACCCATTTCTCTCTCAGGTTGGCCACCAGGTCTCAGTTCACTGACATCATTCTTTACATCTAATCATTGCGACAGGCAAGGAACATGTTGTACCTTCATTTAATGTTTGCAGGGGTGGAGGGCAAGAGAGATGAAGTGTTATCCAGGGAAAAGATGACTGTGGTTGGGAATCCATGTTTTAGGAGATTCTTATTCTTGGTTGTTTCCAATATATCACCCACTTCCAGCCACTTATTACCAGGTCTATCTATCCCCAGGCATGGGGTAGGTAGCAGGAACAGTAATCGTCTCTAACCATTCCTCTCATGGACGACAGCACAGAAATTCTCCACCCGGAGCCCTCCCCTTCCCATCATCTACCCCATGCTTCAGGTTGGCAGTCCCATCTCTGACACAGCTCTCATCTCCCAGTCCCTGTATGGATTCCTCCACAGTTCTGAGCACATTGGCTTGGAAGTACTCGCCATCTGGCCAGATGCTGAGTGCTGTGGGAGAGAAGTTGGTTATTATTGCTTGCACCTGGCTGAGTGCCTGATACAAAATGGGCCCTCAGTAAAAAGTGATGAGGCTTAGGGTTTGACTGCAGCCATTTCCTAGTGGAAGCTCCCATAAGTGGCTGCTTTCACATAGGCCATAAACTGTAGTGGCAGGCTTAGTCCCACAGGTCTCTCCAAGGTAGCCCTAATGCACTGGAGTACAAGGAGGTCTTCACAAGTTTGCCTCCTGGCTTAGGTGGTGTTATAGCCAAAGTGAACCTCGAGACAAGGAATTGGGTGCAAGAAGTTTATTTGGGAAATGATAACACAATGGATTGTCACCAGGGTGTGGAAGTGTGGCAAATATGAAGTGAGCAGATGTAGCTGTAGATAATTGGGGCTTAAGTCTGCTGGAGTCTTCTGTGAGAGTGTGAAATATACCTTGGGATTTTCTCACAGGAGCGAGGGAGCTGGAAAATTTTCTTACCAATTCCCATTCCTCTGTGAGGGAGTGTTGCTTCTGGATATTAACTCCCCAGCACTCCCCATCTGCCCATGGTCATTGGTGTAAAGTATCCACAGATGACCTCTGGTGAAGGATAAAGGAATCCAAGCACATCACTGAGAGCATCCACCCCCATCTATGGTCAGCAAGATCTTTACTATGACTCAGAGCAGAGAATTTTGTTTTAGAGCTTGTATGATGTATTTTTGAGCCCAGGCAGGATCTTATATAAGTCTCACAACCATGGAACTATTAAAATTAGCCTATAAACAGATGGGGAAATCTTTAGACTTAGGTTCCATAGCTTGTCTAACATGGTGAAGGGCCATTATGAAATGAAGGAATCTGGTAGTTATGCAATGATGTAATCATCCTCCACTTTCATGCCACAGCCAGTTTTGCGTAACCATCTGGCCTTTGGAACCTAACCATGCCCATAAGTTGGTGAAATATGTGTTTTGTGCATGTGGAAGAAAAAAACCTAAATTGTAGAAATGTCAATGATCATTCTCTGGCATAAATAAATGCACAGAGACTAAATGCAGGCATAGAAATCAGGAAAGTCTTTCTCACACATGGCAGGGATATCCCTAGGTTTTCTCCTTCATCTGGTATACCTGTATGGTACATCCTGAAGGCTGCACTGCACTTTCTCTTGGATACTGGCAGGAAAAGCCCACATTGCTTTGGTCTTTGGCCCTGGAGGTGTCAGGTTTTCAGTATGATGTTGCAGATGTTAGGAAAATGATTTCTACCTACAGCAAGGGTGTTTCTGATCATTAGTCATAATATATATGATGGCCATGCATGAACACAATGCCTGGGAGTAAAGACTCAGTCAGACTATTTGAGGACTGGTCCTGAACTTCCTGGGTGTACTCACAAAGGGAGCTCAGCTATTATTAAGCACACCTAGTTCTTTCTTGTGACCAATTGCACTGAGCTAGATTCTCTCCTTCTCATCCAGATGGTCTGATGTTTACCAATTCTTGGTGCTGAATTACACCCCCCACCCCCCCCATCAAGGAGACTTTTCGTTCTTGTACCTGGCTTCTCTGTCCAGCTCTATGACTTGCTGAGAACAAATGATGCCTGGTTAGTTTCATAGACGTTCCTAAGGATTGGCTTTTGTGACCTGTCAAAAAGAACTGTCTAAAAAGCAAAATAAAACAAAACAAAGCACACTAACATAATTGTTATTGTGAGACAGGACAGAGAAGGTGGGTTTGATTATGCCCGTCTGTGGGAAGCCACATGTTAGGTCAGAGCATCTTGAAGTTGTGATGTTCTCTGCATTCCAGAACGCCCTCAGATCTTGGATTGACTGTTACTTTCTTCAGTATTAATATCTCTTCTCTAGACATTTAGGAGCCTAATGACACATTGCATTGTTCATCATTTTATAGTTTATTTAATAAAGCACTTTCACATAGATTAGAGGCAGTGGCCTAGAACCCAGGCTTTGAAGGCACATTACCTAAATTTGAATCAAGGCTTTGCCATTATCAGATGTGTAAATGTGAAGCACTTTGCTATTTCAGGGCACAGTTTTCTCATGGAAATGGGGGCAATGCCATACCCACTTCACAAACCAATGGCAGAAAGCAGGAAGGAGCAGGAGAGAAAGACAAATGGAGATAGGAAACCCAAAGAGGAAGCAGAAAGAGCCCTATTACACTTAGGGAAGTGGGATTAATCTGTGAAATGCAGCATGAATAAACTTATGAGTGGAAAAACGTTTGAACTTGCTTTGTAAACTCTCAAACCACATGTGTGCACACTCACACATTTTCCCATCAAAGTATACAGTCTTGGAAACCCAGTGGGGCAGTTCAGTTCTGTCCTATAGCATCACAATGAATCAGAATTGACTAAATGACAATGGGAATGTTTAGCCACTAAAATCTCAAAATTAATTTGTTGCCATATATAACTTAGCATTCTCTGTAAGAGCCAAATTCATCATCTTTCCGTAATACTGGGCAATTGATTTATTTCACATTAAGAAGTTTAATGATAAGATGTTCTCAAAGCCCAAGGCACAGTCACTGATGAAACAAATGATCTGATTGCAGAGCAATGGCTGGGCCCAGAGCAGGCCACATAAGGCACTGCAGGCTGCAGAGTTTAAGGAGGCACTCACTTTCAGGTTTACAAATGTACAGGGTCAGCACCTCCTTACATGGCTTGCTTTACCCTAGCCCTGGCGCTCCAGTGAAACAGGTGCAACCTGTTAATCTAAGAAATTCTGTGATCGCCTGTTTTTCAAAGGCACACACCAAACTGCTTTGCAACCACACCCCTTCTTGAGGCAAGCAAGACTTGCTGAGAAGTGCAGCGCCACACTTGACATTGGGGACAGCTGGGTCCACAGGCAGCATCCCAGACCTCAAGGAGAACACAGCCAGAGGAGGAGGCAGCAAGACAGGAACAACACAGTGCTGCACTTGGCTCTAAGAGGGAGGGGTGAGCCAAGAGCTGGGAGAAAAGAAAGAGGCAGCAGACACGTCAGCTGGGCTCTGAGGACAGCTGCTGCCCTGGATGACAGCTGCTGCAAGAATGCTCACAGAGGGTTGAGCCCCTCCACTGGTGACACTTTCTCCAGAACAGATGCCCTGCCGGAAGTGCTCACTTGTCCATGTCGCTGCATTCCAAAGAGGTGATTCAGCAGAATGCAGACACCACTAAACAATATCATTAATATCACACACAAGCGACATTGTGCTGAAGGGGAAGTTCATAACTGGTTGCAGCAAGACTCCCACAGGAAAGGCCAGAAAGTCCAAATAGACGCAGAAGAGGGTGTGGGATGAAGAGCATCAGTGCCGAGGCCAGCTGGATCTTAGATGGAAGCAGACAGTATCAGAAATGTGTGTACCTCTGTCTTGGTGACTCTGCAAAGGTGTTCAATCATAACAAATTGCAGAAAACAATTTGATGAGCAGAAATGCAGGAATCGTCTAAGTGAGTCCTGTGGAACCAAGAGGTGATCATTTGAGCAGAACAAGGGGAAACTGTGTAGTTTACATCAGGAAGGTGTGAATCAAGGTTGTAACCTTTCACAATGCTTATTCAATCTACATGTTGAGAAAATAATCAGAAAATATGGACTATGTTAAGAACAAGGCATGATCATGAGGTGGGGGAAAGAAAAAAGAGGAGCTGACACCAAGGGCTTAAAAGAAAGTAAATGTTTAGAAAATAATGATGGCAAGATTTGTACAAATATGCTTGATACACTTGACGTATAGAGTGTTATAAGAGCTGTAAGGGCCCCCAATAAAATGATCTTTTAATTAAAGAAAAAAAGAACACGACATGGGATTAGGGAGAGACTAATGAAAAACATGTGATACACAGATGACATAACCTTGCTTGTTGAAACTGAAGGGGACTTATCAATGAAGATTAAAGATGATAGCCTTCAGTATGGGTGATACCTCAACATAAAAATCCCCATAGGCACCACAATGATGAATGGAGAAAAGTAGTCATTTACTGGGGCCCATAATCAATGCCAATGGAAGCAGCATTCAAGAAATCAAAAGACAAGCTCTTGAAGTTAAATAAGTGGCTGTCTAGGAAAGAAGCAGTAAGAAGTATACTAACTCATGTGATCAAAGTGTGGATGAGATCAGGTATCAGGCATCAGAAGAGTCCAAACAAAAAACCATTTTGATTTGAATGAGGGGAGTTGGAGTGGAGACCCAAAGCCCTTCTGTGGACAATGGGACATCCTTCACAGAAGGGTCACAAGAAAGGGACAAGCCAGCCAGGGTGCAGGATAGCATCAAGGAAACACACAATATTCCTCTAATTCTTTAATGTTTCCTCTTCCCCATTATCATGACCTCAGTTCTACCTTACAAATCCGGTTAGACCAGAGCATGTAACCTCGTACAGATAAGAGTTCTTGGAACGTGGAATCCAGGAGAGATAAACCCCTCAGGACCAATAATGAGAGTAGTGTTACCACAAGGTTAGCCGGAAGGTAGGGGGGAAGGGGAGCTGATTGCAATGATCTATATATAACACTTCCCCCAGGGGAATGAACAACAGAAATATGGGTGAAGGAGACAGTGGACAGTGTAAAATATGAAAATAAAAATAATTTATAAATTATCAAGGGTTCACAAGGGTGAGTGGGTGAGGGAAGGAAGAGAAAAACTGGTGCTCATGCTAAGGGTTCAAGTAGAAAAAAATGTTTTGGAAATAGTGATAGCAATATATCATATATACTTGTGTATAAGCTGAGTATTTCAGCACATTTTTAATGTTTTTGTCATAAAATTAGGTGCCTTGGTGATATTTGGGTCGGTTTATACTCGAATATATACGGTGTGTGATACAATTGATGTGTGAATTATAATAAGAGCTGTAAGAGCCCCCAATAGAATGATTTATTAATAATGAAGAAAATAAATCAAATGACATACTGCATTTGGAAAACTTGCCAAAAAAAGTTAAGTTGTTATAAAGCAAGGCTCTCCTTTGAGGACTAAAGGTGAACTAAGGTGAACCTGACCCAAGTCATGGTATTTTCAGTCACCCGGTAGGCATCAGAAAGTTGGACAATGAATAAAGAAGACCAAAGAAGAACCGGTCTGTTTGAATTGCAGTGTTGGTGAAGAATACGGAATAGCCCATGAACTGCCAGAAGGAACAAATACTCCTGAATACTCCTTTGCAGCAAGACTTTGTCTTACGTGATTGGGACATGTTATCAGGAGGAACTGATTCCTGGAGAAATACGTCATGCTTGGTAAAGTAGAGCATAGTGACCAAGGGGAAGACCCTTAAAGAGATGGATTGACAGAGCAGTTGCAACAATGGGTTCAAATCCAACACTGTTTGTGGGAAGAGTGCAAGAAGAGGCAGGGTTTCATTCTGTTGTTCACGGGTCAGTACATACCTCAGGGACTCAATGGCACCTAGGAGCAAAAACAACAGGGAGGATTTTCCAGAGGAGGTGATTTCAGACATCCCAAGTGAGTGGACGCGAGTCACATGTGGAGCACATGTCCAGGCTCATAGGGTATGTTGCAGAGGGGGGCAAGTCTTCCTTTAACTTTATCAGCCTGAGTGTTAAGATAATAACGATATTTATGGAGTATATATGAGCAATCAGGCATAGTGCTAAGCATTTTACCTCTAGGAACACAAAATTCTCACAAAAAAACTCGCGAGCAAAGTATGTACATTCCTGTTCTTTAGCTCCTGAGATAAATGTGGGGGAAAATGTAGAATGAAAGAACATAAATTTGCCATCAGACAATTCTGGATGTCAGAAATTTGACATGGATCTTACTGGGGTGGGTTTTGTTCTCTCTAGGGTCCAGGGCAGAATTGCTTCCCTTGCCTTTTGCAGGTCTTCTAGGCTATTTACAGGAGTCCTGGCAGTGTAGTAGTTATACAATAGGCTGCAAAATACAAGGTGAGCAGTTCAAAACCACCATCTACCCTGTGGGAGAAGGATGAGGCTTTCAACACCGGAGACTGAGTTGCAGTCTCAGAAAGTCACAGGAGCAGTTCTACCCTGTTTATAGGCTCAGTGTGAGTTGTCACAGAGTCAATGGCAGTGGGAATTTGACAGTCTATTTTCATTCTTATCACATGACCTTCTTCTTCCCCCTCCAAGGCTACCAAGATTACCTGACTTCCTTCCCCCTGTTAGGGATCCTTATACTTATATTGGGTCCACCGGAGTAATCTGTTTATTTTACAGACAACTAATTATGAAACAATTCCATTTATAACCCTACTCTCTCTTTGCGATGTAGCTTGATATATTTACATGTTCTACAAATTATATGTGGGCATCTTTAGAGGGTGAGGGAATTATTAGACTGATAAAGTATATCTTATACAGGTTGTTGTATGTTGGAATCAATTTGATGGAATGGGCAGGCTTGTGTGCTGGATTATCCTACTTTGGATGATGGAAATACTGTAAAAGGGGAGACAAAACCTACCATCATGATTGAAGAGTCGGTACTGAATTTACTTATTTATCAGTCAAGAGATGACTTCCAGGGAGGAAATTCACCAATTCACCTTTTTGGCTCCCCCAAAAAGAAAAATCAGGAGGCTCTTTGTGGCAGGAAAGGCAAGATGGTTCAATATGAATATGAATCTACAATTCACACCCAAATCGAAGAACATTCATTTAGAACTAGTAAAAGTCTCCATTCCAAGAGTCAGTGAAAACCACAGATGTTTATCAGTTTTTCGGGCTAGAAATCAGTGGCAAGAACAGCACTTGGTGCAGATTTCAGTGGAGATCCTTCTTTTTTAAAATCATTTTATTCGGCCCTCATAAAGCAATGATCACAATCCATACATCCATTCATCGTGTCAAGCACATTTGTACATATGTTGCCTTCATCATATCATTTTCAAATCATTTTCTTTCTACCTGAGTCTTTGGTATCAGCTCCTCATTTTCCCCCTTTCCCTCCCCACCTTCCCTCCCTCACAATCCCTTGATAATTTATAAATTATTATTATTTTTTCATGTCTTACTCTGACAGATGTCTCCCTTCACCCACATTTCTGTTGCCCATCCTACTGGAAGGGGGTTATCTGTATACCATTATGATCACTTTCCCCTTTCTTCCCCCTGCCCCACCTTCCCTGTACCCTCCTGGTATCACTACCAGGTCCTGAGGGTTTATCTGTCCTGTACTCTCCGTGTTTCCAACTCTTATCTGTACCAGTGTTAATCCTCTGGTCTAGCTAGATTTGTAAATTCGAACTGGGGCCATGATAGTGGTGGGGGCTGGGGGTGGGTAGAGGAAGCCTTAAAAAACTAGAGAAACATTGTATGTTTCATCGATGCTAAACTGCACCATGGCTTAGTCTCTGTGACCCTTCTGTAAGGGGATGTCCAATTGTCTACAGATGGACTTTGAGTAGAGGCCCCATGTCTGTCTGCTACCTTAATATTTAAAAAATAAATATACATATATAAATCTATTACCCTGTTACATAGAAATATATTTACATATGTAAATATATTTACACCTCTATAAATGTCATTTGCCTCCTGGTTCTTTCCTCTATTTCCTTTTGCTTTCCTCTTGTCCCACTATCATGTATGGCCTTCATTCCGGTTTCAATAATTCCTCTCAGCTACATTACCTTTGATCAGGCCCTACCCTATACCCTTCTTGCTATTGAATTTAGATCACTTGTTGTGCCCTTGTCCCTGGGTTGGTTGACACACCCCATTCTTTCTGCTGCCTCCCCACCTCCCATGTCCCCCCGGAACAGTGGGTTGTTTTCTCCTCTGGATTGTTTATCCTGCCTATCTTATCTAGAAAGACCGGCAGAGACAATAATAAGCACAAAAGCAAGACAGAGAAAAAACAACAACAACAACAAAAGAAACCAGAAAACAAACAAAAAGAAAAGCAGACAACTAGTTCCAGGTCTGTTTGTTGACCTTTAGGCGTGTTTTCTAGTTGATTCTGATGGGGTGCCATGCCCTGACCCCGAAGTCTATTTTGATATTCTCTGGTGACTTCATTGCTTTGCTCCCTTTGGTGCTCTGTTGCATGCCTTTAGTGTTTCACCTTGGTGTGGTGTGGTTTGGTTGGACATTATTCCCACACTGTGCCTCCAGTATTGTTCCCCATAGCTCTATGGGTCAGTGAGGGACATTGCGTCTCTTGGCGGGGCTGGCCCTATGTCCCTCTTAGTGCATTGGCTGTTCTGAGCAGGAATATTGTCCTTGGGCTGCCAGGATCTGTTCCACTCTTTCCTTCCCTCTTCATTTGCTCCTGTGTGCTCTGATCAAGTGTGCCCCTCTCCTTGAGTTTTAGCTTCAATGCTGTCCTCTGAAGTGGATTTTTCTGTGTGTGTAGGGGGGAGGGGAGAGGGGGTGTCTCCACATAGTTGAGATGGGGGCAGGCCCCTCAGACCTCCCTATTGGTTCCCTACTTCATGCTGATATGTTGCATTCATATCTTGGTGCACCAGGTTTAAGTTCAACCCCCCTCTCCCTCTTCTGTGGAGATATAAACCACACCTTCCTGTTGGTTGGATTAGTGCCCTGTTCCCCCACTACAGATGTCTATCTTCCTTCCTTCCTTCCTTCCTCCCTCTTTTCCTCCCTCCCTGCCTTCCCTTCTCCCTCCCTTCTTTTCTTCCTTCTTTCCCTGGATCGGGTCTGGCCCCTGCCATAGTATCTGGACCTCACTTTAGGAGTATATCTGTACAATAGCTTTTCCCCTATGCCTTTTTTGCATTTTAAAGGCTATCTCAGCAGACTCACGTTGTACTTGTTCTTTTGTGCTTGGCTTACTTCCCTTAGCATAATTTTCTCCAATTCTTCCCATGTGGTGAAATGCATGAATTCATCTTTTTTTTTTTTTTTAGGAATGTATAGTACTTCATTTGTATGTATGTACCACAGTTTTTGAGCCATCTGCCCATTGATGGATCAAATGGAAATTTGGGTTGTTTCTAACTCCTTGCAATTGTGAACTGTGCCATTATGAACATTGGAGCACAGATGTCTAACCATGGTTTGTTTGTTGTCTCTTCTGGGTATATGCCCAGAAGAATGCTGGGTTAAGTGGTCGCTGGATTTCCATCCATTTTAGATATTGTCAAATCAATTTTCATAGTGGCTGTATGTACCTACAGGTCCACCAGCAGTAGACAAGAGTTCCTATCTCACCAAAAACCTATCCAAGATTTATTACTTTTTGATTTTTTGAATTGGGCTATCTTCAAGGATGTTAGGTGGTATCTCATAGTTGTTTTAACTGTCATTTCTCTTATAGCTAATGATTGAAAACATTTTCTCATATGTTTATTGGTCATTAGAATTTCTGCCTATATGAAACTTCAGTTCAGGTCCTTTGACCACCTCCTCAGTGGGCAATAGTTTTTTTCTTTCTTTCTATAAGCTAGTAGTATACTGTAGATTTTAGTAATAAGATCTTTGTCTGATGTGTCATTGCTAAAGTTGCTTTCATAGTTTGTGGGCTCTCTTGTTAACTCTCTCTTGGTGACTTCTTTCGATGTACACAGGTGCTATATTTTCAGTGTATCCTACACGTCAATTTGTGTCCCATCTATATTTGTGTCCTTCCCTATTTCTGATAGCCTATGTATTCCCTGTGCCAAAGTTCTTAGGTTTGTCCAATTCCCTTATGAATGGCCCAAGCAGTTCAGGGTTTTACCTGAAGGTTTGTGGTCCACCTTGAGTGTATTCTTGTGCATGAAGTAAGACAATGGTCTTATTTCATTTTTTCTGCAAGTAGGTTACCATTTTTTCCCATTTATTGAGAGGACATCTGCTTCCCGTTTGATTTTTTAGACCCTTATCAAAGATCAGTTGTCTGATTGCTGATGTTTTTATTTCTGGATTTTCAGGTTTTTTTCCATTGGTCTGAGTATCTGTCATTATACCACCATCTATCTTTTTGAGTGTCTTAAACAGGACTGTGTTTTGGATATTGTTGAATGCTTTTTCAGAATCTATTGAAATTATAGTGTAATTTTTCATGTCAATTTGGTGAATGATACGAGTGGTCTTTTGTATGTTGAACCATTTCTTCTACCCTGGTATGAATCCCATTTGGTCATGGTGAATTATTTGTTTCATATGCTTTTGTATTCTACTGGCCAGGATTTTTTTTAAGGATTTGTGCTTCAATGTTCATTAGGGTTATTGGTGTGTAGTTCTCCATTCTTGTGGAATACTTCCTTGGTTTTGGTATCAAAATTATACCAGCTTCATAGAAAGAGTTCAGGGTTTTGCCATATTTCTCAATGCACTGGAAGAGTTTCTGTAGGCTGGGTGTCAACTTTTCCCTGAATGCTTGGTAGAATTCCCCTGTGAAGCCATCTGGCCTGGGGGAATTTTTGTGTGTGTTGGTAATCCCTTGATTACCTTGCCTATTTAGTCTATTGCTATGGATCTGTATTTGTCCATGTCTTTCAAGTTGTTCAATTCATTAGAGTACAGGACTTCATAGTACTGTGTAATTATCCTTTTGATTTCATTAGGATCCATTGTAATATCCCATTTCATCTCTTATCATTGCTATTGAAATTTTTTTCTTCTTTTCTTTGGTTAAATTTGTCAGTGGTCTGTCAATTCTTTTAATCCTTTCAAAGAACCAACTTTTAGTTGCATTAATTTTTCTCATCTTTTTCTCTCTCATGAATCTCAGCCTTGATTATTATTATTTATTTTATTTTGCTATTAATAGGATAATCCTATAAACTGTTCTAATTGCTGTAAGTTTTGTGTCAGCATTTCAATCATAATTCTCTCTTCCTTTTTCACATGTGCATGCATTGGTATCAAAATTCCTCTGAAAACTGCCTATGCTGTGTCTCAAAGGTTTTAGTACGTCATATTCTCATTTTCATTGGTTTCTAGAAACTTTCTAATTTCATCTCTGATCTGGGCTAGTACCCAATCCTTTTACAATAGAGAATTATTGACCATTCAATTGTTTATCATTGTTTACTGTATCATCCTTTTGTTGGTTTCTAGTCTTACGGCATTGTGGTTGGAGAGAGGTCTGTATAATCTCTATGTGCTTGAATTTGTATGTTCTACTTGTTTCCCAGCATGTGGTCAATCTTTAAGTATGTGCCACGTGGCCTTGAAATGAATGTGTGGGTTTTTTTTTTCGCATTTGGGTGGAGAACTCTAAAATCTATCAGGTCAAGTGGTCTAATCATAATGTTTAGATTTGTAGACTCCTTGTTAAGCTTCTTTCCCTGTGATCTATCTTTCTTGGAGAGTGGTGTATTAAAGTCACCTACTATAATTGTGGAGCCTGTAATTTCTTTTTTTCTCTTTTGGAGCATTTGATTAATGAATTTTATAGGTCTCTTGTTGGACATGCATATATTTATTATGGTCACTGGTTCTTGGTCTACTGTTCCTTTGAGCATCATATAGTGCCTCTCCTTATCTCTTTCACCTTATGAATTTCGCTTTATGATCAATTTTGCCTGAGATTAGGATTGCAGCATCAGCTTTTATTTGAATTGTCATTTACTTGAGATATTTTCTCCAACCTTTGATTCTCAGGCTAGTTTTGTCTGTGATCTTGTGATGTGCTGGTAGGCAGCAGATCAATAGGTTGTGTTTCTTGAGCCAGTCTGCTAGCCTCTACCTTTTAATACTGGGATTCAGTCAATTGATATCTAGGGTTATTACATCCATCTGTGGACTCTGTGATGCCATCTTGTACCTTTTGTTTTGGGTGTTGTTTTTTACCTCTTTGTTTCAGTGTGTGTTAGTATGTTTGTATGTGTGTGATTCATTCTTGACTTCTTTCCACTCTTGAGCCACTGCTGTCTTGGGGACTGTTTTCTCTTCATTGCCTTTTGGGTGGGATTGTTCTATGTGGTGATCTCTTATTTGTGCTTGGTGAGTGCTGTTCTTCTACCCATACTATGTCTTCAAGATTCTTTTGTAGGGCTGGGTTTCTTTTAATGTATTATTTGAGATTTTCCTTGTCTGGGAAGATTCTTACGTCTCCATATCTTGATAGATAATATGGCTGGATAGAGTATGCTTGGGTTTGTGTTACTTTCCTTCAATTTTTTGAATATGTTACTTCATTCTCTTATTCATATGTTCACTTATATGACTTATTATCTGGGTGCTGTTATAGGTGACTGCTTATTTTTCCCTAGCTGCTCTAGCTCTTATGATTTTTATCCTTTTTTTTTCAAAGCTGGATAACCTAACGATTCCATTCCTTGTAATTCAGTCTAGCTAGTGTTCTTTCAGTCTCCTGAATGATTGTCTGGTTTTCATTCATGAAGTTGTGACATTTTCCTTTAATAATTCCCTTGCTATCTTTGCCATCGAGTTCTTCATTGTGTCTTGTTCAGTCAGTCCAATTATGCTAAGGCTGTTCCTCTTCTTAGCATCTCTGGTTTTCTTCAGCTTCTCCGATTATCTTATTTGATTGTCTTTCCCATTGGTTGGCGTCTGCTTGGTCATCCTTTAGGTTGCTGGTGTGACTCTCTGCCTCCTCAAGTTGGTTGGTGAAGTCTGTGACTTTCCTACTGATTCTTGCTACCTTGACCCTTATGTCTTATATTTCCCTTTGATATCTGGCCTTTATCTCCTCTGTCATTTAATACATTTAAACTCCAAGCAGCATTCTGAAAATTTCTTTTTGTGGCAGATCAATGTCTTCTATGCATGTTGTTATGTTCAGAACTTTTTCTGATATTGCCTTTTGTTTCTCCTGGGTTTTTTTTTGTTGAGGCTGGGGCTGATTGTTGTTTGTGTTGTGTTGTTTTAGAGGAGCCTGGCACCATTTTCCAGAGAGTCAAAAAGTACTGGAATCTCTATTTGGGAGAGCTGAAGGAATGCTTATTCAAACTGCCTGCAGCTAATTGTACTGTGGAGTCAGGCTACTGCTTCATCTTCCTGTAGTTTCACTCTTTCCCTAGTCAACCAGTATTTTGTTATTTGAAAGGAAAGTTGGATGGTCCTTTCAGGAGATGCTGATTTGTGGTTGTGGACCCACAAGGATGGTGCTGTCCTGAATCATCTCACAGGAATCCATGGCGGTGTGGCCTATAGCAACTTTGGGTGCCTCAGAGGTTGTGTGTGGGTGCCTGCTGCAATAGAAGGGCCATAGAAGGTAGGTGGCTGTGCCTTCTTTCATGTAGAGTTCTAAGAATGATGGAATGAATTGCCCTAGGTGGCAAGATTGTGACATAGGTCAGATAGAGTTTTCCCCAGCAGTGTAAAGTGCTGGAGAGGGTTGTCAGAGCTGCCTCAGGTCATGTGAAGCACTACAGAAAGTGGGGGGAAGTTCTCTCAGCCATGTGAGACTGCAGAGGATGGACAGGGGCTCTTCCAATCACATGGCTCTCTGTGGAAGGCTAGCAGAGGTTCCCCTACTAGCTTAAAGGGCCTTGAAGGGTAGGAGGAGTTTCCCCTGCATTGTGTAAGGCTGCAGATGGTGGCAGCTCCTGCAACTGGATGGACTGGAGGGATTTAAACCCATTCTAGAGGTGGCAGCAATCTGTGGCTGTGTTGGAGTAAAGTCCTTTGTCTGGCCAAAGAAGCCTGGTTCTGACCAATACTGTGATGGGGCTAAGGTTAAGCCTTAGTCGGCCTCCACAGTAGTAAGCCAAAAGTCCACAGGTCCTCAAAACCTAGTGGATCTGTGTCTATTATCCTTATGATGCTTCTCCTGTGACCTGGCAGAGCAGAATTTCCCTCTGGGTGGCACTTCTTCACTGATTTCTGTGGAGTCCTTCTGGTATGTGTCATTTGGTTGCCATTTTGCCAGAAGTTCAGGAATATTCTTTTACAGCACACTTTTGGTCTGAAGAGGCACTGGTGGTTCAACAGAGTTTTCACCTCTGTGCTGGAGACCCGACTTCAAGTCCTAGCCCAGGTATTTCATGTGTAGCTACTACCCATCTGTCAGTGGAGGCTTGCATTGCTACTATGAGATGGAGCAGATTTCAGTGGAACTTCAAGAGTAAGAAAGACTTGAAAAATAAGGCCTGGAGATCTGCTTCCAAGATTCTGTTGATGAAAACACTATTGTGTTAGTCCGGGTAGACTAGAGAAACAAGTTCATAGACACATATATGGATATATGGGAAAGATTTATATATAAGAGGAATGGAACATTGAGAAAGCATCCCAACCCAGTCCAGTCCAGTCCAAAGTCAACAGTCTGATATTAGCCCATATGACCAATACCAATCTATAACATCTCCTTCCGACTAACAAAGCACATACAATAGAAGCGTCCTGACATTGGCAGGGTTCTCCCCATGGCTCCTCGTTTCCAGGGTTCATCAGCAGTATCCATTGATGGTAGGAGCATATCAGCACAGGCAGGGGTCTCTCTGTGGCTTCTCTGGCCTCAGAGGTCTGGTTTCATCAGGGTAAGGCTGTGTGGCTTCTCCTCCAGCTCCTCCATTCTCCAGGAATCAGGATCAATCAGCATGCTGTCATCTCGTCTTGTCACTAGACAGATTCCAAGAGACTGAGAGTCAGGTTTCTCTTCTCCAGTTGGAAAATACCGCAAGATTTCCCAGAAATATCAGGAGAAAACCATGTCAACACAGCCTCATGGCTGCTCATTGGTTAGCTTAGATTGACAAGTTAGACTCCACCCCTAGACTCCCAATCATGAAATGACACAAGTACATGACTGCCACAACTATGGATCACAAGATTTGAACCATAGCCAGTCCTGGGGATAGTGTAAAACTTGACAGTGTTTTCATTTGCTGTGCCCAAGCAAGGCCCTGAGTGAGCAGCAAACAACAGTCATTGCCCCTGGTTTACAGATGAGGAAACTGAGACTTGGAGGGGGTTCCCTGTTCACATAGCTTCTGTTTGATTACAGCCCAGATTCTGATCTGAGCAAGTGAATGCCCTGACTGTATGTTTACCCACTTAACTTTCCAGATTCAGAGCTCCAATTCCAGGCTGGCTTCCCCTGCTCTCCTCACTCTCTCTGAGCTAAGGATAGCAGTTACAGGTGGAGAATTACACACAGGTACTTCTTAGGGGGTGGGGTGGGTGAAGCGCAAAAGGGGGGTAGGAAGAAATAAATCCTTACCCTGCCTGGGTTTTTGGAAATTTCCATTTCTGAGTGAACAGGGATATTTGTAGATGAAACTCCACAACCATCAGGCAGCACCTCTCTCAGCAGAAATCCTGATCAGCTGCTGACATTAACCCCAGGGCAGGAAGGAGCAGCTCATTAAACTCTGGTGGGGATGCTGACAGCTGCAGACATGAGACCATGTTTACAAATGACTTTCAGTGGGGACCAGTGACACTTCATTACAGGCACCCATCAAGAACCCGTTCTTCCCCTTCATCTCCCTCCATCAATCTTCCAGGGCAAAGCCTGTAATTAGGGCCCGTATTGACTCTTGATCAATTTGTTTTGTTAGGCCAAAGAAGAACACTGCTCTTTGCATGTTCCTACCCAAAAGGTTGTGGCATGAAATGATATGTTTGTTTGGGAGGTGTGGCAAACCCAGAATTTTGGGTTCTTCCAGCAATCAGAGAAGGGTGTTTAATGGATGAAGTTCCCTTAGGGGGCTGCTATACCAGCAAGGGTCCAGCCTCCCCTAGGATAAGCTGGGACATCAGGCAGTCTCTACTTGATCACATACTACTTACCAGCTGTTATTAGCTGAGTGCCTCTCTAAGTCAGGCTCTGCACTGTGATGTAGAGGTTAATTCTTGGATTAGCTCAGCAGAGTTCTCCAATGGGAAAATGGAGGCTTAAGTTGGCAAAATTACTTTCTGGAGGCCAGACAGCCCACAACTCCATGTGAGATTGACTTATATGCACATAACCTGTTTGTGATATTGCTGGAGAAAGAGATGACTTTCTGCTCCCATAAAGATTTATGGTTTCAGAAAACCAAAGAGGGCAGGTCTATTCTAGCCTGAAAGGTCGTATGAGTCAGAATCAATTCAATGACAAGTTTGCTTGGTACTTCTCACGATGAATTAAGTACTGGCATTTGAATCTATTCATCAGCTTTTTATAAGCCTGGCAAGGGTGAGTCTAACCTCCAAGGAATGATGGTACCCTTTCAATTTGAACAAGGACAAGATTTTAAAAACTTGAGATTATGGTCATACAAACAGTGGCTTCTCTTGACGGGAGATTTTTCAGCTATCTAAGTGGGCTGCACCATTACCTCCTTGTATCCATAGAGGCGACAATGGGCCTTTTATCTGCCGACGCAGTAAGTGGTATTCCTCATGATTCTGTATCCTTCCCCAGTCCAAGTCTTGGTCTACATGCAGGCCTTCAGTAACTCAGGCTCTGCCCTTGAGGTAATGGAGGTGGAGATGAGAGTTTCCTAACTTGGTCTTACCTTGTGACCATAGCTTGGCACCAAAAGTCAGTGCATTGGGTTGATGCTGACTCAGGGCAAAACCTGTAGAACTGAGTAGAACTGCCCCCTCAGGTTTTCAAGACTGTGCTCTATGGAAGCAGACTGCCATATCTTCTCCCACAAAAAAGCTGGTTGGTTCAAGCAGCTGACCTTTTGGTTCTACCCAAGGACGTGAGCAGTGCAGCACCAGAGCTCCTTTCTCACTGTGGCACAGGGAAAACAAAAGAAACTGGCTCTCTGATCTGCCTACTGGGTTTCATTGGTTGTCATTCAGAGTTCAGACTTATTCCTCACTCCTCTTTGTGGGGAAAAGGCCCAGGGTGATTCCTGACCAGTACTGTTGATAACGTAACTCATATATGGTGTTTTTCTTATGGCAAAGTCAGCTCTTCCTGAAGCTGGGGAGCAAGCTGGATATAAGCTCAGATTCTGGCCTATTATTGTGTTTGCTTGAAAATATACCTTCAGATTCTCTGATGTTCCTCTTCCCATTGAGGTGGCTTGTAGCCCCTTCCCTTGAATCTCAGTTGATCTTAAGGAATAACTGACCAATCAGTGGGCATGGTAGTTACATAATTTCAACTCAACTTGATGAGTAAACGTGGGGTGGGGTCTAGCTTGTCAATCAGGTCACAGCCTGACGTTGCCTCTTTGTGAACATGGCCTTCTCATGAGGATTCGGGGAGCATCCTCCCTCTTTCTTCCTTGAGAGAGACAATACACTTTCTCTGCTTTATCTTCCTGTAGCTGAGCCACTCAGAGACCAGCTTGAGACCTAGAATAGCTCTGCGATGCTTCCCCTGCCATGGAATCCACAGGACGTTCCATGCACTGGCCGGTGATCTTCCTGGATTCTGCATCATTGGATGTGCTGTGTGAATCTGGAGAGACATTTATGGACTAATTTTGGACTTATGGGCAAATGTCAGACCTAAGGACTTGATCTGTACTGGGATGGGATGCTTTCTTAATATATACTTATTCTTTGATAAAAACTTATATATATATCTAGATTTGTTTATTTAGTCAATTGGGCCTAACACTGTGGAGTAGGATAAAGTGATGCTATGAAGGTTTTGAAGTTGGGTTCTGAGAAGTAATATGGCTTCCTGGTTCTGGGTCTTTAAAATTTTGGACCCTGAAACACCATGTAGGAATATCAATCCTACCATGTGGGAGGAAGCCCAGGGCATATGTAGAGACCACATGTAGATGTGTTGGCTGACAGTCCCAGCTGAGGTCCCTGGTGACTGTGTTATCCACCAGGTATGTGAAAAAGTGTGCACCTGAATGATTCTATCCACCAGACAGTGAACTACCCCAACTGTGTTAGTTTGGGTAGACTAGAGAAACAAATTCATAAACATGCATATGTATATAAGGGAGAGGTTTATATACAAGAGGAATGGAACATTGAGAAAGCATCCCAACCCAGTCCAGTCTAAGTCCATAAGTCTGATATTAGCCCATATGTCTGATACCAATCCATTAGTCCTCTTCAGACTCATGAAACACATGCAATGATGCCAGGACAACCACAGGCCAATGGGTGTAGAGTCCTGTGTATCTAGTGATGGTAGAAGCATCTCAGCACTGGCAGGAGTCTCCACATGACTTCTCTGGCTCCAGAGGTCTGGTTCCACCAGGGTAAGCCCATGTGGTTTCTCCTCCGACTCTTCCAGGACTCAGGGTCTGTCAGCATGCTACCATCTTGTCTTGTCAGTAGATCCTCTCCCAGGGACTGAATTGATGATCTCTCATCTCTACTGGGGAAATAGCATGAGATTTCCCAGAATTCTCAGTGAAAGACATGCCAACACAGAGGTCTCATTGGCTATCTCCAGCTCGACAGGCTAGACTCCAGCCCTACACTCTTAATCAAATTGGCATCAGAGCACATGACTGAGCAAAAGATAGCTAACTTAAGAAATAAGCAGTTAAGTAATCTATAAAGCAGTACAAATGGCTCAGTGCTACTCACTTGCATGAGACAGCTTGTACACTGTCAGTCCTTCGAGTCTTTAAGGTCACTGAGCAGTCCTCTGTAGAGCAATTTAGGCTATCTGGCCACAAGCAGCAAACAGTAAGGCAGGTCACCAACAGTCAGCCTGATGACAGGATCCAACAGTCTCCAGCTCAAGAGATGTATATTTCAGGAGCATGGTGAAGCAGGGCTTGAAGGAACCTCAACTCACAGTGAGACAGTCTACAGATTAGGTGTTCTACAGGTAGTGTAGCTTGTAGATCAAGGCACAGGACAAACAAGACAGCTGGCTGGTCTGAAGATCCAGACAAAGGGAAAGAGACAAAGGTGCAGCTTCCTGAGCCATTTCTAGTTCCGCCCTTCAATTGATCTCACATGTGTTCATTGGCCATGTTGTCACAACAAACCTACCTCTCATTCCAACCTTCTGAGTCTTCCCACCTAAAGCTTCAGATATTGAGGAGGAAGAAACCATCCTCGCTCTGCCTCACTTGCTGATCTGGAGAGGATATAAATCTACTGCCATCTAGTCTCTTCTGAGTCAACGCATCCCTATGCTGGGTTTCTGAGATGATAAATCTTCACAGAAACCAACAGTCTCATCTTTCTCTCCAGGAGTGGTTAGTGGGTTTGAACTGCTGAATTTGCAGTTAGCAGCCCAAGCCTAACAGATGTTTTATGCCACTAGGTCTTAGGGTGGTTTATTACACGGTAAAATGTAACTGGGAACCATCACTAGCAGTGCAGCTTTGAATTAGAACCTGAACTTCCTGGAACCAAGCACCAGAGGGATACTGATGACCACCTCACAGGGTATGTATGTGACAATGTGTCTTGAAGCTACTCACTTGTGGCTCCGTACACAGTGGTCACCTCCCTTTCTAGGTATCGCTTCTCAAGTCTCTTAACCTTTCCTTAGGAAGATGTGCATCTTTACTTCCAAGTCAAAAGAGAAGTTTTGCATAGGCTCCATAGTCTATTTCTAATTAAAGTCATAAAAATTTTGTTAGTGCCTTAATAACTTCTGCCATACTGAAGACTGGTTCCATAAACAGGCTCCTTAAAGGGAACCTGAAGCTATTTCTGCAAAATGAAACTTTAAAACATGGTTCCCCAGAGCTTTACTGCAGCCACAAACCCCCAAAATCACAAAGCACCCCAGTGGTTCTCACAGGGTGCTATGAAATTCTTAGGGAAATTGCTGAAAATGAAGACTCCTAGGCATCACATGGGGTCAACCATCAGGTGGGAATAGCCCAGAATTCCACATGGTAAAAAGCAACCCATTAAAATGGGATATCCTTCACACTGAGGTCTCAGAATCAAAAGGAACTGGAGTGATACTGGAGTCAGTATTCCCACTATCCAGAAAGGAAAGTCAAGTCTGGCTGAGGGAGAGGATGTGATTAGCATCACCCTCTGGGTAGATTAGAGAGAAATAGCAGAACTCAGCCTGGGGTTCGCTCATATATTTCCTCATGTGGTGGTGACCCCACAACCATAAAATTATATTCATTGCTACTTCATCACTGTCATTTGCTACCGTTCTGAATGGGGCGACCCCTGGGAAAGGGTCATTCGACCCCACAAAGGGATCACAACCCACAGATTGAGAACTGCTGTCCTATGGTCTGTCATTGTCACTGGGTAGCTCAGCGTCCCTCTAGTGGCGACCTGCAGACAGGCCGTCTTACTACAGCAATACCCACCCACACCCAATGCTGCTGAGTCCCCGTGAGCACATCTAGAAGATATTTTAGACTTTCCCAGGACCCTACTTCAAATATTTCTGAGAATTTCAAAGGTGCTTGAATGTGTCATCTGAATATCCCTTCTGTCTTAGTTGCCAAGTGCAGCACACAGATACCACAGAAGCACAAAGCCAAACTCACTGCCGTAGAGTCGATACCAACTCACCATGACCCTATAGGACAGGGGAGAACTGCCCCTGTGGCTGTGACTGTTTATGGAAGTAGAAAGAGCAGACTTTCTCCCACGGAGCTGCTGCTGGTTTTGAACCGCAGACTGTGTGGATCCCAGCCCAAGGCGCAACCCTTATGCCACCAGCGCTCGCTACACAAATACCACGAGTTGTTGTTATTACTGTTGCTAGGTACTGTGGAGCCCATCTGGACTTTCAGAAATTCTGTGTAGAACAGAGCAAAACCAGTCCTAATAAGCTACTACACAAGCATGTCTATGTTTGGGCCATTAGTAATAGCCAATGTCATTCCAACTCATTAAAAGACTTCCTCTTTCTTCCTGAGCTCCTAGTCTATTAAGTAGGGTATCCTCCTCCAGAGACCAGAGTCTACGGATAATATGTCCGAAGTACGTGAGACAAAGTCTTGCCATCCTCATTTCTGTGCTTCTTGCAAGACAGACGTGTTCATTTTTCTGGAGGTCCATGGGTGTATTCATTCATCAACAGGCACAGTTCAAATGCATCAATTCTTCTTTGGTCTTCCCTCTTCATGGGTCAACTTACACATGCATATTAGGCAATCAAAAGTGTCATGAATTTTCATCAAGTGAACCACAGTCCTCAAGGTGACGTCTTTGCTCTTTGACACTTTCAAGAGGTCTTGTGCGGCAGATGTGTCCATGCCACCCCTGCCTTGATTCCTTGACCTCTGGCTGCTTCATGGACATTGACGGTGTCTCCAAGTAAAGGGCAATCCTCGAGAACTTCGGTCTTCTCTTTCTCATTATGTTGCTTGTTGGTCCAGTGTGGAGGATTTTCTCTTGATGTTGAGGTGCGGCCCATCCTGAGGGCTGCAATCTTTACTCTTCAACAATAACCGCTTAAAGTCCCCTTCGCTTTCAACAAGCTAGGTGGTACCATCTGCATATTGCTCACTGATGTTAATGAGCCTTCTTCTAATTCTAATGCTCCATTATTCTTCATTTTTCACCCAGCAGGATGGTAATCACTATTACCCTTGTTAACAATCATCGACAGCTGAATCACATGTTTCAATGATTATCTTCTCCTCCTTTTTTACTCAGACCTATCATGAAAATGAAGGTTGTTTGGAGAGAGACCGAAAGGCTGTGGCTTGAAGAACCCTATTCAATAATTCACTGCATTGCACCTGGGCATTCATTAGTTCCTTGATTTGTAGATAAGTCTCACAAGGCATCTGCCTTCGCTCATGTCTGTCTGTCTGTCTGTCTCTGTGTCTATTCTGGTGTTTTGACAACTCAGTGATGAGGTTGAGAATCTACACTACACTGGTAAGGGCTCATTGCAGCACAAATTAAAAACGCTATTTCAAAACAGGATGACATCTACAGCTGTAAGGGCCAGGACTCTAACATATATTTGGCGGGGGACACAATTCCATGCATCATACCTTCTCACTACCAATATGCTGGTCATTAGTGGTATCTCTTTGCAACTGGTTGACTTTGGCAACTGCCTTCTGGTGGGAGGAAATCTCCCCTTTCTGTGTCTCTGAGGATGGGGTTTTCTGAATGTAAATACATCTGTTGTCTGAGATGTGGGCTTTTAAGTTTCCTCCAAACCAGTGGGTCTTAACCTTCATAATGCCACAACCCTTTAACACAATTCTTCATGTTGTGGTGACACCTCCCCGAAACTATAAAATTATTTTTCTTGCTACTTCATAACTGTAATTTTTCTACTGTTCTAAATTGGGCTACTTCTGTGAAAGGGTCATTTGACCCCCAAAGGTGGTTGAGACCCCTGGATTGAGAACTACTGTTCCAAAGGTGGATTGAATTTACAAAGGAGTCTTCATGGTGTTGGTATCACACATTAGGGCACTAATCACATGGTCAGTAGTTTGAAACTACCAGCTCTTTCTTGGGAAAGAAGATGGGGTTTTCTACTCCCATAAAGAGTTATGGTCTCAAAGGTGAGTATGGAGCAGGGCCATGGTGTAAAAATGGATTGTTCTTAAGTTGGATCTAGGATTTAGTTCAAGTTCCAAACACATTTCTGGATCTATGTTTCTTTTTGTTTTAGTTTTTAATTTGCTGTAACTTGGAGTTAATAAATACTCACATGCCATAACATCCCATAGTTTAATCATGTCAAGTATGATTGTAAAGTTGCATTCCCAGTCTTCAAACATATTTTTCCTTCCTAGACTTCTTGACATCATTTCTTCTTACATCCCCTACCCCTCTAAATCGCACCTCCCTCAAAACCCTTGTTATATATTTCTTTCCCTTTAGGTTCAATCTTTGGGTTTCATTTACCAAAAAACAGAGAACCCAGTAACACAGCTTCAAGCAGGTGAGCCCCAATGGTCATGCACTTCTTAGAGATATACCCTAATACAAACATGCATAAGCATAATATAACAGAATGGTCTCCACAGGATTCCAGAATAATATGCATCTTCATACAGCATTCAGGGCATTGATATAGCCAGACCCTGTTTGTCTGCCAACAAAAAGTGCACTGCTCTTGGTATAGCTGTCTTCTGCTTCCTCAGACATCATGTATTTTTTGTCTTAAGTCCTCAGGTTACAATTGTGTCTAAGGTAGAGTCCAGTTCATCCAGCAGGGTTCCCTTATGGTGGTCTCCTTGATGCAATTTCTGGAGTCTGCCCTGTGCCTCACAGATCAAGGATTCAATGTCCCAGCATTCTACAGCACCCAGCCTGGGTTCTTGAGCTACCCCCAGAGGCCCTAGGTTAGTTATACCCACCCACTGCACACCAATAAAGGCCCTCTCCACCTAATGCTCCCAAGAGCATCTTCAGTCACTTCTACCCCCATCTGGGGGTCAGTACTGCCTCCCCTTCCTTCCTCTCCCCACTCGCTTCCCTTCTCATCCCCTCCACAGACATACACCTTTGTTCTCTCAAACTTGTCCATTCCTTCTTTTCTCTTCTGTGCTGTTCCTCACTCCAGTAAGCCTCATCCCTCTGACAGGGCTGCTTCCCTCTCTAGGGAACCTCACCCCAGATCCACATGGCTAACACTCAGCAGACAGTCTCACCTCCTTTCTCCTGTCCGTTGATCCGAGCTGTCATGCAATACTCACCTTCAGGAAATGATCACTGAAGATAAGGGTGCAACATCAAAGTGTGGTGAAGAAAGTAGTTGGTGCCCAGTTATAAATTGGAATAGCTATAAATTAAAAAAATCTTAAAGGCTTGTATTCAAGCAAGTAGTCATTCAAGAAAGCATTCAACTACGTCCACATACAAAAGCACACCAGCTTCTGTGACTCAAAGATAACAATTACAAAGTTCAAAAATGGGGAAGAGAAAAGTATCTGAGCTAAAATTATGAACACCCAATTTGTAGAAGGCTATGGAGGACAATGGGAACCCAAACCCATCTGCAGAATATTTAGTCAGACTGAAAGGCTGGCAGATCCATTCTAGCCAAAGGCAAGAATTTCAAACAACCTTAGTATCAAGCAGAGACCATTGCAATCTTGAATGTGCTGGATCTAACTATATACTTTCTCAGTTGACTTCCCCCCTCCCCCTATAAACACGACTTGAATTGGTTTTGAGTGTAAGTATCTCTTACTTGTTCCATGACCAAATTTTCCTCCTTGGTTTTTTTGAATGTTGAAAGGGGTATTTTCCTTATGTATTATTTGTATTTTGTCTTTATACTACTATGATTTTAGCCTTACCACCTTAGTGCAAGTTTGTTCTGTATTGCTTTCAGTTAGGTTTTCCAGCTGTGAAACGTAGGAGGAATGGATGCATAAGGAGAATAACTTATATAAGGGGGTGTAGGGTATAAAGGGTGGGTGGTGGGTGATAGAGATAGAAAGGGGATTTGGTAAGTAAATAATGTTGGTGGGAGGGGGAGGGAACTCTAGAAATGATTGTGATGGCACAACTCATTTTAAAGGCAATTTCACTATGGGGTGGGGGATGCTGTAAGATTGATGCGGTGGTGTGTAGTCCATGTAGGCTAGAGAAACAATTTCATAGACACTCATATGTGTATATAGTGTCGTGCTATGTGTCTTGTCAGTAGAGCGTCTCCAAGGGAGTGAGCCCATAAAGTGTCTCCTGAGTCTAAGGAGGAAAAATATAGGTGCTCCCAGAATTCTCAGGAGAAGGCCATGCCCACACAGAGACCTCATTGGCTATGATCTGATTGATAGACTCCAACCTTTCACTCTTAATCCTCGCAAATCCCAAATTGACACAAGATTATGTAACTACCACAGGTGGTGAGTGTACAATGCTCCTTGATATGGTTGCATGATTGAACTGTTGAATTGTATGCTATGTAAATTATGTGTCAATAAGACTGTTGGGAGAAAAAAAGATGCATAGTCATACAAGGTGCTATTTTACAGTATTAGATACAAATGTTTATATAAATAAATGCAAAAATATATATTGATTAGATAAATATCACTCTGTGCATTGATCTTGAAGCAAAAAGGGTTACAGTCTTGGATCCCTACAGGGGCAGTTCTACCTTGTCCTAGAGCAGCGGTTCTCAACTTGTGGGTCATAACTCCCTTGGGGGACCCTTTCACAGGGGTCACCCAATTCATAACAGTAGCAAAATTACAGTTATGAAGTAGCAATAAAAATGATTTTATGGTTGGGGGGGGTCACTAAAACATGTGGAACCGTATTAAAGGGTTGGTATTAGGAAGGTTGAGAACCACTGTCCTATGGGGTTACGATAAGTCATAATCAACTCATTGGAAAGTTAGTTTTTTTTGGTCAGCCAGTCTGTCAGGCTTTGCATATAGATATTCCCATCTAACCTTCAACAACCAAGGTCTGGGAAGGTGAGGTAATTTCTGAAGGTCACAAAGCTGGCAATGGACAAAGCTTGACTTTGCACTTGGAAAGACTGTGCATTCAGCCACTCTACTCTTTCTCACACTGAACCCTGTCCACACCGAGACAGGCCCTGCTGGTCTGTGTCCTACTCTGGACCTTGAGTTTAAACTCTCGTGCATCTCCCACAGAAACTGCCTGGTCCACCCAGCAGCCAGGAATGTCCCTCATGAAGAGCCAGCATGGTGGTGTCAAAGCATGGTTAGAGCAAAGCTTTCAATGCACAAGGAGGCATTTGGGTGTGGCAAAAAGGAGTCCAGTCAGGAGCAGGAGCAGAAGTTTATGATCCTGAAGAAGAAGGGAGAAGGAGGGGTGTGGGTCACTGTCCACTCTGCCTGCCTTGGGGAGGGAGAAGGTCCTGTTGTGGCTGTGATTGACTGTGATGGAGTCATTGTGCCCCGGAGAGAAATCTACTCGTTATTACTGACATGTCAAAGGCAAAGTCAGGAGCTGTGGGTGATCCAAAAAACAAATTTATGAAAATAGCACTCCCTGTCGAGAAACATTGGCTCAAGGAGGAAAAGAAGCCCTGCATGGATGCCACCCGGTGAGAGCTAAATGGGAGAAAGAGAGCTGGTGGAGCTGCTGTAAATGCATTACACAGGAGAAGCTGGAGGATTATTTATAAGATGCTGGACATTGCACTGATCTTATCTCACCAGCACCAAGGAGACCAAGGCAGGCCCGGGCCTGCCCTCTGAGTCCTTCTTCCGGGCCAGAGGCCCAGCCGTTGGCACTGCCTGCATTCCTTCCCAAGAAGACAATGCTCCCAGGCCTCCTCAGAGGTCTGGCGACAGAAGAGGGGGTTTTCAGCAGTAGACCCAGAAGGAAGGGTTTGGGAGCAAGTGGTTTTTGTGAGTAGTAATCTCAGCAAGCCCTGGAAAAAATTAGGCAACTGAAACAGAGAAGAAAGAAATGTGTGCAGACTTCCTACCACCTTGCTGTGCAGGTGTCCGGTTTCCCCTTGATCGTGGTTCTAGCCTCATTCAGCAGACAGAGTGTTGTTCCTTGCTAAAGGTCCAGCTCCCTGGCTCCTGGTAACTCCTGCACAAAGGAATCATGTGTGGTCTTTCTCCGTGCTCTCCCCACCATCGGTTGCAGAAGAGCTCCTTGAGGGGCATTGCGTTTCCATGAGATGATTGTCACAGGTTGAGTGCCAACCCTTTTATCCAATTCACTCTATCCAAAAACTCTGCTGGTAGACCCAAACACCAAGCCCACTGCCTTCGAGTCAGTCCCTTCAACTCAGAGTGACCCTATGGGGCAGGAAAGCATCGCCTCCATGGGTTTTTGAGATGGCAACTCTTTATCTGAGTAGATAGCCTCCTCTTTCTCCTGCAGAGCACCTGGTGGTTTCAAACTGCTGACTTTGTGGTGAGTCACCCAGTGCATCCCCAGGGCTCTAGTAACATGCACATGTCCGCTTGCAGACAGGTGGTGGCTGCACAGAGGTGCATTGACGGGGCCTTGAACCCTGTCCTCCTGAATGGAAGATGAGAATCCTACCACTTGAACCCCTGGAAAATTGAGGCAAGTTCCCTAGTGAGGGGGAATTGTGGGGTAAGAGGCAGGCTGAGACTAGCAGGCAGGATGGGGGTCAGCTCTTTATAAGGACTAGTGTTAAAACTACTCCCGATTTGGGGAGCAGGGGAAAGGAGGCCAGGAACTCAGGCACACTCAATACTGAGCTCACATTCTGGATCTCGGCCTGTCATTGGTGTCAAAGTACAAATGTCATTAAAATATGTCTCTGATACCCAGTTGCAAATTCGTCACTATTTGCCCTGGGACTCAGTGCAAAGTTCAGACAGAGTGAGCTGCTGTGTTCTGTGGGTGGGGAGGCCACTGTTTCAAGCTCTCTGGCCTGAGTAGCTATTTCTAGACAGAACTCCCAGAATGGCTGGATCGGGCTGCATGTTTGATGTGGTGTCTCCCCAAGGTCTAGTTCTATTTGCAGGCTGAACAGATTACACTGATGGGTATGTACGTGTTTTAAGTCACTTTTAAGTGATGTGAATCTGTCTAAAGTGTCTAAAGGCGGTTTGCTCCCCAGCATCCAGGGTGGCATGACCTGGTGGATATGAAAGGATAAGCAGAAGCCAGATCTAGCAGGGCTGTTTCACCAGGACTGCCTGCTGGCAGGAGCAATCTCAAATTATGCATGTGCCACTGGGTGCCCTGGGACCCACCAGGCCACAGAATCCTGGGTGCTGAGTGGGTCAGGGGGAGCATGAACAGCTGGTTGGACCCCAACCAGCTCTGAGCAGACTCGAGCTGGATCTGACAAGGCAGGTGGCTGGTCTCTGAGCCACAGTGCACACTGTGGTCTGGTCTCTCTCCCTCTGTGAGTCTCAGTGACATCAATGACATTCCCAGTTCAGTTACTCTTCCTGATTTTCATGTGTGTTGCTGAATGGGGAGCTTTAAAGAGCTGTCCACCAGCCTGCTTTCTTTTCTTCCCTTTTTCTCTTTCACACTGTTTTGGACTGAATCATATTTCCCCCACGATATGACTTTGAAGTCCTAACCCTAATACCCATGCATAATGCTCTTGTCTGGAAAGCCTACCTGTTAACATGAGGTCATAACGGAGTAGGGTGAGTCCTAATCTAATTGGAGCATCTCCTTGTAGATCTGTAGAGATGATACAGAGAGACATAGACAGGAGGAGATGGACTACGGGGAGCAGTGGGACAACCAGAGCGCAAGAGAAGGTCTCCCCACTGCTGGAACCTGTGGGGGAAGCATGGCCCATTGGGCCCTGAAGCCAGACTTCTGCCCTCCAGGCTGTGAGACAAGACATGGCCATTGCTGTTCAAATTCCAATTGCCTGATGGTTGAATAACACAATCAATGCGAGGGGCCTCAATGTGCCGTCGTACCTGTGAAAAATGTTAAATGTATCTGCACAAAACAAACAATATGGGGTTGTACATATGAAAAATGTTATATTGTCAAATATGATATATACCACATGTATATGTATGTGCATATGTATACCTATATGCATATTTACACATAGATCTACATGTTCACGTAGATTATATCTTTGTCTATGTACTTGTTTACCTATATCTATATGACCATCTACACACATCTACATTTATATGTACACTGTGATGTTGTGTACATGTATATGTATTTGCCTGTGCATATCTGTCTCTGTGTCTATGTGTATATATCAATAATAAGAGGGGAAGTGAAGCAACTCTAAAACAAACCAATAACTAACAAAGAGTCCATAAGAAACCCCTTAATGTCAGAGATATTTGTGTTTCAGAGGGCTTTCAATAACTGATTTTTTCAGAGGTCTGTCGCCAGGCCTTTCTTCCCAGGTGCTTTGGGGTAGATTTGCATCCCTGATCTTTCTGTTAACAGCTGAGCGCATGAACCATTCTCTGTTATCACAAGTCATCTCATTCGTACTTCTGGATTACGGCAGCCATATGACGAGAGCATCCCCATCTGCAGAGCTGTCAGGTAGAGGGGCAGAAAGCAGAGCATTGAACACGGAGGGTTCCTTGTGTCTCCTCTGCACTCACCTCCCCAGGACATTGGGTGATGAGACTGGGTGCTGAGTGATGGTCCTTTGCCTTCCTTCCGCCTCAGGTCATCGTCTTGCAGGTGCACTCTTCGCACCTAATGTGATCCTATAGGGCAAGTGGAACTGTCCAGTGGGGTTACCAAGACACCAGTATTCAGGACCACCCTGGGGCAGTTATGGGCTGGAGCTCCTTGCCTTTCCTAATTTAAGGGTTAGTAGCAAAGTTCTCCTTTATACTGAGAAAACTGGGTCAGAGCCTGACTTGCCTTATACTGGTTACTTGCCGGAAGGGCCTATACCTTAGAACAGGATTAGACAAATGTTTTCTGTCAAATACTTCAGGCTTTGTAGGTTGTATGGCTTCTGTTGCCACAACTCAACTTGGCCATTGTAATGGGAAAGTCGCCATAGACACTATGTAAATGATCAGGCACAGCTACGTTCCAATAAAACATTCTATTAAGTCTCTGGGTTACCAACATTTGGCCTATGGAAAACTCACACTTGTCCTTTATGGATATATAATTGTGCCCAACTTTGAAACTATTGAGCTAATGAACCCCTTAGTAATTAACTACTTAGCTTCTCCCTTGACTGCCCCCCCACCCAAGAAAAAGTCAAAACCTCTTGCTGTGGAGTTGATTTGACTCACTGAGATCCTGTAGGACAGGGTAGAACTGCCCTGTGGGGTTGCCAGGGCTGTAATCTTTGTGGAAGGAGCCTTGATGGCATAGTGGTAACATGTTGAGCTGCTAACTGCAAGGTCAGCAGTTCAAAACCATCTGCAGCTTTGAAGGAGAAAGATGAGACTTTTGACTCTCATTAAGAGTTAGCCTTAAATGCAAATTGACAAGTGGGATATACTGAAGATAAAACACCTGTGTACATCAAAAGACTTTGCCAAGAGAGTAATAAGAGAGTCCACAGACTGGGAAAACATCTTTAGCAATGGCAAATCAGATAAAGGCCTCATTACTAAAATTTACAGTACCCCAATAGCTTCCAAAAAGAACAAAACTAACTGCCCACTGAGGAGGTGGGCAAAGAACCTGAACAGAAGTTTCACAGAGGCATAAGCCCAAATGGTCAATAAACATATGGGAAAATGTACCCGATCATTAGTCATAAGAGAAATGCAAATCAAAACAACAATGAAATACCACCTAACACCCTCAAAGATAGCCCAATTCAAAAAATCAGAAAGCAACAAGTGTTGAAGGGACTTTGGGGAGACAGGAACTCTCATCCACTGCTAGTGGACCTGTAGGTATGTACAGCCACTGTGGAAATCGATTTGGCAATATCCAAAACAGATGGAAACTGAGCTACCACAGGACCCAGCAATCTGCCTACTGGGCATATACCCAGAAAAGACAAGAAACAAACCATAGCCAGTCATCTGTGTTCCGATGTTCCTTGCAACACAATTCACAATCGCAAGGAGTTGTAAACAACCCAAATTTCCATCAATTGATGAATGGATTAAAAAGCTGTGGCACATACACACAATGGAGTCCTATGCATCGCTGAAAAGTAGTGATGAACGCATGAAATATATTGCTGCATGGAAAGAACTGGGGGAAATTATGCTAAGTAAGCCAAGCACAAAAGGAAAAGTACAGCATGAGTATGCTGAGGTTAGCTTAAAAAAATGTAAAATCGACATAAAAGGGATATAGGGGGGAAAAGCTACTCTAGACAGAAATTCCTGGGGTTAGGCCCAGGTAAAAGGCCAGACCAAATCCAGGGCTACATATTGTAGCCAACCAAGGAGGATAGGGGGAGATGGTGGTGTGTAATGGGGCACTGACCCACCCAAGAGGAGCATATTGTTGATATCACCACAGGGAAAGAGGAACCAAACTTAATTCTGAGGTTCCTGGATGCCATTTCAGCATGATGGCATGGAGTGGGGAGTCAGCCCAAATCCCAACTACATGGACAGCCACCCTCCCTGTAGGAGAGTTTGTTGAAGGTTAGCACTGAGGCTGCAGTGTGGAGAGTGGGACATGTCTGACCAGAGCACATGAGAACAAATGAAGGGGGGGGAAGAGAAAGTGGAGTACCTCCTGGCCCATCAAGCCTTGAGAAAGACCTTCCCACTCAGAACAGCTATTCCACAGAGAGGACCATATGGTCAGCCCCACTATGAAGTACAGTGTCCCTTGCTGACCCAAGGCCCTACGGGGAAAACACTGCAGAAGCAGGGTCGAGAGTGCACTTGGTCTAACTCCATCATACCAAGGCAAGGGTGTGCAGCAGAGCAGCAGGAGGAGCAGAGCATGGAGTTCCTGAGGGAGTGCCAAGGATATACTTTGGGACCAGGATATGGAACCTTATCTGACTCAACTGGGGGACACTCCTGGAGGTCAACAACCAAACTTTGGACTATTTAAAAGTTTTTCTTTTGATATTACTTTTATTTTACTTATTTACATATTTTTTCTGGACATTGGGTTTTTTTTTGTTGTTGTTGCCATCCTTTTGGTTCCTTTTGTCATATCATCCAGTGAAGTCCTGTTTATTTTATGTATATACCATTATCTCTGAAAGTCTATCTAGATAAGATAGGCTGGATGAACAGTCTGGAGGAGAAAACAATGGGACTGATAGTTCCAGAGGAGGTTCCAGGAGATGGAAAGTTTGGGGAAAGGAGATGATGTTGACTAGCTCAGGGACAAAGGAACAGCAAGAGATCCAAACTCAGAGGCAATGCAGGTATGAGAGGCCGGATAGGGATTGATCAAGAGTAATGTAATGGAGAGAAAATACTGAAACCCAAATGGAGGCTGAGCATGATAATGGAACAAGAGGAAAGTAAAAGGAAATAGAGGAAAGAACTGGGGGGTAAAGGGCATTTATAGAGGTCTAAATAGAGGCATGTACATAGATGAACATATTCATATATCATAATGGCGAAATAGATCTATGTGCATATACTTATAGGGTTAGTATCAAGACAGCAGATGGGCATTGGACCACCATTCAAGTACTTCCTCAATGCAAGAACACTTTGTTCTATTAAATAGGCATTCCATGATGCTCACCTTCCTGACACTATTACTGAAGACAAAGTTGTGCATAAGCAAATGTGGTGCAGAAAGCTGATGGTGTCTGGCTATCAAAAGACGTAGCATCTGGGGTCTTAACGGCTTGAAAGGAAACAAGCACCCATCTATCTCAGAAGCAATAAAACCCACATAGAAAAAGCATACCAACCTGTGTGATGATGAGGTGTCGAAGGGATCTGGTATCAGGCATCAAAGAACTGAAAATTATATCATTATAAATGAAGGGGAGTACAGATTGGGAACCCAAAGCCCATCAATAGGTGAAGCAACATCCTCTTACAGAGGGGTCACAGAGAGGAAATGAGCCAGTCAAGGTACAGTGTAAGCAACAATGAAATATAGTTTTCCTCTAGCTCTCAAATGCTTCCTCTCACCCACTATCATGATCCCAGTTCTACCTTGCGAATCCAACTAGACCATGGGAAGTACATGGGAGCTGGAAACATGGGGAATTCAGGACAGATAATCCCATCAGGACCATTGGTGAGAGTGGTGATACCGGGAGGGTAAAGGGAAGGTGGAGCAGAAAGGGTGAACAAATTGCAGGAATCTACATATGACCTCCACCTTGGAATAGGGACAACAGGGAAGTGGGTGAAGTTGACACATCAGATAGTGTATGATATGACAAAATTATAATAGTTTGTAAATTATTAGTGTTTCCTGGGGGAAAGGGGTGTGGGGAGGGATACCGGAAGCCCAAGTAGAAGGAGGATGTTTGGAGATTGATGATGACAACGAATGTGCAAATGTGGTCTGAATACAATTGATGTGTATTGATTGTAATACAAGTTGTATGAGCCCCCCAACAAAGATGATTTATTTTTTAAAAAAACACATACACACTCACACAAAGAGTTAGCCTTAGACACCCACAGAGGTAGCTTTTCCCTGTCCAATAGAGCTGCTATGAATTGGCATCAAAGCCACAGCAGTGACTTCTTTGGTTTTTTAAATCTTTATGGAAGCTGATGATTATATCTTTCTCCCATGAGAGGTGGTGGGTTCAAACTGACAGCCTTATAGTTAGCAGTCAAGCACCAAATCATTATGCCATGAGAGCTCCAGGACCAACCTCTACACGCAACAAATTCATCACCAGCAGTTTTACTTGCTGCACGTGCACCTGTTGCATGTTAACTTAAAAGGGTTTATTGACATCCAATTCACTTATCCCACAATTCAATGATTTAAACAAATTAAACAGGAGTTGTGCAATAACCACCACCATCAATTTTAGAATATTTTCTTCTTTCTGGAACTCATTATTCTCTGTTCTTCTTTTAACCCACAACATCCCCTGCCCTACCCCTAAAAAACTGATAATCCAGTTACTATCTCTATAGATTTACCTATCTTGGATTTCATATAAAGGAAAATGCACACAAACAAAACAAAACCCCCAGCAAACATAGCAAAATAAAACAAAAATAAATACACTGAAAAAATTTCAAGTTTTTTTCTTGCATGAGAAGACCCAGACTCGGATCCCCTGAGTGGATTACAATTTACAGCAACCTTCCATAAAGTGCCTGATATGGGGAATCTTTTCGGGAACAGACAGCCAACCCCTTCTTCCAAGGAGCGGCTGGTGGGCTTGAAGAATCAACCTTCCTGATAGACAGTTCAAATGCTTACCAGGCAACAGAGCCGGGGCTCCTTACCCGGACTCCCGAGTAAACAAACCCACGGCTAGCAACTCGGGTCTGATTCACAGCGACCCTACAGGACAGGTTAGAATGGCCCCTCTGGATTTCTGAGGCTGTAACTCTTCACAGAAGTGAGCAGCCTCATCTTCTCTCACAGGGCCACATGTGGGTTTGAACTGCTGTTCTTCAGGTCAACAGCCCAATTTGTTATTAGCTCTTGAGGTAAATAGTCCCTCAGGGTGCCTAAAAGGATAAAAGAAAATCATATGCACCTGTTTCAAATTACCTAAAATTTTGAGTAATAAGACACCCTTAGGGATGAATCTGGTTCTTTACCTAGGGATTCCTCTATTGACAGAAACAGGTAGTGATCCAGGTTTGGTTTGCATGCCCATAGTTTGGTAACTGCTGAATGAGAACATGGACCCTGACAATAAAGAACTTGATTGAAATTCTTTTTTGTCAGTGCAGGTTGAAATCCTGGATTCTGGGTCAGATAGCCAATGGTTCAATGAGACTGGAAGGAAGAGCATGGGCATGAGTCTGTATTTGTGGCAGATGCCTGGGTTATTACAAAGCATGGTTATAGGATCTAGTGCTTCAGGTTTTCTCCTTGTGAACAAAGGAAGAGAAGTGAAAACATAATTAGATCAGTGATACAATTGGGACCAGAAAGCTGGAACTTCTTCCCAGACCCAAACTCCTTCTGCTTCCCAATGTTGCTTCTACTGGTCCATTAGGAGACCTCAGGAGACCCTCTTGAGGTGTGATGCGCTCAGGCATCAGTGGACTCAGAAAGCAGGGACATTTCTCACCTCATTAGTTCTCAATTGCCCATCATTAGCTTAGGAGGAACTGCCACTGTAAACTTAAGTCTGGTGACAGGCATATTAATAAGTCACAGAGAGGAGAGCTTGGGGCTCCTCAGAGTGGACATGAAGGATAGACATCTTGAAAACAGACCTATCATCTCCTGGGTCCCATGCCTTTGAAATATTGGCCCATTAGTTGAGTCACTGAAACCATCTTCAATTTGAACTCATTTACTCTTACTTTCATTCATTCTATTTCTCACTTTATGTATTTAATTAGCATTTACTTAGCACCTATTTGAAGCCAGCTTCTGTTTTGCCATCAGAGAACATAGTTACATCAAATATTACTCTTGCCGTTGCTTTCTGTGATGCTTATGGCTGAGGAAATGAGTTGAAGAAATGGCTGAGGGCCAGTCTCTCATCAGGAGTCAGTTTGGGATGGGGTCCAGGGCTCGATCAGGAGTAGTTCTGGGGTCAAAAGTCAGTCTAGGAAAAAGAATCACAGGGAAGAATACTAAGCCACAGATGTTCTTTACCTGAAGCTCATTACCACAAAGAGGTGCTTGAGCATGGTGAACATCTTGGGTGGTCTTTTTCAAGACTCGAAACAGTAGTCTCAGTCACGGTTGACCCACCCCCAGGTATCAAGGCCCCCAATGACCTCAAAAAAGGGGAGTGGTAGTAGCTTAGTTGGAATCTTAAACATCTTTTCAACTTCTCATTACAGTGTTTTCCACTCATTTTGCAGGAAGAGGTAAAAAATATATTTTTAAAGAGCTGGTTATATTGTTTGGGGGTGAGAGCTATTGTAAGGTTGAAAGATCAGCTCATTTTAAGAATGAGTCAGAGTTTTGAAGCAGAAAGCTATTTTGCACTTTGGAGAGATAGTAATTTCATAAAAAGGACTCTCTAAGCCGCCACCTCACCATGCCAGTGCTTTTGACTGAATGTTTTCCAAGTGAAACTCACAGAATGTCAGAGTGGGAGGGCCCTAAGGGGAGGCATGATTCTGGTTAGCTATCTTTAAATCATGCTCGCTGGAATCCTCTGTGTGGAATTCTGGTGTGGTGCTTGTGGTGGGGGTCTCCTGTTTGGGCTCAGAGAGCCAATGAGAAGAGGAACATCGTATTCCATTACTCTTTGCTACTTTTCATTCTGAATCTCTACCCCCAGCCCCGTTCCTTCTCTCCTAGCTAAGATTCCTGCCCACTCAAGACTGACCGGACTCTTCACTAGGGTCCAGGGTGTTACATAAGATGAGTTGGTGAGAGGAACAGGGGCACTGCAGAGCAGTGGTGCTAGCATTCTTCTTGTGGACAACTGGGCAAGAGACAGAGAAGGTAGAGACCTGGAAATTAGAGAGATCATCATATCCCTCAATTTCCCATTCCAAGAGAACAACAGTGAAAAATGAAGTATGTCAAAGCAGGTTCTCATCACACAGGACACATTGCATTTCCTGAACATGTCAATGAGAAAGCATGATTAAGGTGTAGGTGCAGATGAGACTCACCATTTTTTTTGGTCTTCCACAGCCATTAAATACATTAACAGAGTCTTTCCAAATGGTACCTTGTCACCATGTCTTTGCAAATGTCCTCCACTTTGGATGATGGTTCCTTCTTTGTTGGGTTCTTCAACTCTTTTTCTTTCTTGTTGTCAAATTGTGTCTTCTTTTGATGAGGTGAGCCTTTGTTGGTGTGGGAGTTACATAATCTGGTGTTAATCTGGGACATCAGAGGATTAGGAGTGAAGGGGTAGAGTCTAGTCTGTCAATTGGGTCATAGCCAATGAGGGCTCTGTGTGGGCATGGCTTTCTCCCAAGGATTCTGTGAATTCCTGTATTTCCTTCTTGGAGGTAGAAAACTCTCTAACCCGGCTCACACCCTGGGCGACATAGCCGCTAACAAGACACGTGGAACTATGCTAGTGTCCTGAACTGGAGGAGCCAGGTGAAGACCACTTCCAGCATTGAGATGCTCATACCGTCACTGGATCCACAAGGCTTTCCATACATTGGCCTATGACCATCTTGTATTTGGTATTATTGCATGTGCTTTATGTGTCTGAAGAGGACTTTATATACTGGTATCAGACATACGGGCTCATATCAGACTTAGGGACTTGATCTGGCCTGGGCTGGGATGTTTCCTCAATATTCAACTCTTTTTGTATAGAAAGCTCCTTCTTATACATTAGTGTCTCTATGAATTTGCTTCTCTAGTCTACCCAGATTAATATAGTTGGTTCTGTCAAGTGCACAACGGGGATACTAAGAAAACTTGATTCCTGTCTTCCGGGGTCTCAGACTCCAGTACTGAGAAACAGGTGGGCAGCACTGTGAGAGCAGAAACAGCCAGAGCAGGAGAGCTTCCCCTTCCTGAAAAGAGCAAACAGAAAGGCTGGGAGTGCCTGAGCCCTGGGGGGTGCAAGTTATATAAACCCCAGCGTGAGTGGCCCTCCCCTGGAAATGGGCAGTGCAACGGGCAAGGTCACTCTTTCTTGTCTTCCCTGACCACATCATACAGTGATATCTGGAGGTGGCACCAGGGTTTAGAGGAAGGGATGGCAAGGGGGGGCTGGGAAAATGGGAAACCATTACAGAGGAGCAAGAGAGGGGGCAAGTTCAGAGTAAAAGATAGAGCTTTCGAAGTATAAGGAATGAGACTATGACTGTTTGGAAGCACAAACTAGACCTGAGGATATGGTTATTCATGCTCCTCCATAGAAGCCAAAGCCCCAGACCCCAAGGAGGATAGTTGAACAGTCTTTATTGTTCTGTCCTCCTCTCTGGGAGAGTAGCTGATAATTGTTGATCAAAGCATGGGTAGGTTTTTGCCCTACTTGAATTATGCTGCCTTGCAGAATATTTTGCCCTCCTTACCCTGCCCCTGCCCATTCCAGTCCGCCGACAGTGCTGTTTATTGTCTCTTTGAGGTCCTGATATTCTTGGAAGCTTGTTGTTTCTCTCATTCTTATTGAAGTTCTAATTGTATTGAGAGGAATTTAGGTTGGTTTGACCTGCTATGGGCTTTTAGAAGCTAATAGTTTCTCTTCAGATATTTAGCAGTAATTGTCTTATGAAGTGCTCTCAAGTCTACACTCAGAGAACAAGCCTATAATTTCTATTCAAATAGCCTCTAATGAGATGAAGCTTTTGTCAACTTCCAATGCCAAGGCAGGCTGTGTAAAATATATATTGCAAATTTCCTGCTCTCTGGACAAACTCAAGCTATGCATCTGATATTCTTTTGAGAATCATAGTGGCAGGAAAAATAGATGACTGAGGTGAGATTGGGGTGGGTGTGTCTGTGAGGTGGAAGAACCTTTAGGAGCTTTATTCTTTCATTGCTTACTCACTTCAAGGCATTTCCCAAACACTTATTGCATGAGTAATGCCAATGTTGTGGTATGTGGAGCATCAAAGGAGGAATAAAACCAGATTCGGTACTGTAGGAATATACAGATTCTGTATTATAGGAATGCACAATTTATGTGGATATGGGAGTTCCTGGATCCAAATGGTTGACACACTCAGGTGCTAAGCAAAAGGTTGAAGGTTCAAATCCATCCAGACCCGTGTTGGAAGAATATTAGCATCAACTTCTTAAAACTCAGCTATTGAGAACCCCGCAGTGCACAGTCCAGTTCTGACACACAAGGGGCTACCAGGAGTTGGCATCCACTCAGTGTTGACTGGTGCTCAATGGGGACATGAGTGCATGTGATCTCTCCCTCTGTCTCTCTCCTGTGTGTTTGTGCTTTCAACTGTGTACCTTTATGTGGAGGGGCAAGATGACTCCATGGATGAAGTACGTCAAGAATATCTAACCAGAATGTTGGGCTTTGAGAGGTGGGCTACATAGGGGATCAGGGAGAAAAAGGGGTCACATCCTCATGGCTTTGTTGGAATTTTGAGCCCCCCATGGGCTCTAGCTTCCTTTCCCTGTGTGGGATTTGGTAAACTCCAAGCCATCGGCACATCACCCTTTCTTTTGGTCCTTTCACTGTCCCCACATGCCCCAAGGATGCAAGGGCACGACCCTCATCACCCTTCTCTTCGCTGCTGTTGTTCTTCTAGACTGGATCCAGCTCTTCTTCATTTGAGGGATAGTGAAACCATAGGGAACCTCCTAAGAGAGATGCCAGGCTTGGTTCTAGGTCACCTACTGGATACACTGTAAAGCCAGACAAGATGCCCATGACCTTGGAGGAGTCCTGTGGACCCTCTGCCCCTCCTACTCATCAAGAGGCGAATGGACAGCATGGGGGGACTCTATCATCCACAGCATCTCAGGAACACCGCTCTCATGTATCCAGTGTGAGCTGATGGACCAAGGAGCTCTTTCCAGCTCCGACAGTGCCCAGGCTTATAAAATATGCATGAGACAGGGCCAGCTGCTTCTCTCCGCCCACAGGTATTTTGTTCAAAGTGAGCTCTCCTTTCTTGTTCTCCCCTAATAAGGTTCTCTTGGTTCAGGGTATGGCATATCCATTCACTGGGTACCACCCCTCCCCCAACCCCCACCCCCCCAGGACAGGCCTCCTAACGGTTCCCTCTTCACAGAGGGGTGGGCAGGTCCCTGCAGACACTAATCTACACCACAGCCACAGAGTCCCAGGCTGTCCCTCTCCCACTGTCACGCCCCCACACTCACCCCACCAGCGCTGCAATTGCACCAGATAACAGCTCCCCTGCCTCCTTCCCCACTCGCCTCTTTCCTCATCTCTGCTGACAGGGCCTGTGAAGGAAATGAGAGCAGAGGCTCCTTCCCAGCTACAGCGACAAGGAATAGCTAATTAAAATGAAAAGCCCCAGTCCCCTGTATCAGCGAAGGAGGCCTCGGAGAGGCACAGGGAGGAAATCTGTCTCCGAAGGAAATGGCCTTCCAGCTGGGCTCTGCTTGAGCACGGCCATCTTTCTAACAGCAGGGGACAGTGAGAATGGGGGGTGGGGGCGCACAGACCTGCTCCCAAACAAGGTCTAAGGAGGTCTCAGACCCATTTCCATCCTTCTCAGGGCCAGAACCTCACAACTTCTTCAGAGATTCAGTACATCTTAAAGCCATGAGGGCCTGTGGATTCTTAAATAGTCCTCAGCCCAACCATACACTAGAATCGCCTGAGGTGTTGACTGGAGGGGGTCCAGGGGTGGGGGGCGCTCAATAAGTACTAGTGTCCAGGACCCTTGCCAGGGTTTAAAAAAAAATGCAGGCTCCTACCAGCGGCCTTCCTGTTTCTAGTGTGGTGAGATGCGTCTCTTGAGGATGGTGACCTCACAGGTCTAAATGGCCAGGTCTTTCTCCCAAGACCCCTCAGGCAGACTTGATTTACAAACCTTTTTGTGAGAAGACCAGTAAAACCATTGGCATTTCCAGGGACTCCTGGAGGGCAGGCCTGTTTTGTAAATGCTTCTGTGGGCTGATTCTCCTGCACTGTGAGAAGGTAGAACTGAGACTCTCTTCTATTTTCCTCATTTCTGGTCCAGGACTCCAAAGCCAGAGAGGAGATGAAGCTACCCCAGGTCCAGATTAAATTGTCTCCCATGATGCTGCCCCTTATATTTTATGTGGTGGGGTTTTCTCATGGGAAGAAGGGATGGCCTCTCCCCAGCTGCCCAGGTTCCCTCCCTACCTTCATGTCCATACCTCCCCTTCTCCTGCAGAAGGTGCAGCGCCCCCCCCCCCCCCCCCAGTTCCTTGCATCCTACTGAGAGCCAGCATGATGTAGTCATTAAGAATGTGTCTTCCTGGATTTGAGTCCCAGCTCTGTTGCTCACTCACTGTACAAACTTTAGAAAGTTACTCGATTTCTCCATGCCTTGGTTCCCCTGAAGAGAAGTTGATGATTATGCCTCTGCTTATAAAGCCAGGAGCCTGGTAACTCTCTCAGGTAAGTAGTGGACTGCTAATCTGAGGCAGGGTGATCCAACTGTCTGCTCCTGTAAAGATTTGAAATCTAAGAAAACATACATAGACTTGCTGGGAGTCAGAAGCAGCCCCGTGGCAGTGGGAAGACTGTGAAGAAAGAAGAACTCCGCATCAGAATTGGAGGAAGGCTGATGCATAACCAGCACTATGCAGATAGCACCATCTTTCCAAAAGGTCTTGAAGCATTTATTGATGAGAATGGAAACCTGTAGCTTTCAGTGCAGATTATACCTCAATGTAAGGAATCCACTAGACCAGGGGTAGGCAAACTCTTGAGACTAAATAGCCAATCCTGTCCCTCCTAACATCTTTAAAATCACTCAAGAGTCTTAAATATGTTTTTTCAAGCAACTGAAATCTCTATGATCTGAAATAATGAGCTTAAAATGTCTTTGATGTTGCTTCAGAACTGCACGTTCACACTGAAAGAGTTACAAATGGCCCCTGAGTCGCAGCTTGACAACCACTGCCCCAGACCACTAAAAGGTATCTTGATAAGTGAAGAAAAGATGGCAGTTGTTGCCAAGCATTTCATTTTTTTGGAATCCACAAGCAGTGCCCATGAAAGCAGCAGTTCAGAGATCAAAGGGCACATTGCACTGCACGTATCTGCAATACAAGCCCTCTTAAAAGTGTTGAAGAGCAGGGATGTCATTTTGACCCCCAAGGTAAGCCTGACCCAAGTCATCATATTGTCAGTCACCTCATATGCCTATGAGAGCCGGACAACGAGTAGGAAAGACTGGAGAAGAATTGCTGTCTTTAAATTAGGGTGCTGGCAAACGACCTCTTGAATGAGTGCCCAAAGAAGAAGGGCAGCATGCCCCTTATGAGTGAGGATGGTGAGACTGTATCTCATGTCCCCTGGACACGTTATCAGGAAGAACCAGTTCCTGGAGATGGGCGTCATACTCCATAAAGTGGAGGGTGAAGGAAAATGAGGAGGACCCGCCAAGCATAGGAATGGCACAGGATTGGTCAATGTTGTCCAGAGTCACTGTGAGTCAGTGTTTATTTGATGGCAGTTAACAGCAATAGCAACATAATGAGATGTTGTAAGGATGATTGAGTTCATTGTAAGTATTTGTGCCCATCCAGTTATAGTTTGGTAGTGAACTCCATGTCAAATCTCAGTGGTATAATACAACAAAAGTATATTTTTCACTCCTGCAGAGTCTGATGGGGGTTGGGCACCCCACCAGGGACTCAGTCATCCATAGTCTCATTTTATCAAGCACCTTAATAAACAAGAAAAGTAACCGAGGAGAGCTCTGTTTTGCTCTGCAATGCCTCATGCTGGAAAAGACATGAGGATATCACTAGGATATCACGTTCCCCAGGAGTCTGTTGGCCAGAATTAGTCGTGTGGGCCTAATGTAATTGCAAAGGAGCCTGGTAAATGTAGGAAAGAATTTTGAGTGTTTGGTGAACAGCACTGTCTCTGGACACTGTTTACTAAGGGCTTGTTAATTACAAAAGAAGGGCTATTAAAATGCCTATGTAAAAAATGTATTGATCGTTTAATCTTGTATGTGATTAGTGTTCATTATTTACTATACTGTCAATTAGAAATGTTTATCACTTTTTATTCTTTTGTGTTTTTCCATTTGTTTTGCTGAGTATCCATGGTATAGACCTTCCTGACAGGTGTCCATGGATTAGCGGTACTATCTAACCCCAGGACTTTTCTTCCCGAGCTCTCACCCCTGTTCGGCAGCTCTGAGGACCTCTGGTGGGGCTGTGGGTGAGTGTTGGACTCTGCTAACCTCAAGGTTCACTAGCCATTTCATGGGAGAAGGACACGGTTGTCAGCTCACCGTCTCAAATAAGCTATATTTGAGTTGAACTTGACTTGATGGCAGTGAGTTTTGTTTTGATTTGGTTCTATCCCTGCAGCCATATTTGGAGTCTTGTTTTCTCCCACACTCTGAAAATTCACTGCCATGGAGTCCATGGTGACTCCTCCCAATCCTATTGGACAAGGTAGAACATTGCCATGAGTATCCAAGATTGTGACTCTTTTTTTTTTCCTCATCACTGCCCTGGTGGGAGTAGGAAGCCCAGCCTTGCTCTTGGAGAGATGCTGCTGGTTTGAACTGTCAACCCTGTGGGCTGCAGACCCACACCCAACCACAGCGCCACCAGGGCTCAGTGATTGTGACTCTTGATGGAAGTAGAAAGCCTCATCTTTCTCTTGTGGGGCAGGTGCTGGTTTCAAACTACCGACTTCCTGGCTAGCAGTTTAACACGTACACATGACACCACCAGGGTGCCTTCCCACTATCCCAAAGTAGGTTTTAATCTTTGTTGTTCCCCAGGAGATCTGAAGTGTAGTATATGCCTGTACTTAGCTTCATAGGTTCTAAGATCTGATCTCTTCAGACAAAGAACAATTAGGCCCTGTTTTCCTTTGTTAGAGTGTAGGCATGAGACTCTTTTAGCTCTTATGACCGGGGCACTTTGTCTTTCCGGTCTGACAAGCAGAACATGAGTTGCCTTAGCACATGTCCCCTCTGAAGGCACTCACAGTCTGTTTGGGCATATGGCACCTCTCTGTGGGTCTTTTCGCTTGCACTGACTCCACGACGCCAGGCAATGTCAGCTCTCTCTGGGGAACTTTAGACCCAAGCTGCCAGTGCGCCTCCTGGGGCCCCGCTTAGAGCCATTAGTGATGGCTGATTGCTCTCCAAGGCGGCTCTGCTAGAGACAGATGTCTTCACCTCCATGGGAAATTTCTAACCCAGTTTCTTATTTTGCACAGAACCTGATGGATCAAAGAGTGGAATATAGGTTAAATCCTAGGGGAAACTTTACCCAGCTTTCTAGTCCAGGGTCCAACAACAGAGAATGAATTCAAGCTATTTTTCTTTACTTACGTTCATCTTTGAGTTGTTTATTCTCAACTAGGTATACTAATTTCCTTTTAAAAGATTTGTCCTTATGATAACTGCCCTGGAGTCCATATGCTATAAAGATTGTGGACAAGTGAAGAAGCAGGAACTACCACAGATTAAATTTTTTATTTACAATTAAATTATTTACATTTCCTATTAATGACAGAGGATGGTGGACACGGAGGGCCTACCTTGATCAGTAATGTTCTTATTATTCTATCCAGAGAATGTATTCAAGTATCACTTGTGTAATGAAAAACTAGGTTAAGGAATAGCCTGAACAGTAACATAAATGTTCTGGATATAATGAAATACTCTGAATTGGACTAAGCCCTACAGACAAACTACAAAAACTTCTACTTTGGTGAATTTAAGAGAGAGGTTTTTCCTCTCGTTTTCTCTTGCCTTTGATCAATGGATACTTGATCATATCAAACAAGTTTTATCCAATTTGTGTCTTGACAGATGTGAAACTTGTTTTTCTGTTCTCTGGCGAGATGAGGAATCCCAGAAAGAATGGATCAGACTGCATTCTTCTAGTGATTGATACTACACAATTCTATTTCTGGAAACTGATTTGAAAATTGATGGTGTTCTGTGTTTGTTTGCACTTCAAAATAATTTTATCATCATTTGCTGAGCTCCCTAAAATACTCATATGGATGTCAAATCAAACTGCATTTCATTTATTCTTGGGATGCTGGCTGAGTTGGCATTTCAACCACTGTGATTCTTATCTGTACTTTTTCCTTACCCTAGTCTTCTATGAGTTAGAATCAACTGGAGAGCTGTGGGTTGGGTTAGTTCTAAGACAGAGTTCTGCGGTTTTCTATATATGGGTCCTGCATTTGTCTTAAATTTATTCCTGCTTTTAAAAAAAGTGTGCTGGTGTTGTGAATGCAACCTTTATCATGATGTTTCCCGAAAGATAATTGATGTGCATTAGTGGATTAATTAATTGATTTATTTATGAGTTCTTTCAACATGAAAGACTATGAATCGGAAGGTATGAATAGGAAGCTGTTTATTTTGCGTGGTTATTTTAAGTCAGGTTGAATGGAATTTTCTTATTAATCTTAATGGCTTTGGGGTTATGAAGCATACTGGTCTTTGTGATGACTTGGAGCCCACATTTGAGGCAATAATGGTGGTGATTTTAAAACATGTCCGAAATCCTTTGCTACACCTTTCATAAAAAGCTCCAGGAGCCATCGGTGATGGCTGACTGTTCCTCAAAGCCTCTCAAGTAGAAACCGATGTCTTTGAGGCTCGAGTCTCTCCTCTTAAATCAGGCTGACCTCAGAAAACTTGTGGGGATCAATGGGATCCCATAGAAATGACAAGTGTAACTTTGGTCGGTAGATCATAAATGGTTGCCATTGGGATCGGGATACCCATTCTGGAGGGATCCATGTACCATATGATCATTACAAGTGACTACCATGCTGGAGAGGCCACATGCAATCTTTTTTTTTTTTTTTGACAACCCAACTGAGTTACCAACAAGCAGCATGAACAGCAGCCAGATGAGTGAGGCACCCTGGCCATCTGGCTCAGTCAAGTCTTAAAGTCTTAAAGAGGGCAATAGCCACAGTCAACATTTGAATGCAACCATCAGACACCCAACTCCCCACCCTCCATCTGAATGAGAACTAAATTCTTGAATGCCTAACCCACAAATTCATGAAGAAAATAAGAAGGGTTGTTTTGGATTAACTTGTTAAAATGTGCTAATAGTAAGAAGGAGAGCAATCTCCTTTTCTACCTCTCATCAGATTTGACCAGCTGTTAAGAAGTAACTATAAAAAATAACAATAATGCAAGTCCTCCTGGCCTTAGTGGAAATGTATCTCTAGGTTCTCTTTCATGTAACATATTGGCTATTTATACTGTGTATCTAAGTAACAATGAACCCTAAATTCTCAGCGGATAAATGCCAAGAAGGTTAATTTTTCACTCACACAATGTTCTCTGAGTCTAGGTGACTCCCATGAGCAACTGACCTCCATGTGGTGATTCCGTGTTTAAGACTGATGGAAGTTCCATCACTCTATTGTGGCAGCATCTGAGACACAGGACCTCCTCAGTTGATGAGGCAGGAAAGCAATATACTTGAATATCTCTCACTGGTGCTTAAATTTCTTTATGTAAAAGGGAGATAGTATTGGCTGAACCCTGGTGGTGTAGTGGTTGTGCATGGAACTGTGGCTCACTGGGTTAGAGGTTCAAATCCAGCAGCAAGGGTGGGCCTCCTACTCCCACCACCAGAGGTGATGCCAAAAAAAAAAAAAAAGGAGATAATATCAAGAATTTGTTTTTAATTTGGACTCTCTACAAAAGCAATATCTGTTTAGCTTAGGTTTAGTATATGTATATATGTGTATGTATGTGTGTATATTTGTGTGTATATCTATCTGTGTGTATATATAGTAGATCATACAGTTGAAGAAAAGGGAAAGTTTCAAATCTATGAGTCAGATGGGCTGGAGATTTCTGTTGACTTGAGTAGCTGCAGGTACTGATGAGGCCAAGATTGGCAGGAAGATGACAGGCTTGTGTCTGCAGAGACTAGTGAATCCATGGTTGGTAGATATAGAGGACGTGGCAGACTGCAGAGGATGCTCGGGATATAAAAGTAATTTGGCTCAAATCAAAAGAGTTGGAGGATGGAGGATGAGCTAGATTCAGAATCCTGACCCAGTCAAAAAGCAAGTAAGCTTTTCCATAGAGTTCACTTATATGGGAAGCAGGCAGGTCACACCTGCAATAAAACTTTCTTTCAAATGATTGAATCAGGGTTGTCATCTGAAGGTGTTGCCCCCTACACTAATGTACTTACACTGGATCGGTTGCTCGGAGAAGATTCACTTGTGGAGGTAATTATATTGTGTTAAATCACAGCACGAGGGTCACTAGGTTCTAACTGCCAAACCATTGATAATGCTGATGCAGTCATGTTGAAACCAAACCTTACCTACCAGAACTTGTCATACAGCTCCAACTGCTTTCAAGGAGAAAAGAAAAAGTGTAATCTTTCCTTATGTCCAGATGAAGTGGTGGAGTATATGTGAGGAAGCTCTAGTAGGCTTCTTCTACTTACTGTGTGAATCCATTATGCTAGCAAAGTTTTATAAAGTCCTTGCTGGCTTACTGAAATGAGTAGATTCAATTTTACCGAATACTTTTCTATCTAGAGATGATTGTATGCCTTTCTCCTTTCATGTACAGCCATTCAGATATTGAGCCCATTCTTGGATTCCTAGTATATATGCTACTTGAATATGTTGTATCATTTTAACTAAAAACTGATAAATGTAAAAAAATATTTACTAAAAATACCCCCATTTTAAAATATGGTTGGCCTAGAGGTAGGAGTGTGTGTGTGTGTGTGTGTGTGTGTGTGTGTGAGAGAGAGAGAGAGAGAGAGAGAGAGAGAGAGAGAACGTATTCTGTCAGAGGATTAGCTCCGTGCTATTTAAATTCATAATATGAGTTGGGAAACTCCACTTTTTGCAACATTCTGGAATAATACGTACAACATAGGAATTATTTTTTTCTTTAAAATTTGAGCAAAGTTATCCATAAAAGGCTTTATTCTTGTAGTACTTGTTGTAGTTAGATGCTATCAAGTGCGTTCCAACTCACATCACTCCCAGGATCAATAGGAGGAAAGATTTCCTAGTGTAGTACCATCTTCATCATCTTTCCTATGCTTAAGCTGATTGTTGTAGCTACTGTGTAGACCCATCTCCTACATTTTGCAGGCCTTCTACTTTAAGACGCCTGATGTACTTCTCTAGGGACTAGTCCCTTCTAATGTCCCAAGGACCTAAGACAGATTCTTGTCATCCCCACTTCTAAAGAGTTTTGTCTGTACCTCTTCCAAGGCAGATGTATTCATCTTGTTCCTTAGTGCTATATTCAATATTCATCACTAGTATCATCATTCAAATGCATCCATTCTTCCCATTTTCCTTATTCATTGCCCAGCTTTCACATGCATATGAGCCAGTTCAGGTGCCTCTTTGTCTTTGTGGGATCACACTTTGCAGAGGCCTTTGCAGGGAATTTGTTGAATGCAATATATCTTTTGATTTCTTGGCTGCTACTTCCATGGACATTGATGGTGGAGCCGAGAAAAACCAAATCATTGCCACATTTTCATCTTTTCTCTTTTTATCATGATGATCCTTATTCATCAAGCAGTGAGGATTTTTGTTTTCTTTATGTGGAGATGTACCGAAGGTTGTAGCCTTTGATCTTAATCAGAGATTGCTTCAAGTCTTCTTCATTGTCAACCACCAAGATTGTGCCACTTGTATATCACAAACTATGAATAATACTTCCTCTTCTCCTGGGTATGCGTGATCCTTCCGATGGCCCAGCTTCTTGGACTGTCTGCTCAGCATACAAATTGAAATACAATGATGAAAAGTAACAGTAAGGAAGAATTATTGAGAACAATGAGGGCAACAAATGTACAGATGTGCTTGACACAATGGATGGATGTATGGATTGTGATAAGAGTCCTCAATAAAATGATTTTTTAAAGGATGAATGAATAACTTTTGGTTTTACTCTGACATTAGTTTATTTAGATTTTTTTCTTCTGTGAACCCAGAAATACAGAAGTGCACAAGTATTGTCAATAATATTCATACATTTCCAAATCATCCACTTGATCAGAACTTTAACATTGACTAGCAAAAATTGTCCATCACAGCCTGGTATGATGCTGTATAATTCCCCCATCTTCTACTATGTCATTCTTCTGCTTCAGAATTTTGGTTGTTAGTGTTTTATCCATGTCAGCAATTTGTTTTATTGAATATGACACACATACACACACAAACACACACTTGCACAAAGGAGAGAATTCATGGATTTAGTTATCAAATCTAGTGTTTGTCTGCATTTTTTCTTCCTTGTAAAATTTCCTCCCTTTCCTGGAAGAACCTTTATTTCATTGGCAGGCTCTTCCTCTGATTCCTCAAAGTGAACCCTTGCTTTTGAACTCCCACATCTTTTCATATGTCTGATGGCGTCTTTCTGTTTGTTCATCTAGAAGCCAGGACCCTGACTACCAGGGAGCCTTAAGGAGGGGGCCAGAAGGAGGTAGAAAAGGAGGTGGAGATTTGCTGATATTTTTCTTACCAGCTCAGGAATCAGGTAGCCAGGACTTAGCCAGAGCTAGGGATTGTAGGGAGCCGCACCATCCCCGAAGAAGTTCCTATCTGCATTTAATGTTGACTGAGACATAGTCCCTATCTTAGTTATCTACAGCTGTTATAGCAGAAATGCCACAAGTAGGTGGTTTTCAGAACATACATTTGCTTTATCACTGGTTAGAAGGCCAGAAGTCAGAATTTGAGAGCACCAGGGAACATTCTCTCACTGTGTCTGCTCTGAGGGGAGAAAGTGGACTAAACTTTGATAATCCTGGTGCTCCTCCATTCCTGGCTGATCTTCATTTGGTTTCTGTCTCTTACCCCTTTGTGCTTAATACTCACAGTGTCTAATGTATGCTTTTTGTATTATAAGTGGTTAGGTTTATGACACTCCCTACACTGCTAGGACCTCAGGGGCATAACACAGGAATCTCTGCTCTCAAGAGGCATTCCACCCACAGGGATGTTGTTACCTTGTGCCACCGAGTCAGTTCTGGCCCTCAGCGACTCTATGTACAACAGAAGGAAACGCTGCCCGCTCTTTCGCCATCCTCACACTGCTGGGGCCACTGTGCTGACCCATCTCCTTCAGGGTCTTTCCCCTTCCCTGTTCCTCTGCTTTAGCTAGCATGATGACCTTCTTTGGGGACTCGCCTCTTCTAATAACATGTTCAAAAATTTGGAGTCAGGTTTGTTTCTTGGCCCTGTACTGTCCTACTTCCATAAAGGAATGGACCAACCCATAATTTTGATAGATACAATGCAATGCATGACACCCCTCTTCACCTCTTCTTGGCCAAGTCCCATGACTAGGGTCTATATGCCTATACAATTTGTATGAAACCATTTCTTGTCAAGAGCAGGCTAAGAGTCTGCCGTAACAACCAAGTCTGTGTGTGTATTCCCATTTCATGTACTTCTCCATCACCCTGATGGACCCCACTGTCTGAGGCAGGACCCTTCTTACTGTCTTTGGGCAAGATCACCAACTAGTTGAGCTCCTATGGTGGCTCCTGCCCCCAAATCTGAATGGTAAGTTAATACCTCTCACATATACCATGTGCCTAGGATGTGAGCAAAGCCCTGTCCATGTGACTCAATTATCTAATCCCTCTTTGTTGCCAGTCGAAAGGATGAACTGGGTAAGCTTCTATGTTTATCGGCAAAGTGCCCTTCTTGAACAACTAGGAACTAGTGCATTAGTCATAACTCCAAGTCTACTTTTTAGGCTTGGGTTCCCCTGCAGAAAAAACCTGAGACAATGCTTTTTTGGGGAATATGTTCCAGGGAGCAAAGAGGATGAAGGTATAAGTAAGGGAGAGAAGGGGAGAAAGAGAGAAAACAGAAAGAGCATGTTATAGAGTTGACTAATATGAGATTTGGGTTGCTTGTGCCATTTGAGAAACTATATGAAGTATCACTCAGAAGTACCTTGAGGGAAAAATCACATGAAGCATTTGTTTTTAGGCTCTAGTTTCCTTTTGGTTAAAGGTTGCTACTTGAGAAGGTAATCTCTCTGCACTATTGGGTGGTTTCTTGTGGGCATTTCAGGCCACCATATCAGAGAAAAACCCTGAAGCAAGAAGTACATACCTGCTAGTGGGGAAGCACCCACGCTCTCCTTGTGTGAAATTTGTAGAAGCCTGCGTGGCACCCAAGCCTCGGATGAGCTGTGAGGTGAGATTAAGAACTCTTGACACAGTAGGTGTCTGTGTCACTTGGCCTTGCATATACCCATCTCGGTGCTTCCTTTTCTTTTCATTCTCTCTGGAATGCTCTGAACGATAGGTATATGAACCCAACCATGTGTTTGCATTTCTAAAAACTTCTTTCTGCCACAGCAGAGAAAGCATTTCATCTCCCAGCTGAGAAGCATGGATGATTGACCAGTCTTCTGAGTAGACACAGGACATCTGGAGCAGGCCTTTGGGAGGGACGAGTCACTTCTTTATCTTTTTTGAGGCTCCTTGATATCTTTTAGATAGCAAAATATGATTTAGTTATCAGTCACTGATGTTGATTCTCTCTCAGCTACTTGGGTCTTCTCATCAACAGAATTGCTCCCAGATTCCATCGACTGTCAGGTTTCTGGATTTTCCTAGGTATTCATGGGCATTTTAGTGGAAGAAGGATGAGATGAAGTTATGGATCTTCTATCTAGCTGTCATTTAATTTGGAGCCAGGTTTGTTTCTTGGCCCTGCACTGTCCTACTTCCATAAAGGAATGGACTCACCTCCCATGTGAACTCCTCATTGTTCCAAAGGAGTTATTCATCCTCTCCCTAACTCAGCTGGCTCTTAAAGCCAGGATCCAAATTCAACCAACAACTCAGAATAGCTGCTTTGCTGGTAATTGTCTGAGATAAAAGCCACCTGCTCATGGGCACTTAGAGAGGAAAGAGTGTAGTACTCAAGCTGCATAATACTCAAGAATCTGAAAACATACACCCGGCTTAGTTCTGACTTGCAGAGAGCTGTGTAGCTGGGACCTTACACTTTGGTCCTCCAGTTAATAGCTTCCACTGAGCTGTTCAATGGCATGAACCCATCAGCCTTCAGGGAAGGAAATGCACTGTGTTTTGCTGAGGATGTTGAAGACATTATTTGTTAAGGGAACCAGAGGATAAATTACTTCATTCCTCTTTTGTATAAACTGAATAACTGGCTTGTTTTAATGTTTTGGACATTGAATTGACTAACTGATTGTGCTCTTCTTGGCTGGATGGTCAATGAATGACAAGCTTTAAAAACAGTTGGTCCAAGTGTCTGACAAGTCTTTGGGGTGTTGTCACATTCCTGACACCATCCTGTCCTCATTTTCTTATGCTTCATTCTCAACCTCTTACAAAATCTGCTTTCTAAGTATGATTGGAGCCTGCTATTTAGAGAATGTAGGAGATTATAAAGAAGAGCAGTCCTTATCATAAGAGATCATCAATATATTGATTTTTTAAAAAAATTGTGTGTCTTGGTGGTACAGGAGTTAAGTGCTCTGCAGGAGAAAAATGTGTCTGTCTGCTTTCAATTGGAAACTCCATGAGGAATTTCTACTCTGTCCTTTAGAGTCATCATATGTTGGAGTTGACAGCAGTCAACAGCAGTCAACAGCAGTTGGTTGGGGTCACACATTTAGATTCAACTTAATTTCTCTATCTGCACAAGTTTATGTATGTTTTTCTATCCAAATTCAGATGTCCTCAGAACTACTTCATGCCAATCCCCATCCCATAGGTAGTGAAAGCTGAAGCAGTCTTTATTTTTTATGCTAATTTCCAAGCCACTTTCTGTCTCTGGTTCTGTAATTTGTAGATGCTCACAGTTTGTGGGCACCATATCTTTCTTGAATGTTAATAGAGACTCCAGGCTCAGTGTCTGTGCTAGTGTCCAAGAGACACACCTCAACTCCAAGATCTTGTAGAGCTTGAGTTTCTTAAAGTTCAAATCACTTACCATTAAGTGGATTCTGACTCATGGAGATGGGCTGTTTATCAGAGTAGAACTGTGTGCTTAAAGGTACTTGATCTCATGATTTTTCAGAAGTAGATCACCAGGCCCTGCTTTTGGAGTGTCTCTGGTTGGACTAAAATATCCAACCTTCCAGTAAGCAGCAAAGTGAGTTAACCATGTGCAGTCATCAGGACCTTCTCCTAAAGATCTGGAGGTCATGGATTTTCCAGGAATGCAAAGAGCAGTAATCTTCCCTCATCTCAATGGTTTATTCATTCCTTTCCTTGTCTTCTTCTCTCTGCCATCCCCACACACTACGAGGGACTATCAGACTCCCCCCCCCCCCCAACTTCTTGACTGCTGAGAGTGAAGATGATTAGCATTTTAAGTAAATATGCAGAGTACCTGAATTTCCACAACAGGAGTAAGAAGACCAACCAACAAACCCAATTCTATGGTACTCAAGGGCCAACTACATATTTCCTGTATAGATGATATTCACCTATACAAATTCCGAGATGGGTTTGTTTTCATTTAACGATAGTCCGTGGTCATGTTTCCAAGGAAATATGCTGACATATCCATGGAAAATGACCTGTAGTGTTCAAAGTACAACTGTGTATGCTTACAGATGGGTAGAAAAAATATTGCTGGGACAAAGGTTAAGTGCTTCACTGCTAACCAAAACCACCCACAAGATCTGGAGAAGAAACCCCTGATCATCTGCTTCCATAAAGATTACAATCAAGAAATTCTACTAGGCAGAACTTCCCTGTCACATGAGTCAGAATCAACCTGATGCCACCCACCACCACCATTACCATCAACAGAAGCATAGGAAGGTTTGAAATATCATAACATTGTTTATAAGTATCTTTGAGAAGTGGGAACTTTCATCTTGTACTTCACACAATTTTGTATTGAGTATTTTTCATGACTATGTACTATTTTTATAGTAATGGTTAAAGGGTATTTCTCTTTTGGGTGAGAAAATGATAGCTCTCCAAGCATTTTGGTTAATAGGGGTTATGTGAGATTTTCTTTGGTCAACTCCATATATTATACCTGTGGCCAAAAAATAACTACTGTAGGTAGAAAAGTGAGATTAACATGACCAAGGACAAAGGGAAAATATGACAATTCCATAATTGGTTGTGGATGTGAGGCACTAAGGAGATAAATAGCTCATTGGAGGCAAGACATACATTCACTTCCTGTGAGACATGCTTGATGACAAGACACCTTGAGCTGCACTAGAGCCCTGGAGCTGAAGGAAGCACATGGAGACCTGCCATTACTGAGATGCTTACAATGCCACTGAATCCACAAGGCTTTCCACTCACGGGCTTGTGATTTTCTTGCATGTGGCATCATTGCATGGGTTTTATGCATCCGAAGAGGAATTTATAGATTAGTATCAAACATATGGACTACTAGACTTGATCTGGACTGGAATGCTTTCTCATTATTCAATTGTTCTTGTATCTAAAGCTCTTTCTTCTTTGGGGGGGCATCACTGCCCTCTGGTGGTCATGGGAGCTACCCAGCGCTGCTCCTGAAAGCCGCCGCTGGATTTGAACCGCCAAGCCCGCGGGCCTCGTTCCCGCACTCAACCACTTACGCCACCAGGGCTCAGCCCTAAAGCTCTTTTTTACACACATATAAGTCTCCTTGGATCTGTTTCTCTTGTCTACTTGGACTAACACAGTCAAGGATTACTAACTGAGGTTCCCCATGCAGTCCCAATCTGGGCTTGTTCTTCAGGATCTGTAGCTTGGAGAGTCTGGTGGATGTGTCGTTTAGGTCTCCTACACTGAGGAGCCCTGAGGTTGAAGGAGAAAAAGTGACTCCTTGACTCTGGCCCTGTGGTTTACACTTTCAGCCTATGGTTGTGTTGGGGTACATACAAAGGACTCTGTGACCAGGGAAATCCAAGAAGTCAGTACCAGCTGTTTCTTCTGATCATCCAGCCAGGGGAGCATGTGTGGACACCAACTGGAGGCTGGCTATCTTATCCCATAGCCTGGTTCATCTGTTGGGCCCAGAGTTTTCCCTCTTCCAAAGAATGTGATTACTTCAAAATGCATTTTAATTCCCTGGAGGTACTGATACAGTCATATTCCCAGGACTCACCCTAGATTGATTAAATCAGACTCTGCAGGCAAGTTAAAAATCCATTTTCCAATGAGTTGATACCACACGGTATCAATTCTTACCACCCGGTAAGAATTGGAGGGTTCAAGTTGTACTAGGCACCATTGATCTGGTGAGAGGTGGTTTTTATGTCAAGAGGAAGTGTATATCTAACTGCCCCCTGGATTCAGAATTTGATTTTGTCCCATGAGATATTACAGATATGCCTCAAGAAGATTTGACGAAATCCTCCTGTGATTAGGCTTCTTCCTCTCATGTTTGTGCCATCTCCATGAGAAGCATATGCCTATGCTAGCTGACTGGTCTCAGGATGACAGTTGCAGAACTGCACCAGTTAAGGTGCCCCTGGCAACCTAGATGGGAATAGAGCCCTCTGCTGAAATAAAAGTGAGTCCACCCGAGGCTGGATGAGCTCAGCTGACCCCCAAAACAAATGACTGTGATTTTAAATGACTAAGTTTTGGAGTGGCTCATTATACAGCAAACAGCTCACTGACACACCCAGGCAGCTTGTCATGTGCAGACCCAGAAATTCCAATGCAGTTGTTGCTGTTGTTACTGCGAATTGCCTGACAATCTGGCTGAGGCTCCTGGTGACCTTACGTCTAACAGAATGAAACACTGCTGGACCTGTGTCACGTTCATTGGGAGGCTCGACTTCATTGTTTCGTTATTTTGACTATTTGGTGAATCCATCACATTTTAAGTGCTTTCCAGCCAGATGGGCTCATGTGCCAACACAGTACAGGATAACATCCCACTGTAAGTCATAAGGTTTCTCCTTGCTGGTTCTTGGAAGGACGGGTTTCAGGGTCACTCTGAGTCAGAATGGAATTGATTGCAATGAGCTCGTTTTCTGTTTTGAGCCAGGAATAATTCTTTTTCCTTCTCTCATTATCCTCCTTCTTCAACTTGTTCCCCACCACCACCTCCAACCTCAGGAAGGCACCAGTGCGAGATCTTAGGAAAACATGAAGGTCAGGGTCACAGCTTTATTGTTTCGATTTGTAACACAGTCATAATACAAACATTGTCGGGGAACATTTACAAGAATAAATAAGATGGACTTGCAGGTGTAAAAAGATTACACTTCACTGTAATGTACAGTCAAAAAATATATCTGATATTCATTGACCTGACATTATTTACCTTCTGCTTTTTTTAAGCGAGAATTGGAAAGGAAAAGAAAAGAGAGAGAAAGAGAGGGAACATTGGAACATTGACAGCACAGTGCTGGCTTTTTAAAAAAAGTTGATTTGTTTTCTCTTCTTGCACGTGTTTTATCTATCAAACACCCAAACTGTACAAGAGCAGGCCATTGGGATTCATGGAGGAGGCTGCAAATGGTGTGGAGACTTTGGTCTCATGCAATGTCATCTGCCCAGTGGATGTGAGAGTGTCCACTTCCCTGGAGCTTAGTGAGAACCACATGATGGCCCTTTAGAGGCTGAAGATGGAGTCCAATAGCCACGGCATTGACAGAGACCCCGACTCTTTGCTTTTGATGGGATAGTAGAATGTAGGATGAAAGGAGAAGATAGGAAAGGGCTTTGGGGTCTGATTGCCAATATGGGTTAGAATGGATTAACCTGAGCTTGGGCAGGATCCATTCAGTGATGGATGTTGTAGGAATGACTACAGTCACGTATCAATCGAGTCACTGTGCTTTTGCAATCTGCTACAAATCTGCAGGCTCTCATGGGGAGTAGGGATCAAATAAAACTCTGATGACGATGAGCACAGTAAGCAAAGCCCTTACTGGTTCTGGCTGTCACTGGTGGTTCTGCTGCAATAAGGTCTGAATGATGACGACTCTCATCATAGACCCTGGAAACACAGCTCCTCTCTCAGGACCTGTTTGGTGACCACCAGCTTTGAGGAGTCCTGGGTATGTGCCCAGTGAAGCAAGTTAGTTTTCATTTTTTTTTCTTTTTAGCAAGTTGGCTTTCATGGTGGGGAGACTTGGGTAGGAGATCAGGGACCTTCTTGATATCCATCTATTTGCTTAGCTTAGCTTTGTGTTCTGCAAGTTCAAATAGACTGAAACGTGTTTCTAGCTGTCTGTCACTCCTCAGGGGTGGAAGAGATGTAAAGGGCCAATGGAAAGAGAAGCCCAATTCCTGCAAACTCCTGCAATGGAGTTCACTCAGAGCATGTTCTTCCTCACAGCTGTGAAGTTTCGTGCATTTGGTCCTACTTTTGTTCTTAGGAGGAACCTGGGGCGAATGCAGGCCTTTCTCTAATAACAGGAGACCTATAGTGGAGATGGGCATGAGTATTCTACCTGACCCTTCTGACGGCCAAGCCTACATGCTATGAGACCACTATTGTTTTCTGAGCTGCCAAACTCCCCCTGGGCTTTGACTTAAATAACGCCGTGGTGTATTGATCTCTCTGGGAGAGTCAGGAGCCAGGTGGGGCTCTGGATGTTTTTCAGAGCATCGCATAGATGGTCCACTGGGTGCTATTCATAAGCTGGAGTTCCTGCACAGAGATTCACTATGACAACTTTGGCAGAGTACTTCCCAGCCTTCTTCCCTCGAGCTCATGGTTTCTTCTCACTTGGGAGCCATGAGCTGCACGATTTACCCTGAACTCCAGACATTTACACCAAGACCTTCCTTCTACGAAAGCCCTCAGATCTGCATTCTCTAAACATTCTAAGGTTCAGGGTCAAATGCTACTACCCACAGCTGCTCTCAGATCCAGCACGAAGCCCTGGGTGATCCTCCCCCAACTAGTCTTCCTGGTAGGCCCTCTTACATTCTGGTTTCATCATGTCTCCTGGATCAGTTCCAGTGGACGTTGACCAAACTCCCTTGATGGCTTTGATGGCAGGCCTGAAGGCTACCCTGTTGGCTGCTGATCCCTCCTCTTGTGGACTCAACATTCATGGTTGGATGCCAGAGCATGCATGTGACTCATTGAATGAGCTTCCCTCACTTCTTCTGGAGGAGGGACGCCAGAAATGCTTTTTTTCTCTCCAACATAGCTGTACAGCCAGGGCCACACCTACCCACTTACCAACAAAGCAGGAGAAAGGCTGCCCCTGTGCCCTAGAAATCTCTGTTGTTCTGGTGAGGAACATAGCTATGACTTTTAAGCAGGTTAGAGGAACACAGAGCTGGGATGACCCCCACTTTTCACCACTGACCCCTTGCTATGGTTGAAATAGGATGTGATCTGAAAGGCAGTTTGCCTGCTAGGTCAAGCCAAGTGCCTGCATTTGATCATGTCTAGATTTGTGGACCCAGAGAAATCTCCAAGCAGGAGCCCTTGTGTGGGGGCCACATGATCAAGGCTAACTCCCAGGCCATCTGCTCTCCTTGGTTTCACTTTGCTTCATTCCCTGTTGGAGTTGGCTGTGATTTGGAGCTAGAATCAGAGGCTGAGATGGAGCTTAGATTGGTTTGCTAATTAGAAAGGCTTTGAGATTACATGACCATTCAGGTGACTGCTTTTCTGCAGCTCAGGTCAACCATTTGTCTACAGGGATCTTTCGCTAGCTGGGTCTGTTGACTTAACAGCAGTTCATTCATACTCATCCCTGGGATCACCCATGTCTTTTTTAGTATTCCTCTGGATTCAGTTGTGCTGATGGCTTGTCTGCCCAATCCAGGATTGGCTAGTCACAGCATAGTGGAAGAGTGGCTCTCTTTATTCTGTCCCAAGGCAACGAGATGCCAGGGACTCACCATTTCCTTCCATGCAGAGATGGCATGAGAAGTGCTTGGCTGTACCTCCCTGGTCCTCACTTCTGCTTTGGGGAACAGCCTCGCTAGACTGACACCTCGGTGCGCACTACAGGGCTTCACACCAGAGCCGAGGAAGTGTGCCTCCTGGTGAGAACACACAGCAGGAGCGAGGGTGGCAATGGAGAACAGGGGACAGACAATGAATAAACATGATGGGTTGGAGAGAAAATTCGCTTCTTTTACTTGGATGCTGAGATTTGCTTTAAGCATCACCTTGGCTCTTGGCGCTTCCAGTGAGTTTTCCCCAACCTGTCATCCTATTGTAGAAGTAATCATTTTTTTCCAGTAATCTGTTTTCTCTTGGTTCTGAATATCCCCGGTGACTCCTCTTTCCCTGACCCAAATCTTTTAACTAAAGACCCAGCTCTTGCCACTACACCCCATACCTCGTCAAAGGATAAGCGGGATTCACACAGTAATCTGTGCTTCCTGGAGCGTCTAGGGTCCTGCATGTTGTGGGAATCCCATGAAGTATGGGTAACCAAGGTAAAGGGAGGTGGCTTCCTGACCTCAAGAGCTCAGGTGAATTGTGGCCTCGTACTGCCTACAATAGCAACCATGTGGCTCCATTGGAATCCTCCCAATGTCTCTGCAGTTAGGAATTTGCTCAGTGAGGTGAGGTGATGGCAAACGCCTCCCACTCCGTTAGGCTTTTATGGGTTTAGCCTTCACAAAACTGCTTGGGTCAGTCCTCTGCATTCTTGTCCAGGTCAATGGGCCCCTGTGACTACCCAACTGGGAGAGGTGCAAGCTGAGGCTAGCCTCCCCGCCACAGAAGGATTTCCCTCGGGGAAGGTGAGCTGGTTTTCAGTTTCAGTCTGGCTTGAAGGCAGCATGACGAGGCACAGTGTCTCACAGGATGGGAAATGATTCCCTTGGGCTTATCCGGCTGGGACAATCAAAACCACAGGAGGGACTTTTAGGAGCTATTTGAAAAATGTATACAGTCCTATTTGAACACATCAGGCTATAATAGGAAGTGCAATGGCAATATTGCATGAATTATTAAACGTCAACATGAAACTGTAACTGTAAGCTCACCATTGTCTTCTTAGAATTTTACACAGATCTGCTGGATTACCTGTTTCGCCCTGGTCTCTGCTGCTATGGGCGACCCCACCTCCCCCCTGCCCCCATGGGAAAACCGTAGACACACGGTGGGAAAAGGCAGTCTTTTAAGTTAGACCACAGGCAGTTAAAATTCTTTATCACTCGTTCCCAAGCTATGTGACCATGGATAAGTGGTCTGCCTCTTCTGAGCCTCTGTTTCCTCATCAATAAAACCACAAGCACCTAGTGGAGGCCTTCAAATGAGCTCACGTGTCAGAGTCTCCAGCACAGGGTCCACAGATCCCATGTGAAAACAGTCCGCTGCTCAGGTCAGACCTGCAAAGAGCCAACAGCACAGGCAGGCTCATCCCTGCTCTCCTCAGAAAGGGAGCCCTGCTACTGCCAGTCAGAGGTTCAGAGGCCTTGGCTTCACACCAGACAGGGGAAAGGAAACCATGCTGAAGCTACCTTGGCCAGAGATGGATGGGAACTGGTGGTGGTGGCAGTTCCTAGTTTCTTGTGAACTTCTTCAATCTTCCCCCAAACAAGGCCCTTCCTGAGAGGAAGAGACCCACAGGGGTGGGGGGTCCCATGGCAGGTGAGGGCACTCTTTGGCCCTAGCACTGTCATTGGGCAAACCCAGAAAGCACAAATGCTATTTTCCACTGTAATGGGAAAGGATGTGCCCATCCAGTAACTGGCATGGGTAGGGGGTTATCTAAGGGGAGGTGATGTTTATATAGGAGTTCTCTGTGACTGGGACTGCATTTCAGGCAAATACTATCATTATTGCCATGCCTGACCCAAGAGAGGACACTCGAAGTTCAGCTACTTCATCTATCAACTGCGTTAAGATCTGGTCACTCCCTGCTTCGCTGGGAGGGTGGTTGGGTTGTAAGAAGAGTAGAGGCGTGGTGAACTGGAGGATCATCCCTACCCCTGGCTGGGCTCCCTTCTCATCATGGACTGAGATTTAAAAAATAAGTTTGCGTCTTCCCCAAAATCACATTTTAAATCCTTTGCATTCGCAATAATAGAAACCACTGTCATGTTTGCGTATCAGTGATTTCACCTCGCCTGATCAGGAGCAGTCCCAGGATTGAAGTTAAAGTGATCCCCCTCCTTCATCATATCTAGAGGAGGGACCTCCACAGTTTAAGAGTTCACAGCAGGACGAGTCGCCATGCCACAGGCTCCTTGGAGGAGAGGGAGCTGGCCTTGGAACTGAGCTGTCCCTTAGAACTGAGGGAGGAAATCCAGCAGGGTTGGTGGTGACCAGGTCCTGGGGACCCACTCCAAGACACCTGGGCAGGGGCTCCTCAAAAGGAACAGAGCAAACGAATGGCCTTCTTGCACCTGCCTTCTCTTTGAGACACTGCCTTTGAACCTTCAGAGTGCGGGCTGGTCCTTGATGGAGTCTGCTGTCCAGACCCGGCTCCAGAGCTCCCCCTACAGACACCTGTCATGCTCTGTTCAGAGTGGGCCAGCAGCCTGGGTAACCACTCCACTCCAGGGTAGTGCAGAGAGTGTGGGCTGCTCACAGATGCCGAGGCTCACGCTCCACACTGAATGCTGCAACCAGAACAACATCCCGAGCAGACAGATAGAGGGAGGTGATCTTCAAAAGCACATGCTGAAGGGCAGGCTTGTGCAGTGTCTGATGAAAGGAAAAGGGACCACCCCACGGGCCCTATTGGGGCCTTCTCCAACATTCAGCTGCACACATCACCCCAACGCTCCCCTGCCTCTGAGTTGCCTACAGGGCAAAGCCTTCACTGCTCAGCTGGGCACTCAGCTCCTGACCTGGGCGTGGGTCCCACCGCTGCACCTGTGCGCTGTCCTCCAGCTGGGTTGACCTCTTACCATTCTCCCCTCGTCCAGTTGTCCACACCTCATTGCCGCTGCGTACTGACTGCTTGGTCTGCCCTTCCTCTCCTTCCTTCTCCTACTTGTTAAGCCCCAGCTGGACTGGCCATCACTTCCCAGGTGGAGCCCTAGGCAGTTAGTTTCTTGTTCCTCTTGGCTCACAGAACACGCCTACGGCCACCAGCCTAAAGCTGTCCTTCCATTTGTCTGTCTCCGGTAGTAGACTCGGAGGGCAAAGATGGTATCCTATTGAATTCTGTGCTCCCCAAGCCCTGTCTGAGGCTAGACACATCTGCAAGATGGAGCTTTCTAGATTCTAGCCCACCCTGAGTCTGTCAGATATTGGGCCTCGGCGCTGGCTAGAGACCAAGGTAGAGAGAGCATCCCTAGCTGGCAGGCGTCACAGCTTGAGGGAACAAGGGGATTGTTTTCACAGGGCTGAGAAATTAGATGAGACTCGATTTCCTGGAGAGTGGGAAACGAGTTACTAAAATATATCTGAGATGCTGGGCGTCCCAGAAGAACTAACATCCGAAAGAATCAAATTGCCTTCCATGGGGCTCTTTGCTCTGAAGTCTCTGGTCTTATGGTCCCTCTGTGTGGGTCACACAGTGGTGTGACCGATGAAGAAGGAGGATCAAGGAGCACAGGAGTTTGGGCCACATCAACTGTCTGCTGTCCTCTTCCCCCAGTCCACCCCCAGAGTATCTTGGTGTAAAGCATGTTAGTGTGGGTTGTCTCACTTCGTAAAATGAGGGTGACAGTGACTGGTGGCTCGCCCAGGCAAGCTTCTAAGGATCCTGTGTGATATCACATAGGAAATGCCAAGATCAATCCCTAGCACCCAGTAGGTGCATCCCGATGTGGGTTCCCTCTCATTGACTCGCCCATATGTCAGGCAAGACCCACTTCCTCCAGCCTCATCCCCTTCGACCATCATGGCCTTCGTTAAGATGGCAGGTGTGTGTTTTGGTTAGTTTGCTTGTTTGTTTTTTTCCTCAAGGGAGGAGTTTAAATTTGGAGTTCCAAAATGATACCCAAAACTGGTGATTCATCTGCCCAGGGAGCCAAAGGAGCCTTTTAGATTAGCCTAATTCTGCTCTGCTCAGCGGCTGAGCTGCAGTGTGTGTGTGTGTGTGTGGGGGGGGGGGCGGTGTAGACGTGGCTCTGAAGGACATTGCCAGCAGATGTAACAGGCTCAAGATTTGGCATCTTGCTACATATTTAAACTGTCCCACACCCTTTCTTCCTCTTTTCCTTCATGTTTTCTTTTTCGAAGAGAAGAGACTATGCCATCTCATTCCCCCAAAGAATGCTTCTTCCCACAGATGCTTTGGAACAATAATCAGGTCTTATGTTGTTCCTCCCTCACAAAGGGAGTCACCACCCAGCCACCCAGGGGAGCATCGTGTGGTTCACCGAGAGCTCAGTGCCTGGATGTGGTCCCTCTTCACAGAGGCAAGGGACAGCAGGGAAGTTCCCAGTTGCCTCAGCCCCTTCCCACTGGCCACCAAAGCACAGAAAACCTTCATCTGAGAGTGTGGTGGCCAGTGGTTGGCCAGTGAGTGACAGCAGGTCAAGGCCCAGGCAGGGGTGGGGATGGGGTTGAGGGTTGGGTATAGAATGGCACTGGGCCAAGCTCCATGCAGGGTGGGTGTGGGCCATGGTAAGGATGGGGTCCCTCCTTTGGCCTAGGGAGCATCCTGAGGCCAGACTGAGCCAAACTGCAGGTGTCGGGTCCAGAGGTCCTTTATGAAGATGGAAGTGGACAGCAGACCAGTGACCCAAGAGCCCTGATGGTATCCATGACAGCATGAAGGTGTGGAGCCTGGCCCTTATGCTCCCCAGGGGAGGCCAGACGGGGAAGTGCTGCTGTCTCCATGGCCAACACCAGTGCAGCCCGCTTGCCAGGAGACCCACAAACTCGAAGAAAACAAAAGCAAGAGGTCCAGAACCAAGCAGCCAGGGGCCTGGCATATGGGAACCCGTCTGCCAGGGCCCGTGGTAGCTGGTGGGGTGTTTGAAGGGAAACCCGGGCCTCTCAGATCAGCCTCACCCACAGCTGCAGGAGACCCCTCTGGAGGAGTGGAGTCCACTGTGCAGCGTGAAGCCACTAGTCGTCTCCATGGAGTTAGGCAGAGGTGCTGAAGCTTAGCCCCTGGGCCCTGTCCCTGCCAGTCACAGAAAAGTGGATGTGGTCCCAGCAGGTTTCTTGTTCCGCCGGGCTAAAAGGAACTTAAATATTCCAGTGCCACCTCGTATACAAATTTATACTGTTCCTAAGAGGATGAGAGAGGAGAGGCAGAGAGGGAGAAAAGATGGAAGGGGAGAGAGAGAGAGAGAGAGAGAGAGAGAGAGAGAGAAATTGTGTTTACTTTAGAGAAACAGATATTTCAGAGAAAACTTTATCTATACCCACACTGTAAAGTCAACTCAAAATTGTCCATTTTTATCTTAATTAATCAAGATTTTTTTATCTTAATTAATCAAGATTAATTATTTTGATGTGGACAACCTTCAAAGCTCTGCCTGATGTCTGCTTCTTTCCAAGCTTTCTCAAATGTCCAATAGGGACAAATTCTCCCCAAGAACACCTCCCCCCAACTCCCAATCTTTTTAACAGCTTTGTCCACCAAGATTTCTCAAAGTATGATGTGACAACGAGTCCCCCAAAGCCCTTTAAAATGCAAGTTTGATGCCAGTAAAGTTGAGAGTGAGGGTCAAGATGTTGAGTCCCTGAACATCTTCCAGGGGTACAAGCTACTCTCAGAGCAGAGCCACCCTTGGAGTCAGTCTCTAAACCAGAGGTCCTCAAACTACGACCCATGGGCCACATGTGGTCTGCCAAGGACATTTATCTGGCCCGCTGGGTGTTTTTGCTGCCACTGCCTGACCTGCTTAGCAGCCAACTCCTTCTGGGCCTGCAGTGTATTTGTTCATAGTTTTTTATGTTTGTTTGTTTGAACTATAGTCCGGCCCTCCAATGGTCTGAGGGACAGTGAATTTGTCCCCTGTTAAAAAAGTGTGAGGACCCCTGCCCTAGACTCTTCTAGCAAAGGCCCTTGTGTTTGGGCTGTTTCCACCTGTTCACCATGGGTTATAACCTTGCAGCCTCATTACTCCCCGACTTCAAAACTTCACAGATATTAATCAAATTGAAAATACAAAGATATATTTCATGCTCTAATCCCACTCTCTCTTCCCTTCAATCTGAATGTGTAACCATTTCTCCAGTCATGAGTAGAAAGGGAAACTGAGCAGGGTGGATTTCCTGCAGGCACGGGACATCAATGGGGTTGGAAGGCAACAGGCAGGGCAGGTGATCCTGTCAGAGGGCTCAAGAAGCACCCCGAGGCAGCAGCATCCTCAGGCCGAGGGAACAGCGACCAGCCTGTGGCTGCGGCCAACCCGGCGCTGGGGCACTCACCAGGGTCTCCACCATGTTGGCTTTGTTGTTGCGCAGCGTCTTCACAATGTGGAACACGTCGATGATGTTCTGCTGCTGGATCATCTCACACACGCTGCAGATGGCACAGAACGTTCCACTGCGGCCGCCCCCGTTCCTGAACATGGAGCAAAGGCAGTGATTCAGAATCCTGAGCTGCTGGGGCCCTCCCACCTGCGAACCAACAGGGGGTGTCAGTGAGCGTCCTCCCTCAATGCTGGGGTCTGGAGGCCTTGCGTAGCTAAGGCATTTGTTTTCAAGGTAGCTTCAGAGGCTCACACTTTGGCCTCCTAGGGACCCTGATAGACTCTCCAATTTAGAGGAAACATTGACTTAAAGACACTTCAGTAGTAATGAGTGTGCATGTATGTGTGTGTAGTGGGTGGGTCTGGAAAATGTAAGGTGAGACGGTGGGAAAAGTGTTGACCTGACCTGAGTCCCATCTACATCATTCCCTTGGACAAGTCAACTCTTCTGAGAGGGCTCAAAGTCCCCACTCATATAATGAAGATGTTGGAATAAGTGACCTTTGAGAAGTCAGTGAGCTTGATGTTTCTCTTTGTTTCTAGTAGGGGTGTGACGGCCACCCAGGGCACTCTGGTCCAAACACTCAAAGAATGTGGGCATTGTGACAAGGATCCACAGGGGGTGTAGTGTGTGCATCCTTGCCCACAAGGAAGCTCTGAGTCTTCTTCCACATCTAATAGAAAGATTGGTCCTAGGGAATGCTCCCACTAGTCTTTCTCCTCCTTACTTAAGAATACCAAGGTCTGAGGAATCACTGCTAGTCTTGAACCTGCTGGCCCAAGTGAGAAGGATGGAAGTGGCTGGAGAGACTGCATCCTGAAATAACAGATTCCAGCATCCTTGTTTAAGCCAGATCCTTGTCATCGGGAGCACAGACACAGAGGGCTCTTGGGAATGTCATCCCTCCATTACTCCTCTCTCTTTAGCACCACAAGCCCTCTTCATGGAAACATACTTCAAAAGCTTTACAAAAAGTCCCTCTAGGAGTCTGTCTGATTTGGCACTCCTGGACGTGTGTGTGGGAGAGGGATGTGAATTTTTAAAAGGAATCTGTACAACTAAATCAGGCTGAACAACTAACACGTGATAAAGAGGAGAAAGATGCCTTTGGAAGGGATAATTCAGCCTGGGCTACCCCAAGAACTCCCCCAGGGGAAAACGTGAGTGGATATTGGAATCAGAGGGCAGTGAAATTCCAAAGGGAGTGGGTGGCTCTGTGTGGAAAGAGGATGAGAGATTATTATAAATCAGCTGCCCCTTTCAGAATATGGGCAAAACCAGCTTGGCCTGGCTTACGTGGGACACCTTACAGCGTGTCTCTGGACTCTGGTCTAAGATGTGGATGCTCTGGGGGAAAGAGGCCTGCTATTGGTGGTGACCCTTTAACTATGTGTGTATATGTAGTCTCCTTTGAGTGCTCTGATTTTCCCAACATGTGTGGGCATCACCAATCTGAGAGACAAGGTCAATAAGCTGGCCTTGGAAAAAAAACTGAACTCACTTCTGAGGTCAGTGGGAGGCTCCTAAGACCTCCACTAGCTCCAGAAATATTAATTCTGGACAATGTAAGAGTTTGGTTCAAACACTCTCCAACACACTGTTTTTGAAAGAAGGAAGCCTTGTCAATTACCCCTCTCCAAATTACTTTCAATTCTAAGAAGCAAAATGAATTCTGGTGAGTTACTTGTTCCATCAACCGCCCTTATAGCTATGAATCTGTTTTGGAAGTCAGATCTTCATAGAATCCTTCTCCATTGTCACTTAACATTCATAAAGTAGACTTTGTGATACTCTGGCTATTTGACTTTTGATGTTATAATACCATTTATATGGACTATTTTTATACTTTACAGTATAGATAATTACATGGATAATATTTGAGTGTTTGTGATCATAACACCTTCGATGCCTGTGGTGGTAAGAAAAATATGTCTGCCTTCTAAATAGTAGGTGCACAAACTCAACAAGGCCTACAAATGATCTAATTCAATATGATCTTATTCAATATCTAGTTCAATCATTGGAAAGATGAAGACACTGCTGCTGACGGCCACAATCATAGGAGTCCTGACCTCCCTGTTCTTACATAATGACATGTGGGCTGACTGGGTTCAGATCCCTAGCTCTTGATTATGTGGATTCTAAGATAAGTGGTAAATGCTCTGGGGCACCTACATCAATGGAGGTCTGAAAAGAGTTAGGCTTGAGCACATTGTGATCACTAGGAAGTTCCCAGGTCTCTCTACCTCCATTCATCCATCAGCAACTCTGAGCAGTGCCTTCTCCTCAGGCTCCATATCCTTTGCGGCAAAGCCATCATGAACGAGGCAGGCATGGAACAAAGGCTCTTTGGATGAGGCTTTCTATTCCTGTCAAGAGTCTCTGTTTCAAAAACTCACAGGACAAGCCTACCCTGTCCTAGAAGGTCACTTTGAGGTGGCATTGACTCGATGGCAGTGAGTTTGGTTTGGTTTTTGAGTGTGGGCTCGTAGACTTGGGTTCAAATTCTAGCTCCCCTTATACCAACCTGATCCCCAACCATCTCCAGGCCTCAGTTTCTTTAGAGGCAATGAGAATGATGCTACTACCCACCCCACTGATGGCATGACATGATTCAGGTAAAGGGGCTGGCATCAAGCTCAGTGAATAAATCCCCCCTCTTTTTTCTCCTTCTTCCCTCTCCTCCTCTTCTCCTGTCCCTTTCCCTCCCCCATCTTCCTGCTTCTCCTGTGGAGCCTGCTTGGTTCTGAGCTTTCTTGTGACGGTTGGGTGGTTGGGTCATATCATGTCTCCTAGTGGAGACTGAGGCTTCCTTCTTCCTCGGGAGAGTTGGGTACAGGTCTGCTTCCAGGTTCCCAGAAAAGCTACCAGCATTGGCATCAGCAACCTGTCTGAATCACAATGGTTCCAAGGCAACAATCCGGAATTCCCCTTACATCACATATTTGTCATCCCTCTGATGATACTCGCATTGGCATTTCACAAGGACATGGAGATCTGGTGTAGCAGGGATGCAGGTGATGTGGTGGTCAGTGGAATCCCCAAGGATGCTTCCCTGCCATCACGTTGTTGCCTTGGAGACACCTCTTTTGTACTCACAGGCAGTGGACCACGGTGCGTCCCTCCCTCCCATCATATTGTTCCTGCCACTTCTCCAGCCGTCGGACCACTTTGAGCAGAGAGCGCTTGGAGGGAGGTGTGTCCCGGTATGCTGGCCAGCCTATGTACTGGAGATGCTGGACTATGCGGTACCCATCCTGCGGCTGAGAACAGAGATGCTGTTAGGCACCTGGAGATGCTTGGGGACTTGAGTCCTCCAGTTACCCAGGGGTTGTACTGAGCTTGACTGTAGGCAGACTGAATAGGATGAAAATGCTGTCATCAAAGGGAGCCACGCAAGCCATGGCCTTACCTGCCACCACACCTCACAGTTTCACCTGTCATGAGTGCCTTCACTCTTGCCTACCTGAAGCACTTTCTTAGGGAAGGGCTCTCTGGCTCTTCAGGGCAGGCAAAGCTTTTCCCTCTGTGAGGGTCAAGTCAGAGCTCGCCTCCCTTTCCCATTAGAGATCAGGAGGCAGGCATGGAGCGCTGCTTCACTTGAGCATCCAAAGGACATATTCCCAGCCCACTTCACATCACTGCAGTCAGATTATCCATCTGCCCCTCACCCACTCTGTATCTCTCTGGCTGGCTACTGAATTTCCTTTAAAAAGTCAATATTTTCACCCAGACCCTGGCCCAAAGCTGGCTGGATTCCATCAAGGACCCTATCAACTCATGCCCAAAGCATGTGGCACAAAAGGGGAGAAGGGAGTTCTGAAAAGTTGTGTCTACACAGTAGCAAGAGTGTCAGGAAACAGGCAGATGGTGTGCCAGGTTCCCTTCTTTGCATCTCCGTGTTTTGGAGTCATTCCTGGGCCTGGAGCTGGAATCAGCCCAGATATCACTTTCCCAAGGAAGCGATTCTTAGGAGAACAGCACACAGACATTGGGCCCGCCCGGAAGGGTTCCCCCACCCCCTCCCAGCAGCCTCCATCTATTTGGGAATCCACGGCACGGAAGTGGAGGCGGCCTACCCGAGCCATGTTGCAGATGCGGAATATTCGGTGGATGATGTCCTCATCGATGTCTGCAGAGACAAACTCCACCTGGATGGGCCCATAGCACCCGGAGGTCTTCTCGGGCCAGTACTGCATGCAGAGCTGGGGCAAGGAAAAAAGGGCAGAGGCACAGGTCAAAGAAAGGGGGAGACAGTCCCCTTGTTCTCCGCAGCATGCCTGGGCTGGTAAAGGCAGAATTTTGCATGGGGGCTCAGCCTCAGTACTCCAATGAGGAGCAGCCACCCACTCTTTTGTTTGTTGAAAGGCCAGGAAGCTTTCTGGACCTGTATTTCCTCCTCTATGAAATGGGGGAGAGAACATGGACCTTGAAGAGCTGTCATCAGACTGAAATAGAGCATTCTTAAGCAGGGGTGAATTTCAAAGCCAAGAGCAGGCCCTGGGAACTTTCTCTGTTCAAGACCCTCCTCCCCAATGATGCTGTTGGGAAAAAAAAAACCCACCTGCTGTTGTTTTCTGGACTTGGGGATTTGAAGCTGCAGTAGAGCGGAAAAGATGACTGACTGCTGTCCCTGAGTCTAAGACAGTGGTTCTGAGCCAGAGGTGGTTTTGTTCCCCAGGGTACATAGGCGATCTCTGGAACCCTGTTCTGGCTTTCACACCGAGAAGTTGCTACTGGCCTGTGGTGAGTTGAGTCCTGGGATATTGTGGACTACCTTATAGTAACAGTTATTATATTCCATGGGGCTGGCAGTATTGTTGCTATATGCCTTCAATTTGGCTCTGACTCATACGGGTCTGATGAATAGTGAAACACCACCCAGTCCCTCGCCATCCTCCCAATCGTTATGTTGGAGTTCCTTATTGTGTCTTGACGTATCAACGTACTCGCCTGAGAAGTTCCAGTAGAACATCACAGGTGGTCCCTTGGAGATATGGGTATCATCAGGAAGGAGTGGACATTGCATTGTCCCTGGTGCTAGGAAGCTGCAGGGTTAGAATTTGGGAGACCCCACTGGAGTATGTGGTAGGTGCTATGGTTCAGGGAGAAGCAAGGTGTGCCTCAAGTTCCTGCCCAGGTCTCAGAGCTGGCTCACACTGGGGCTTCTGGAGGTCACTACAGGCTGGCTGGAGATCAGGTATAAAGTGGGCCCTCTGTCTGGTCTTGAGGGCTCCCTAAGGGTTAGTGGAGGCTCCCACACTCACCAGGGCTCCTGAGAAGGGTGTGGAAGTGAGCCTCTCCTCAGAGTGGTCTGTATTGGCTTATGCCAAGCCTGCAGTCAAGGAGCTGGATGGACAGAGATGACCACAGAAACAGAGCGACCTCCCTACTAGCTAGCCTGGAGATAGGGCTCTCATGAGAGGCAGGGGTTGCTCTCCTCTTTGTTGGAAGAGAGTGACCCAGTCACCCTGATAAGTCATAAGAGATAACACATTCTTTCCTCCCCCCAGAACCAGTAGCAGAAGGGAGGAGCTGGGGGTGCCGAGGGAGGGCCCACATCAACCACTTGGTTCCAACTCAAAGTGACCCTATTGGACTGAGCAGGTCTGCCCTGGTGGGCTTCTGAGACTGTAAATCTTCACAGGAGGAAAAAGTTCCATCCGTCTCCTCTGGAGGGACAGGCAGATTTAAACCTCTGACCTTAAGGTTAGTGGCTCAATGCATAACCCAGGCCTCCCTCAAACCCTGGCTTTGTCATTGGTGTTGGGAAGTGCTAACAAGTGGCTTCAGACTCCTGGGGATCCCGGGCCACGGAACAGAACACAGCCCAGGTCTGGGCCTCCTCACAGCTGTTCCTGTGCTCAAGTCCTGGCTGTAGCCACTGCGTCTCGTTGCAGTCAGATTTCTTCTTCCCTACCTCTGGGTTTTGATCTTAGGATACCACCTGACATTCTGGTTGAACCCATTCTTTTTGGTACAGAGACTTGGTGTGTTCCTTCTGTCTTCTCTGACTGCTTCCATTACCATTCAATAGCTTGCCCATGTGTTTTTGTTGCTCAGTGCCCTCGAGTCGGTCCTGATCCACAGTGGCTCGATGCACAAAGGAACAAAGCACTGCCAGGTTCTCTGCCATCCTCACAACTGCCTTTCAATGCACTGACGAGGTCTGTTGCAGCAGATTTACCTGTCACCGCAGTTTGTTTTTTCTTTTTAAATCACTTTTATGGGCACTTCATCCACATATCCTACAATTCAATAGTTCAGCCATATCAAGAAGAGTTGTACAATCTTTCCCACAATCAATTTTAGAACATTTTCTTTTTCTCCATATGAACAGCTCCCCCCCCAAGCCATTTTATTTTATTTATTTTTTGGGGGGCATCATTGCTCTCTGGTGGGAGTGGGAGGCCCAGCCTTGCTCCTGGAGAGCTGCTGCTGGATTTGAACCGCCCAGCCAGTGGGCCACAGTCCCGCACTCAACCACTACACCACCAGGGCTCAGCCCCCAACCATTTTATTGGCACATAGTATACCGATTATACAATTCAACAGTTCGGTCATATCAAGGACTATTGGACAATCTTTACCGCATCAATTTAGAGCATTCCACCCCCACCTCCATTCTGATGACATCCCAATCTGTTCAGATGCTCCCTCCTACCTTCATTATTTGCTCTCTGAATCCCCTTTCCTTCCATGTCACCTACGCCACACCTGTGTTTCCTATATCCCCTTGTATCAGTTATTATCATTATGCATCTACTCCTGTGCTTCACAATTGGGAGACACAACTGAAAACAATTTAAAAAGTTTTCTAAGATGATAAGGATAAAATCATAATGGTACAAAGACAAAAATGCAAATAATGTGTTAGAAGGAAAAGACCCAAGCCACTCATCAACATTCCAAAAACCAAAGAAGAAATTTCTGCCATGAAATCAGTAAGAGATACTTGCACCCTGAGCAGATTCAGGTCGCATCTATAATGTTGTCAACTGGCCAGGTATTGAGTTCAGTCCATCATCATCAAGATGACAATGCTCTCTGCCTCATAGTGAGGCTGCTTGAGACTCCCTTGGGACTGGAACAGATCTGCCAGTGGCTCAGTCTGACCAGCTACTACTCTGCAAATGGAGTTTGGGCTCCCACCATTCTCCATAACCTTCCATCAATTAAGTGTTCATGGTTTTAACTCTGATGCTTGTATCCTCACTATATTTATATTTTGTATTTTTCATGGTTGAATCACATAAGCTGCTGTGTATCTGCCATGTGAACTTGGTTAATTCCTTGCTTTGATGGCACCTTGTTTGAGTACAATACTTTAAGATTCCAGACACAAATCTGATTGATAGCCAGGCACCATAATGTCACAGCAGATTTGATTATTGCTTCCCTGAGCACTGATTGCAAATCTAAATAAGACAAAATCTTTGACCACTTAAACCTTTTTTCCATTTATAATGAAGTTACCACTGGCTCAATTAAGGGTATTTTGTTCATCTTCACATTGACTTGTAATCCCTACTGAGGGTTATAATCCTTGATCTTCATCCCCAAGGGCTTCATGTTGTCCTCATTTTCAACAAGCAAATCTGTGTCATTTGTGTGGTGCGGGTTGTTGATAAGGTTTTCTCCAATGCTGTTACCACTGACTTTTTTAGATAGTCTAGCTTCTCTGCTCACTCAGGAAGACTAGGATCTAGTTGATAGCAAGGGTCCACGTGGTCAGGTTCTTGTATTTTTTAATGGTGAAGGCACAGTAGAACTTCCCCTGTGGGTTTGAGGGATTCTTTACAGAGTAGAACACTTCATCTTTCTCCCAAAGAGCAACCAGTGGTTGCAAAGTATTGACCTTGTGATTACAGCAGTCTAACTCATAACCCACCATCCCACGGAGGTGTTGAATGTGCTCACTAAATTCTAGGTAGGAGTGGTTAAGCATTACACAACTAGCTGAATGGATGCTGATTCAGACTTACCCTGATGTCCCTCAGAAGAAATGTCTGGCACTATTTGGCATGGTCACAGCTATGAAAACCCTATGGGGGAGTAGCTTGACTCTGCAACCCTGTGTTGCTGTAAGTCAGAATGAGTCTTAAGTCCACAGACTCCTTTTAGAAGGGAACCCACCTGTGCTCAGTACAAAAGATAGCGGCCATGACAATGGTCAAGGGAAAACCCCAAGGATAATTCCCATCATCCCTATCAGAGAGCAGAGGCGGGCATGCAAGTTTAACTCTCATCATGTCAACTGGCACCTTGTATCCCTGATGTCTCTCTCAGGGGTTAATTGAGCTCCTGGAAGATGTATTGATGGGTTAGTGAGGAGAAGCTGGTCACAGGGACCTCCGAGGCAGGACAGTCGTCTGCTGAGCTGTGCAGTAATGACAAACCCACAATTTGGACTTCATTTCTCTTTGCCATGGGCTCTTCCACCTCACAACCTTCACAGTAATGAGGGGCTGGGACAGAGAAGTTGGAGGCTGATCAGAGAAATAGGAATTAATCAGAAGTGCCCATTAAAAGGGAAAAAGGATGACTGCTATTATCACATGCATCGAATTTAGCCTTGTCAGAGTTTGGCTGGGATCCTGACGTGTGGTACATGGATCTGTGGCATCTGAGAAAGCCTATTACCCCCAATATTTTCAAGAATGCAGGAAATGAGGAATGATTTGTCTCTTGTAATAAGATTTCCAGACCAATTTCTCAAGCTAATAGGTTCGACTATGCCTCAAACAAAGCTCCTCTGTTTGGGGACACTTCTCTGCATTTGATTTTCCAGGTCATGCTCCCATAATGCCCAGAGGCTGGTGAAGGTTGCAGGGTCCTTCAGATGCTGAATGGGAACTAGGCTTCCACTCCACTACCCTCATTTGTGAGGCTGCAGCAGTGACTGCACGAGTGACATTCAGCCCAGAGATGTGCAGGCTGGAGAGGTAGCCGAGGTGCCAAAGATGATCAGGGTGTCGCCATGACTCCAGAGACCACACAGCCTCTAGCTGGGGGGAGTGGGGGAAAGATGAGGACAGCACCCTATGTTCTGTTCCCCAAGACTCTTTGCATCTCAGAAAAGAGCCTCCCCAACAAGAACTGTCAAGCTCAGTAGTGGCCTCATAAGTGGCATCCAAAGGGTCTGGTTGTGCTCCATGGGTAGCGTCATCTTGGTGGGCTAGCCAGTGCAGCAGATGGCAGGATGGTGCTGTGAACACTCCCTAAGTAAGGCTTGCCCTAAGTGCCCTGATTTCCAATCTTCCCTCAATCACTTTCAAACTGAATGACTTGGACAAGCCCTGACTTTCTAGACTTAAGTTATGGGTGGCTATGAATTTGGGGATGTCTCCTTTGACAGTAGTCAACAATTATTGATAAAAAATCGAACTCTCTGCCATGGAGGTGGAATCAATTTGGATTCAGGTGGTCCTCCAAAAATGGTCGTGACCATGCCTAGGCAGTGTGGGGGAGGACTCTTTAGAGCAAGTGCAATTGGGTTCTGTTTTGTTGTTTTTTAGTCCCCCCCTCCCCTACATCTAGGGAACTGGATGAATTTTTTTCTTTTAAGATAATACCCAATCCACTGCCTTTATGGAAAGCCCTAATTAGCCAGCCAGGGCTGGCAGAGATGGAGATGGCAGCTGCCTGCTCATGGGGTGTAGCCACTGGGTTTTCCCAAAGAAGGATCCAAACCATCAAAGAGGATGGATAGCAGCATAGTGTAAGCAGCAAAAAAGGTGCAAGGTGACTTGACAGGTTGTGTGATACCTCCCACATAAGTTGACCGCAGGGAGAACTCCGTCATAGGCTTTCTTGGCTCTGATGTTTACAGAAACAGGTCACCAGCCCTGTCTTTCTTCTCTGGTGCTACTGGGTGACTTTGAATTGGTTACCTTTAGATTGGCTGTTTAGGGCAAACTGTATGTGTCACCTAGAGATGTGACACCCCACCCCCCTGCTGCCTTCCACCACTATGCATTATGCCATCATCCTTCATTTTGTGATCTGATGGATGGCCAATCATTTGAAAGAGGGACTGCAGCCTGCACCCTATGTGGATGGAAGTTCTTGCAGACCTCATGCCTTCCACAAAGGTTTGGTCACCCTCTGTCCTCAGATTCTTGAGGCTTGGGCTAGCAGCCTGCTGTCCGGCCTGCAGATTTTGAATGCATCAGCCCTTATCATCATGTGCATCAGGAGAAACCTTCTGACCCACAGATTTGGGACTTTACAGCCTTCACAATTGCATGCGCAGTTTCCTAGAGATTGATATCTATCTAGATATTTGTGGATGCTCCGCTGGTTGTGCTCCTCTGGATAACACAGACTAAGACTCCCTCCACCACTTCCTAGAGATGCAGTAGACTCAGGACTGCCTGTTGGATACTCAGTGTGCATGAGTTTGGGGTAGAAAGGGATGGGGACCTGAACCTACAGCTGGGTAAGGTAGGGATGGAAGGAGGAGAGACAATCTGTGACCCAAGGAGCTAAACCATAGCACACATGTTTAAAGAAATCACGGGAGTGAGGACCGAAGCCTTCTTAAGGTCCTTGAAAACAGGCATCCAAGGAAGCTCCCATAGCCCTCTATGATGGACGATAGTTTCTTCCTTTGATGAAAACCTTGGCAACTTGCTACCTCCGGGATGCAGGTTCTGTACATGAGCCCCTGGAGCCAGGGAAGCATCAATTTTGGAATTGGGCTCTCACTTTCTATGCAGGATATATGGTGTGATGCCTGGCCAATGAATCTCAAGGGTAGCTCTCAGGAATCGCCACTGGGGCTTCTGGGTAGCTGTGATGTTGAACACTTTCAGCAGAGCTTCCAGACACAAGCAGACCTGGAGGAAAGACCTGGCAGTCTAGTTCCCTGAGTCAGCCAATGAAACTCTATGGATCACAATAGTCCCATTCCATTGGGCACAGGGTCACTGAGATGCATGGCAATCTCCCCTCTTGGCACACATATCCTACCCTTCCTTTCACAGCAGTAGGGAAGAGGTGTGATGGCCTGCTTCATGGAAGACTTCCCCACTGCAGAGACCCACAGATAGCAGCAGTGACCACAGCTAGAGGGGTCCAGTATGTGCTGACAGTGGAAAGGACCATGCTTCTCCCAGAAGGGCCAATAGCATTTGCTGTCAGAATGCATCAAGATAAGTGAACCTCCAGGAAGCCTGCACAGATAGCCTGGGCGTGCCTCACAGGCATCCTTCCCCCACATGGGCTCCAGCGCTCTCATGACTGTGAACAGATATCCTTTGGAGCTGTAACTGTTTACGGGAGTAGAATGCGCTGTTTTTCCCCTGTCGAGTCCCTGATGGCTTCAAACTGTCAAATTTGAGGATCACTGGCCAATGCATAACTGTTACACCAGCAGGGCTCCTCATTTGGGGCCTTTAGTGATGGCAAACCCAGTTCCTGACTTGATGGAAGGCATTTTCACCACCCCTGTCAAGGAGTCCTGGATGGGTTCTGTGACCTCGGATGAGTCCCTCTCTCTGCCTGGAAGCCAGCTTCTTGATATGTGAAATATGGTAGAAGTGGATCTGGATCAGATCCATGGTTTCCCTAGTGGGTCTTTAAAGTTAGTAGGTGGGGACATTCCAAAATGTCAATCCCAAGAGAGGCTGTGCTGTTGTCCTGGAGTGGAGGATGCCATATAGCCAACTCTGGGTTAAAAGCTGAGCATCTTGTGAAAGCTCTGCAAATGACCCATAGGCCAAAGTGCTCAAGGGGCAATTATGGGAAACACTAGCCAATTATTATGTCATAAGTACAGTTGGGGAGTGAAAACTTTCAAAACCAGTATCTCAATGGATGGAAGACATGGGAAGGACTGCAAGATGTTTGGAAAGTACCCCTGTTATATGTTTATGAATATTTTAGCCTACTAGTTAGTAGTCTCACAGTGTATCTTACTATGTCAATTTGCACGTTGCGATAATTTCTGGAAGCTATGCCATCTGAACTTCAAATGCCAGGGTCATCCAGGGTGCAACAGATTTTAAAGACTAGGAAGAAAAGCCTGGTAATCAACTTAGAAAAATTAACCAATCAATACCCTATGGGTGACAAAAGATAGTTGTCCAATACAAGTAGGCTCAAAAAATGAGACTTGTGAAGGCCTGACCATTAGCACGACTGGCCCAGCCTTGATCTGCCTTGGCATGGGCATGCTGGCAGAGGAATATGGAGGCCGCTTGAAAGAGCCACTCCTCCCTCCTCCAGGTGCCAAGGGCTGCTTTTCTGGTGCTCTCACTGTGTCACTGTTTATTTTCACAAGGCACCCAGCTGCTGCAGTGATGATATTTATATCAATAAGTGCTCTATTCATCTGCCGGTTTCAGGGGCTGCTTGCCAGCTGCGTATGGCAGCCAACCTCAGGGCACTTCTAAGCCTGATAGTTGTGTGTGTGTTTGCATTTAGAGAATCAGTTCTCCAAAGCTGTATCAACATCTGGGCCTGAGAGATCCTTCATGTACTTCGAACCCACCCTGGCAGGGGGAGCAATAGCAATGAGCATGACCCTTGCTTCTGTGTATGTGCAAGTGAGCGTCTAGGCAGCATCTTCTCTGAGCTCCAATTTTGCAAAAAGCAATGCTGGCGACAGGGACCAGCAGCAGATAGGCTGTCAGAGCCTCCACTTCACTCCCGGCTTCAGGGAGCAGATTTCATGGGTGGGTGCTTTCAGGCAAAGGAATGGGGTGAGGGTCACTTTGGGCTCTGGAACTCTGCAGGGGTCTTGGCTCTATGGGCCAGCTTCCATTGCTGGTCTTCGACATTGGAGCCACTGCCAATTCCTCTTTTCATCTCACACTCCATATGCAATCTGCCACGACCTGTTGTTGGTTCTCCCTTTAAGAAACAACCAGAATTCTCTCCATTGCCATCACCTGGTCCAGAGCTATCATGCCCCATGACCTGGATCCATCCAGCTGCTTCCTTTCTGGTCTGTCTGCTTCTGCTGTTAGGAATCATCATCCTTTTCTACATCGACAGTCTAGTCTCTAAAAAAGGAGCCAGAGGGGCCCTTGATGACAACGCCAAATCATGTCATTCCCTGCTCAAAACCATCCATTGGTTTTCTAGTCCTCTCAAAATAAAGCTCTTTCGTTCTTGCCAAGACCTTCAAGGCATCTATGATCTGGCATGCCATGTCTCCCACCTTTGAATGCTCCCCTGGCCCCAAGCTCTCTGTTCCAGTCACAGGGACCTCCTGGCCGGTCCTTAAATTGGCCAGTGTGCGCCTCACCCTGAGCCCTCATTTCTACTGCCGGGACCGTGTTTGTTGGAGACGACCCCTCTGCACATTTTCTCACCTCCTTGCAGTCGGTGCTGAAATGCTATTTTCCCAATGAGGTGGACTCCGACCTCCTAGAGAAGGTTGCAACCCATGCCCCAGCTCCACTACTCATAAGCCGGCCCTCTTATTCCTCCCTAGGCAGCAGGAAGCACACTGCAGATAGCAGGCTGGTTATTGCCAGCCTCCCCTCTTTAGAACCGCGGCGGTATTGGGAGTTGAGCATTTGGGGCTTTCTCAGCACCACGGATAGCTCCCAGCGAGCTGGCTTCTGCTCTGCAAACCCAGAGGCTGAATGGGTAACCAGGATCTCACCTGAGAGTCTCTGCTTCCCACACCCCGCACCCCCCAAGCTAACCCTCTCCTCTCCCAAATCTGTTCCTACCCATTTCCTTCTCTTCCTCCTGCCTCTCCATCTTGGACAACTCCACCCTGGACATCAAGAGACCTGGCCGCTATCCATTCACTTCTTATCACATCCCACAGCTGACTGCTCCCTGGCCTTTGCACACTTCATCTCTGGAAACACCTTCACCCCCAGGTCACTCCCTCCCCATTCCCTTGCCTCTGGCCGCTTCCCCTGTTCAGGTTGTCACCTTTATCTTTCCACACCTTTCCTGCATGCTCTTCCCCAACCGCCGGGCTTCCAGACTTGTCCTCTAGTCTTGCTCTGGTCCCTGGACTCAGTGCCTCATGGGAAATCTGGCCTTGCTCCACCCCAGCAGACTCTCTGGGCTCTCTCCTCCCTGGGCAGCGAACGCTTTCGAATCCAGCTTCTCAGAGCCCCTGGGGTTCCATCATAGTAGCAGGAATGAGAGACTCACTCAAGAGTACCACAAGGGGAACCCCCAGACCATCAACACCTTCGGCAACACAAGCAGTTCTTGATGACATGTGCTTCCAAGGGTTGGCTTTGCTGGAATCTTTTTCCTAAAGAGAGGATTCTGATGCTTCAACAATGGCAGCTTGAGACTTACTATGCTATAGAACTGGCCTGGCTCCTTAACTTGGCATGGGGCTGGGGAGGGGGGGGCGGCGCAGAGGGGGAGAACTGCAGGCAGTGCCCTGCTGCCTCTGATAGTCCCCCACCTTCTCCCCTTCTTTATAAGCCCAAGGCCCAGCCACAGGGATCCCAAAGCCGATCTCTGCGAACAAGCCTGCACATGCTCACCCCTCCTTGCCTTCGGCCCTGCTGTTCCCTCCGCCGCTTCCCTGTTGCCATATCCCTTCTTCAAGCCCAAAGTCACCTTGGTTTTGAAGTCTTCGCTCACCCTCTGGGCAGAATTAATTGCTCCCTGCTCCCGGCCAGCACAGCACTTTGCCGCTGACCTCTATTACAGCACGAGGTTGGCACCATTTGCTCATCTGTCTCGAGCCAGACTGTGGGCTCCAGGAAGGCTGGGACTCAGGCTCAGATGGTTCTTTTCTTCCTGGACAAGGCCCTCGTGAGGCTGGGCTCACATGGCACTGTGCTTGGTTACTCTGCCTCTTCCAAGGCAGGCAAAGGTCAGTCTTGCCTCCTCCAATGAAGAATGGTTGCCCAGCCAGTGGGTGTTGCCTCCAGGACTGTCCTGGGTCAGAGGCCGTCTGAGTATGGGGCAGGGGGGTGCTATGGGCACAGATGCTGGGGTGGGCAGGTCCAGAGTGAGTGAGGCATGGAGCCTGCCAGGATGGGAAAGCTGACCAGGAGGAAGCCAGAGTCAGAGGACAAAGGGTCTGAGGTTGGCTCCAGGATCTGCCAGTGCAGGTGGCATTGCGGAGGGGCAGGGCTGGTGAGAGTGGCAGTAGCATGTACAGGGTTGGGAAGGCGGACCATTGACTCTGCAGGCTCTATGTAACTTGGAACAAGACTCCAGGTAGTGCCTGGGGGGTAGAGTAAGTGAGTCTGGCCTTGAAGGGAGCTGGGAAAGCCCATAGGAAGGATGTGGAGGGCCTGAACCACAGGGCCAGGTGAGCAGCCAAGAGGGCAAGCTTGGGGTTCCCTTCTAGGTGGTCCCCACTGTCTTATGGAGGCCAATTGGGGCAGCACTGCCGTGGCCCTCAAGGGTACTCCACCCACATCTAGAGCACAGTTCCTCTGACACACCCGAGGCCACCCAGGGCAGTGACCAGCACTGCTCCTACCTGTGCAGCGTCCATCTCATTCAGCATCACCACAGACGAGCAGTTATAATCAAACACCAGCCTCCAGAAGTCCGCCACCGTGTTAGGGAGAGGGTGCTGGGTGACCACGAAGGCCGCGGGCTGCTTGTGGCTCTGACAAAGCAACAGCACAGGCTTGGTCACAAGCACACCGGACAGTGCCACTTTGCTGGGCAGGAGGCTGACTGGCTCTGCCCAACAGATGACATGAACCCCCCTCCCCACCCCTCACTGTCTTCCTCTCTCTGCAATCTGGCCCCCACTTCCCACAGTGGATCTGCATGCCTCCAAAGGAAGGCATTTCATTGGAAAAATGCCACTTGAGTGGAGCATCACCAAATAAATTATTTATGTCTTGGAACTCAGCAGACAAGAATCATTAGGATATGCAGTGCAAAGCTCCCCCTGCAGATGGACGACTCTGTCAGGCAAGGGACCTTCTCAATGCAAGGACTCCCCTGAGTCCCTGAGCCCACAGGGAGGGTGGAGACAGGCCTGATATGGCAGAGGGATCAATCCTGTCCCGAGACTGGGACCCCCTGGTTGGCCTAAGTAGCCACGGCAGCCTGTGAGGCAAGTGAGTCATGAAGCCTGCCCTTCTTTTTAAGTCAAGCAGACTGGAGTTCAAACCTTGGTATTGCCAGTTGGCAACTATGAGTCCTTGACCCATTTGCCCATTCATTCACTCACTCACTCAAGCATCCTGTAGAGAGTGTTGAGCATGGGTGCCCACAGGCTTGTGTGTGTGTTGAGCTAAACACTGACATGTTACGAGTTCTCTCCAAAGCTCAGGCTCTACTTCGGCAAAACAGGAATCATAGCCCCCAAAGGCTGGTTGCTGCCCAGACTCAACGAGATTGACATGGACAGATGTTGGCTAGGAAGAGCCAGACTCTTGAGCCCGTTGGCTGAGGGTACAGGCTCCCCTTAGTTCTCCATCTTTGGCAGCCAACATTTCAGCCAGCATACAAAAGACACTTCGTGTCAGCCCAGCTTTCAGTCCCATTGTACAGAAGGGAAAACGGAGGCCCGGAGGAAACAGTGCATGTGCATCTAGACTACATCACACTGCCCAGCGAGCAGGCATTGGAGGGACTGGGGGAGCTTCTTCCATTCTCAGAGTGCTCTGTGAAGCCCAAGAAACACCCCAGGGTATGCACCAACTGCCTTTGGAGAGAGTTCCCATGGGACTCCAGGCAGTTCATAGTGGAGCCACAAGCCAATGGGAATATGGAAATGGAAACCAGGGAGGGGGTTGGGGTGGGGAGGAGAGAGACGCTTGTCCACCTAGACCAAGAGCAGACCCTGGCAAAAGGTAGGGGTTTGCCTGGGACTGGGGATGTTGCTCTTCATGTGCTGGGCCTTGTCCTCTGAACATTGTCTCCTCTCCAGTGGGATGGTGAAGGGAGCCTGCAGGACAGGCCACCCGGTTTCTGCAAAAATTTACTCTCTTAATGCAGAAAGCATGGTCTTTCTACCATTTCCAGGCATGGCCACCATTTGTGGTATTCAGAGTCCACAGAATTGAGGTTCGGGGCCTTGGATCCATCCTTTCTGTGCTACTTGACCTTGGGCAAATCCTGGAAATACATACGACACCCTCAGTGTCTCATCTGGAAAAATGGGGATCATAATAGCCAAATGCAAAATGAGACCAGATAAGTCCAAAGCCTGACCTGGCACCCCCCCTCCACCCCCCAATGCTGGTTTTCATTCCCTTCTCCCTGTCTCTGTGATAAATGCTTTATTAGGCCAGCATGCCCGACAGAGCCTTATCTGAAAATATGTTCAAGATCCGTGCTCCTGCCGGGTTTCAGGGATCAGCTGGCAATCCATTTCATGGATAACATCATCCTTTACCAGGGGAAACATTAAAAATTAACCCAGAGGACTTCATATTTTTCTGCTAGGAGCAAAGCTGCTATGGTTACCAGAAAATGCACAGACTGTGCTGGAATACAGATCAGGACTTTTTACTTATTTATTTATTTGTGTGGGAAAGGCAAAGGGACCCCCGTGAAGGCTCACAGGAGAAATGCCCTGTGCACAAAGAGAATACAATCAACACCCGGACTTGACAGAAGGCATCTGACTGCAGGCGGCCTCTAAGGAGAGGTCTGATCCTTGCTTGGTCACAGAAGGCAGAGAAGGGGAGTTGGGACAAAAGGAAGACAGAGCCAGGAGACAGAGCCAGGTGGGTGCATTTTCCACCCCCATCGCCTCTCCCTTCTCCTTCATATAGGTACACACACACACACACACACACACACATTCTTTCTCTCTTTCTATTGATCTCGACATACTCTGAGCGAACGCCAATTGTGTCTTCCCACTTCTGGAGATTGAATATGACTAAAACAGGACTCCTCATTTCTGGGCCCTGTGCCAGAGTTTCATGGAGGGCTATCTAGGCCATGCTTCTTGTGTCCTCTCTGTCTTTCAATCCCAAGAGCTGTGGGGAGAAAGCTCAGGAGAAACAGAGGCCAGAGAGGTCGCTGATCTTGGCCCCAGAAGAGAGCACTCATGTCTCTGAGGAGATGGACGAGCCATGGGAACTGGAATGACATGAGGTCAGGTGTGGAAGGGAGCATTTCTCTATTAGGCAACAGTGTTCTTACTGCTGAGTCAGGAGAAGAGGAGTCTGTGTCTGATAGGTCAACTACATGTGGGGAAGCCCAAGGAGTGAGTTCTAGCCTGTGATCCAGCAATCCTGGGTGTCTACACTGCCCCGAGCTCACTAGGTGGCCTTGAGCAAGTCTTCTTCCCTCTCGGCGTACCACCCTTTGATGTCAAGTATCTGGAAGAGATTACAGTGTTTAGCTACCCACATCCCTACATCCCTGAGGTAGAGGCATACTTAGTGGAAGTCACTGGTAGACCCAGGGGAGATAAACAGAAGTCAGGAACATGGATTTTCTGGGGCAGAGACATGACCTCAGCCCCATATGGGGAAGGGTAGAAGTGTTTTTATTGGACCACATGTGGAGGACAGGCTCCAGGTGAAGGAAAGGAGACACCACCCCTAACAGCAAAGGCTAGACTTCATGGGACCTTTGTTCTCTTCTCTCACCTGTCCAAGAGCCTGCACTGGGCACCCACTAGGCACCATCCAGGTTCTTTGGGGGAGTTCTCTGGGAACACCAACGGCAGACCCTGGCCTTTGCCATCCGTGTGTTGTCAGGGACCAGGTTGGGGCATGCTACAACAGATGTTTTCTGAACTGAACTTTCAGGCAAGAGGGGGCTGTGTGGGAGATGAGAGGGGGCCGTGGCAGACCTGTGGCCTCTTTTCATCTTTTTTTTTTTTCAGGTCTGTTTTGTGAACAAAGAAGATGGGAGCTCTGCTTGCATCCAGATTTGGACCAGGGCCTTTCGTGGGAGCAAAGTCCCCTGGGAGTGAGCTTAGAGAGCAGAATCAAATACAAGAGCAGGCTGATGACTGGAGGGGGCAATCAGGGTCTGGGAACCAGAAGCCTGTCCCCGGAATGCCAGCAGGGCTGTCCCCTGCCAGGGTTCTGCTTACATCCATCAATGCTGCATTGATGTAGTTGCTGGATTCTCCATCCACCGAGATGAGGAAGGGCAGGCAGCGGTCCAGAGGTAGGACATCCATACTCCGATTCTTATCATGGTTCCGGGGCAGGAGGCCAATGCTGCAGTCCTCGGGCCGGACCCGGGGGGTCACGATGTTGAGAGTCTATGAGACACAAGAATGGAGAGCAAGTCCTGCTCAGATGGCTGCTCTTGCACAAAGGATGCTGTGATTCTCGAAACTCAGCCTTAAGTCCCTTATCTCTGCACTCCCAGCTTGGCTTTCTGGTTCTTTCCCCAAGACTCCTGCCTAGATCTCCCTTCTCTTCTGCAGTCATAGCTGAAAGTCCCCTGTCAACCTTGGACAGGGATTGTGTAATACTTCCACCCCCAGAGGCATGGCAGTGGGAGCAGAGTGCCTACACACAGGCATACCCAGTTCCCAGGACTGGCCAATGATGTGAGTCCAGTTGTTCTACAACTTGACGTGTGCTCTATAAAGGTTGAGTGGTCAGGAAGTCACAGCATCAGTGCTGGGGATGGGTCATCCGTAATGAGTATGAAACCCCATTTGAAGCATCATGGAATGTAGGAAAATAGCTCTCCCTGCATTTCTTCCTGAGAGAAAGCTGTTTGAAGGTGGGAGCCTGCTTGGCTAAGCTTCTCAGAAGAGACAAGAGATCTGCACAGGCCAAGCTCTGATAGGTCTGGAAATTCACAGAGTAAGCTTGCAAGTTTACAGAGAAGGGTGAACTTCTCCAACAGAGCGGATGCTATGTGCTGCCACCCTGTATCCTGTTTCTTCACTCTTCCCTCACTCAACATTCTGGTTCTACGCCCAATCAACAAAGACTATTAGTTTGAAGGGCCACTAAGATATCAGCCTAGCTGGGCTATCTTTCCATGCAACTATGGACATAGCATTGTTTCCTATGCCTGACAAATTTTCAGGACCTGTTTCTCTTAGCATTTCCCTTGGGACAGAGCTCAAGTCTGGCTTTGCCTTCCCTAGTGATTTATCTCTGGTCTCTCAGACCAAAGCTACCACCATTGGGACTTGATGAGCCCCAAGCGATGGATGAGCTATGCCTGGGCTGTGTTCCAGAACGATACTTCTCTAAGTTCAGTGTGTGTACAACACCCTCACCCCCACCCCCCAGAGATCTCATTAAATTGCAGATTCTTATTCAACTGGAACCCCCAAGATCTGGCATTTCCCACAAGCTCCCAGGTGATTTTGATGCTGCCGGTCTCTGGTCTGCACATTGTACAGTGAGATCCTAGAACACATTCCAATTGTACAGGAGGTGCAGAGCCACTCTGTGCCCACCCGGGGATGGAGGAGCTTATACTCACACCTGTGGGCATACACTTGTCTCCCTCCCACAGCCCGGAGCAAAATTCATAAGACCTCAGTTCAGAAACCTACAGGGTCAGAATGAAACACAAATGCCAGCAATCACTGAGTGATTGGTTAATGGTCGCTCGTGGCTGTGCATGTTATGTTTGGGCATTCATTCTGCAGCTGCCTACAGCGGATGGAGCTGAGAGCAAGTAGACCTGTCAGCTCTCAAAAAGATGGTTCTACACATGTGTTCTGTGCCATGGGAGCTGGCTGGGCCAAAACCTGGGGTTGACTCGTACCTGAAATTCATCTTTGATTTGGCTGGAGTTGGTCTGGGGGTCCAGTCTGCTGATATTGTAGTAGAGTGAGCGGAACTCACACACGGGGATGGCGGTGTTGCCACACAGACATGCCTCCAGGATGGCGTCGTGCACAAACACGTACTGCTCCTGCAAAGCCCAGGGAAGAGAGGAGGCAGTTGTGGGTCAGAATATTGATCGGCAAGCTGGTTGTCCACATGTGAGTCCCCGTCTCTGAAGGATGGGCATGTTGGTATGGTGAGAGAATCCTTGCCCTCTAACCTGGAGGGTGAGTTTCCATGTTTCATAGAGATCACCCGAACTATGATGAGCTGTGCCTCTTAGAGGAGGATGTCTATCTACAAAAAAAACGAGGTACTTCTGGGCCAGCAGGATTGGATGCCAAAGACCCTCACCTTTCATCTTACCCTGCTGAAGATGGTGTCCTGCAGAAACCTGAGGTTCTCTGCGTGGGGCTTGTGTTCTGGCTCCCAGGAGCACACCTGGGCTGTGCACAAGTTATCAGCAGGGCAAAAGAATCAGTGATCTGGCAGGTTGCCCTCAGCCAAGGACAGAGGGCGAGTTGCAGGATAGATGCCTTGGCTCACTGTCCCCTGAGGTGGGATAACTTGCAGGCACATGCTTCCTGCAGCTCCCAGAGTTTTCCATTGGGATTGAGCTCTGAGTCTGGACCATGGGACCAGCTTGATCCAGCACTTGCTATTGATCTCCTTCCTTTCTCTCCCCCACTGTCCCCCTCCCTGAACAGCATGTCTTGGGACCACATCCTATCTAAACTCCTTGCATGCCAATCCTTGTCTTAGGGTCAACTCCTAGGAGAAATGAAACAAACAAACAAACAACCCATAGCATTCTGCATGCTTCCCCATTTTTGATCTTTGCACAAGCTCCTCTTTCTTTGGAACCCCACTACCCCCTTTTCAATGCCTTCAGTGTCTCCTTCCCTAGAAAGTATCTTGATCCACCGGGTGGCAGTGGTTACTTTGAGTGACCTTTTCCTGTAGGAGTTGACCCCTATCTCCATGGCAAGTGCCCAACCAATACCCTCTCATTTCCCTTGGGTCATTTGCACTATTTCTGGGATATCATCTTCCCTGGAAATCCCAGCAACTACCTTAGGGTTTGATACATAGTAAGTACTCAATTACATTCAAGATGGAATGTCTCCGTGCAGTGACTGAAGTGATTTGGGGGCATAAAGGAAGCGTCCCATTAATTCCCTAGGCTGCCCCATCTCCTTTTCTTTGTATAGGACAAGAATACTCGTCCAAGAGTTCCTGAGAGTCACCCATGCTGTTTTCTGCCTGGGTGCCCTCAGCAGTGGGGAACTCGCTGCCTTTCATGACTGATTCTCCTGGTTGGTGGTGGTGGTGGTGGTGGTGGTGGTGGTGGTAGTTCCTAGTGTCCATGGGTGGTATCACCATAGTATGTTTCTATCTCCCCCACTCCTACCAAGTTCTTTCTTTGGCATGGGTCTCTCACCTACCATTCTTCTCCTTGACCAGGGCTGCGAATGGACGTCCAACTTGGTCGCCCAAGGACTCACCTCTGTCTGCACCAGGTTGACCCTCTGGGCCCGCAGCTCACGCACGCAGTTGAAGATGTCCACCACCCCTTCATTCTCTGCCATGTCGAGCATGGTGTCAATGGCGATGAAGCAGCCGGTTCTCCCGGCTCCAGCGCTGGAAGAGAAGGTCCGTCTGGTTGGTAGGAGGAGAGACTCTAAAAGGGCCTTCACCCAGGGAAGAGGGTAATCCTTGACTTTGGGGGCTATTTTTCTTATCAGGGCTTGCTTATTTAATAAACACTTTTTGGTATGTACACTGTGCCAGCCATGGTTCTAAGTACCTTACAGAACATGCCTTCATTTAATTCTACTAGCAATCCCACAAGGTCATAGTGACATTCTCCATGTGGGAAAGTGGAGGCACAGAGAGCTTTCCTTGCCCAAGGTCACACAACGGGTAAGTGGCAGAGCTGGGGCCTTGCCCCAAATGGTTTAGTTTTGGAGAATGGCCTCTCAACTACTCTTTCAATATGTTCATGGCACATAATGCATATGTGGACAATAGTTATGCAGGCAGTTTTCTTGTTTGATGGATAAATATAATCTGTCTCTAGGGTATAGAGAATGTTCCACACACAATCTGTATAATGTAACAGCGTGGTGCCTGGCATGCTGAAGATGCTTGGTCGACATGGTTTCCCTCCCTTCATCATTTCCTTTCTCTTTTTCTGTCTCTGCAAAGCAACAGAGCTGATGACTGAGGGTAAGCTAAGATACGCCCAAGAGAACAGAGAGGTGGTTATTGGGAAGCTAGAAATCAGAGCCTTCTGATGGGCCTTCCTCAGCTCTCACTGTTCAGATACCTACAGGGCTCATTACAACTGTTCTAGAGATGGCAACCATTGCAGAGATGCCAAATCAAGGCGTGGAAGAGTGGGGTAGGTAGAAAGGAACCCCATAAAGGCAGCATTGTAGGCAGCTGAGATAACAGAATTTCAAAGAGGCTAAGCACCTTCTAGAGCTGGAATCGTGGAGTTCCATGTGTGAAATTTGAGCCTGGCTCTACCTGCACCCGTCTCCCTGGAATCCTAGATCAGCCTCAGCACAGGAACAAGTGAAAGTTCTAAGGCACTTGCCAGGTGGCAAGTCTCCTGATACAGACTCTACTTCTGATCAAGTCTGGTTTCCTTTTGGGGTATCTGAGGCCAAGTACAAAATAGCAGAGAACTCAAGGAGACTCCATGGAACTCATCCAGCTCTTTCCATATGAATGCCAGGTTCTTAAATTCTGGTACTGAACCAGAGACAAATAGCACATTTGCCTGAACAGTTTTGGAAATGAGGACCAGGCAGGCTGTCATGGAGACATACTTCAGTTGAGTCTTCACATCTTGTTTTCCCCTAGAAACATGTGTCTGTGTCTGACAGTGTGGAAATCAGAGGGAAGGAAGAGGAGGAATGGAATCAGAAGGAAAAAGGAAGATAGACTAATTCAAAATCCAAGGAGTTTGAGTCAGTGGGGTCAACAATCATCCACAATTGTCTGAAAAGGAAACCCATGAACAATGGTCTGTAAAATAATCCAGGGGACTGAGCCACAATGATCTGGAAGTCCTGGCACTCAGATGGCATTCATGATCTCATCCACTGTAAAATGTCATGGGTTGAATCAGTGAAGTCACGAATTTAATTGAGTAAGTAACTTGTGCAAGTATTTGCCTCTGAACACCTCCCTCAATCGTAACTCGGACTCTCTGGGAGGAACAGAATACGAGAGGTCTGAAAATCTTATAGGGAGGACAATGAACCATTCATTCACCCTTTAAACATTTTAAAGGAATGAATCAGCTTGACTTGGCTGTGAATTTTGGATCTATCCCCATTGAAAAAGTTGTCTGACCTCTGTGCGCCTGTTGTCTCATAGAAGTAAGGAAGCTAAGACCTTGTCTCATGTATCTTAGATGTATTGTCAGATGAGACCCGTCACAGTAGAGTAAGATCATGCTTGGTGAAGTAGAGGGTCAACATAAAGAGGAAGACTCTCAGCCAGATGAATTATCAGAGGGGCTACAATAATGGACCCGCACAGTACAACTGTGCAGGGTCATGCAGGGTTTTGTTCTGTTGTACTTGAATCCTCTGCTGATGAAGATCAAGGATTGCAACCTTCAGTATGGACTGCTCAATGCAAATCAAACAAAAACCCTTACCACTGGACCATCGGTAACGTGACACAAATAGAAAAAATGGAAGGTGTTAAGGCTTTCTTTTTGCTCATCTCCCCAATCAATGCTCAGTGAAGCAGCAGTCAAGAGTTCAAATGCCTCGTTGCATCGGGTAAATCTGCCACACAATGCCTCTTTAGAGTATTGAAAGGCAAAGAGGCTTCCTTGAGGACAGAGGCACTCCTGAGTCAAGCCACAGTATTTTCATTCACTTCGAATCCACGTGAAAGTTGGACATTGAATAAAAAAAAGACAGAAGAACGCATGCATTTCAATCATGGTACGGGTGAAACACATGGAAAGTTCATGGACCTCCAAAAGAACGAACAAATCTGTCTTAGAAGAAGTACAGCCAGAAGGCTCCTTAGGGGAAAGAATGGTAAGACTTCATCTCATGTGCTTCAGACATGTGCCCAGGAGAGACCAATCCTGGGAGAAGGACATCGTGCTTGGTAAAGTTGATGGGCACTGCAAAAGAGGAAAGTCCTGGGCAAGATGGGTTGACACAGAGGCTCCAACAATGGGTTTAAACATAAGAACAATTGTGAGAATGGTACAGGGTCTGTTGTAGGTGCTAGGAGTTGAAACTGATTCAAAGACACTTAACAAGAACAACATGTCTAACACGCCTCGTTCGTTGTGAACACTGAGCTATGCGATCCTGTATTTCTGAATTGTTATAATGATAATTAAGCATATGGCATCTGGGGTCAGACTAACTGGGATAAAATCATGACTCTATCACTTACTAGTGGTATCGCCTTGGGTAAAAGACTTCTACTATCTGCATTTCCATACCTGGATCCATAGAATGATGCTGATCATAATAGCCTTACTTTACAGCATTAGTGGCGAAATACACAAAAGTTTTGCATGATTGTGTCTTAAAAGCATAATGCATATAAATAGCTTAGCCCTTTGGTGCCTGGAGACATAGAGAATTCTTAATAAATGGTTACCACTTATATTCCATAAATATTTATTGAGCACCTATTATGCACTCGATGCTGGGATTGGGAATCTGAAGATGAGTAAGTCATGGTGCCCGTACTGAAGGATTAATAGTTTAGGGAGTCGAGCAACATGAGGGAACAGTGAATAATAATATTTTTAAGCACTTACTATTTGCTGGGAATTCTCTTAGGCACTTAGTATATGCTAGCCAACCCACTGAATCTTCGGAATAGACCCAGGAGTGGGTACTACCTTTCCCAGGGGCATTAAGCTGACTTACTATGGATCTACAGATGTAGTGTTATCACACACAGCACCTGGCACTGCACTGGGTCTGATCAGTGTTTGTTCTTGCCCTTCCTTCTCCCTTACCCAGGCTCTGGTTGCTCTTAGGGACATAGGACTTGGAGCTCATGGTCTATCTTCCTTGAACTGTTATGAGATGTAAAAACAAGGACAGATGCCAAATACATGGAGATCCTTAGAGGTTCAATGGCTATTACCTTTCTATCCTCAACTGCCACCTCTGAGAAATGGGGATAGTAATCTCACCCCTTTTGTGAGAGGGTAAATGAGATGCTAGGGCTGGCTCCATGGCCCCTGCCGCTTCTGAGTCTCTCCACACTGTTGGCTGGTGTGGACACCAGTAGGGCCAGCAGGAGATGACTTGAAAAAGCAGGGTGAGAAGCAAGGGAGGACCAGTCCAAGGTCGCACTAGATATGAAGGCATTGGGAAGGAGGGAGGGAGGACTCCTCCAGGTCGGTGTGTCTGCCCTGCTCCAGCATCTCCGCCCTGGACATGTCACTTCACCTCCGCCGTGTCAGAGGGTTCAGAGATGTGCCACTCATCCCCAGCATGACTTTCGAGGCCTGTGCTGAAAACGTCTCTTCTCCATCATCAGCCGAAGCAAGACGCTGTCCATTTACTCTCTATGAAGGACCCTGAGGGCCAGCGATTGATTTATTTCATAATAGAAATGAAGAGAAGCATGCTTTCACCACAGTGTCCTGCCGCCATGCCAAGGAGCCCAGGGAACCATGTTAAAGAGCCCGGCTCGACCACCGCACCCAGACCTGGACCAGCTCTCCAGACAGATGGCAGGGTAGCAGACCCTGTCTTGTGTCTGTCTCCATAGTCTCTGGGCAACAGCAACTGTGAGCCCTAGCGCTGCCCACCTTCTTTCCCCGTGCATTTTGATTTAATGAATGAATGCAGCAGGGTGAGGGGTGGGGAAGCTTTATCCCATTAACTCTTCTGTGAAGAAATCACTTATGTGATACGAGAACAGGAGAAAACTTGTATCAAAATTGCCAGTCCTAATTGGAGTCCTTCGGTCTCCTGTGTAATCGGTGAATTCCTCACGGTATTGGGGTGACAGTCACCATGGAGGCTTATGCTGGTCCTGAGGAGCTGTCTTTAACACTGTTCTGAGGGTCTGGACCCTGGATCTCCTTGGAAAGGGTGGCCACAGGGTTTATGGCTCAGGACCCATTAAGACAAACTACAGGTGGCAGGACCGGCAGGGAGGAGGGGCTTACCTGCAGTGGACGACAATGGGCCCGGCTTCGGGAGGGTTGAGGAACTTGACCTGGCGGACGAAGCCCAGGAGGCCGGTGGCGTAGCATGGGACCCCATGGTCTGGCCAGCTGGTGAAGTGGAAGAGGCGGAGCTCTCGGATCTCGTGGTAGCCTTTCTGAAGAGAGAAAGAGCCTCTGTCCTCCTGTTGCTGCATGCCCGCCCCTACCCCCTGCCCAGGCCTATAGGGGGCCGCCCCTCTGCCAGGGCGGACGATCCCTCCGGAGTTGGCAGCAGTGCAGGGCAGAGAGAGTCTGAACAATGAGCCGAGGCGGAACCCTGTGTGCTGGCCTTCTCAGTGCCTCTGCTGCCTCGTCCCAAAGCCTCACGAGGGCAGTCCAACATGTGCAGCGAGTCCCAAACCGACCTGCCCCAGAGGAGGCCTTCTTCTCTCCTCTGACATGGGTTTCACAGGATGAGAACTCAGAAGAAGAGGCCAAAAGACGCGTTCGTCTCACAGACCAAGCTAAATTGCTTCGAGTGGAACACGAAACCTTGTGGTGATTCAGAGCTGGCGCCCTCCACTGTCCCAGTGTGTCCATGTCAGTGCCTAGGGCTTCAGAGCTTTAAACATGGGGGCGGGGCTTGCCAGGCATTTCCACCCTGCACCCATACACAGTAGATCACTTCACACACACACACATCCATACACACATACACCAACACACATCATATATATATGTATATATATGTGTGTGTGTGTATATATATACATATATATATATTCCAGACCTCTCCACCCTGCACACATGCATATCAAGTCTCTTCACTACACACACACACACACACACACACACACACACACACACCAGGCCTCTACCCCTCTGAGCCTCGATTTTGGAGCCCTCCCATCTGGTTTTTCTACTTAGCAATTTTCTGCAGAAATCTCGAGAGCAGGGAACAAGAAGAGTTTATTGGTTCCTTCCTTCCATTAACAACTAATCGCAGAGGCCCATCTGTCCCCGGTCCTGTCCCTGTTGCTCCTGGCCTAGAGGGGGAGGCAGACCCAGTCTCATAGGCAGATGATTCCATTAAGTTGCAAAAGGGGGAGTCAGTTCACCTCGCCCTGGGCAAGAAGGAATCTGATAAGGACCTTAAGGAGGAGGGGATGCCTGACTTGTTAATGGTGAAATAACAGCTAATATCTATTAAGCATTGAATAAGAGTGTTGTTCACTCTTCTGAACATTTAAATATTAATTCATGCAATTTTCATATCGATCCTCATGATCACCAATATGGAGGAGGAAATTAAGTCCAAGAGGGAGTATAGACGCTTCCCCAGATGATGTGGCATGAAACCTGGCAGTCTGGCTCCTAACTAGTGATGTGCTGCTGTGTGAACACTGTCCCATGGGAGAGAGGGAGGAGGGAGTCCCAGGCCGAGGGGCAGCCTGGCAAGGCCTGGGGAGAGAAACTAGGATGCTGTGTGCAGAGCATCACCAAGAGTCCAGGGTAACTTCCAAGGGAGGTGGGGGACAGGCCATGACAGATACCTGCAGTGGGGGTACGGGAGGGTGGAGGATGGATGCTGGAAGGGCATACGCCTGGGGGATGATGGGAAGGGATCACAGATGATTACACACAAGGGAAAGGGCATCATCAGACTTGCTGGTTTCTCTGTGGAGAATGGCTTTGGGTAGATGCAATGGGGGATTATGTAGGGGGTGTGGTTGGTACCTGCCCTGACCCTCTTCATTGGGCCAGGGCCTACCCCCAGGGCACAGTTGCTCTGCACGTTGGCCGCAAACATCTCACCAGGACTTCCCTTCTTTGGAGACTTTGAAAATGAGAGCCACCTCATCTGGGTCCGTTAGCACCCAATGACTGCCATGGGCCTTCAAAGGATCAATGATCTCAATTTGCTTGGAACCAGGGGGTATCCCACAACATTCAGTGCTTCAACCTGGATAGTGTGGGCAAACCAGGAAACCTGGTGACACTCCGGAGGGCACCAATGGTCCTTCAAACTTGGCCCGAGTCTGTGTACAGACCCATTCCAGGGCCCCTACTGGGGCCAAACCTCTCCAGCTAAGAACACATGCAGAGCTCCCTCTGACCCGTCCTGGTGTCCCAACTCTCCATCTCCTCCCTGCTTCACCAAGGGCACCACCCTTGCCTCAAGGCCATGCACACTCAATTCCGAGCAAGGCCAGAGCCCTGTGAGCCGCTGCTGCAGGAGCCCAGGCTGGGGAGAACAAAGACCTGAATTACAGCAGGAGCGGAAGCGGAGAAAACTTCAAGAACACTTGCACTTTTCCACTCCAGCCTCTCACCCATCTCAGCCCTTGCAAGTCTGCGTTAGAGGCCTCACACACACCCCTCCCTACCCCCTACACTGTGTTTCAGTATCAAGGATTCTCTCTCCCTGATGGAACTATGCTTTCTTCCAGGGCAGACAAACGGTTTCTGTTTATCTCTGAGTCTCTGGCTCAGGAACCGATTGTGAGATTGCAGCTCGTGAAGGGTTTGCTGAGGGCCTGTCTGAGAGCCTAGGGAGAGGCTGCCTCAGTCAAGTTAGTCTCAGTCGCTGCCAAGGTCGTCTAAGGACTCCTTCCAATGGGGAACATCTTCCTTTGTAATTGTTTGTCAGGGAAATAAAAAGAGAATCCCTCAAAAGATGAGAATTCTTTCAGGTGCTGGATTGGCTGCAATTCCACAAGCCTTCCCTGCTCCGGGGTAGGGTCTGCTGATGGACCACCATCTCCCCAGCCAATGATCTCATTCATGCCCTCTCATCAACCACGTACCCATGTGGTTGATGCCATTGGTGTCCCACCCACTCAATCCTCTTTCCTGGGCTGGCGTCCCCCAGCTGCTGCTTCTGGGGGTATGGGTGGCTAGCAGTTCACAGTGGCCCTGTTCAGAGAAGCTACCTCCAAACTGGAGCCTGATGTGACCCATAGCCAATGGATGCATTGCTACAGGACACAGAAGTCCAGCTGCCTCACCTCTCCTCAAAATAAAACGAACACCAAAGCCTCACTGCCTGAGAGTCAATTCTGACTCTGGGTAGTTCTACAGAACATGGTAGAACAGCCCCATGTGGGTTCCCAAGACTATACCCTTTTCCAGGAGCAGAAAGTCTCGTCTTTCTCCCTCGGGGCGGCTGGTGGTTTTGAACTGCTGACCTTTCAGACCACAGCCAAACACTTAACCATGAAGCTCCTTATCAACCCTATGGTGTAATTTCTATTCTAAAGGCCATTGTGGATCTGACTGAGGATGGACTTTACTCAAGGTCCTTCCTGCATACTTGTCTCTGTCAAGTTGTGATCTGACATATCCTGTGCCTCAAATCCTGTCTTAAACTCTGCCTGTAAGAAGTTGATCTAGGACAACATGGATATGTCTGATTGTCCAGGTCGGTGAACAGTAGTTTGTTGTTTTATTTCTCTTTAAAGCTGAGAGGCCACTTGTCTGCTGGTGGCTAATAAACCTGCAGACTGAGGCTTTTGGCAAGCAAAAGTGGGTGAGAAGGGAGTTGCCAGACCCAACCGTGGACCCTGTTTTGGTCCCACCAGTACTTGCCTAAACTCCAGGGCACAGCTCTGGAAGCCTTTACGTTTCCAGACTTGCATGGCTGCACGTCTGTGGGGACTTGATCATTTAATGGGGATGCTTTTAGAAGATGCCAAAGATAGTGTCATGGAAGAGACAATGGCTTTGGAGTCAGGGACCGAAGTGTGAGACTGGTTCTATCACCTTCTAGCAGGCCGACTCTGGACAAATGACTCAATCTCTCTTTGCCTCAGTTCTTCATTTTTAAGACAGGGGTAGCTCCACTAGCTACTTCATGGGGTTAAGCCCTGATAGTGCCGTGGGTTGACATTGGGCTGCTAACCACAAGGTCAGTAGTTGGGATCCACTAGCCACTCCGAGGGAGAAAGGGAAGGCTTTCTGCCCCTATAAGCTTCTATGGCATTGGAAATCCAAAGGGGGCAGTCCTGCTCTGTGTTAACAGGTTCTCCATGAATCCCACTTGACTCTATGGCAGTGAGTTTGTGTTATTTCGGATTCTTGTGGTGTTGCCTGGAGGACCCTAGGAGTTGGTTTAGGCAAAGCATTTGGAAGAGCACCTAGTTCAGTGAGTGCTCGATACACGTTCATGATTAGACTAATAAAAGGACCCTTGGTGGTGCAGGGGTGGAATCACTGTTCTGCTAGTCCCAACTAGCAGAAGGCTTGGGAGGAGAAGGCTGTGGCCAACTGCTTCTGTACAGACGACACCCTCGGAAGCCCTACAGAGCAGTTCACCTCTGTCACATAGGTTGCTGGGAGTCTCACTGCCTCAATGGCACCTAACCACAGTGACAGCACTCTTACAAGAGCACTTACATGACACAGTCATTGAATAAGCATTGCACTAGAAATAGAATACTCATCCTGTTTGTAGCGCCCTTCTTGCTCCTCAAGTTCCTGCCATTCTGGCTTCCTTTCAGTACCTAGACCAGAGGGTCTAAGCTTCACGACTGTTGAGATCTGTGCCTGATCATTTGTGTATGTGTGTGTGTGTGTGTGTGCATGAGAGAGAGAGAGAGAGAGAGAGAGAGAGAGAGAGAGAGAGAGAGAGAGAGAGATCGTATGTAGTGAAGGATGGTCAGTGACATCCTTGGTCTCCGTCTACTAGATGTACTTTGTCAACCTCTTCCCCTCCCAACTACCACCCCCAAGTTATGCCATCAAAAATGTTTCTAGACATTGCTAGGGGACACCACTCTCCCTGTTTAAGGACCACTGGCCTACCTTATGTGTCGCTTTTTGCCCCTAGACTTTGTTATTATTGTTGTTGTGTGATGCCAAGTCTGTTATACCGCATGGGGATCTATGCACAATAGAAAGACTCACTGCCCAGCCTGGGCCACCGTCCCAACTGTTCTTATGTTTGAGCTCCCTGCTGCAGACACTGGGTTGGAAGAGACTCATTGACAATGGATAATGGGTGGGAATTGAGAGCTTGGAGGGAACAGGATGGGAGATGCTGGACCGGGAGAAGACTGCAAACCTTCTGTCCTTGCAGTTGCCCTTCAGTAGCCATGGTCTCTGAAATGAACAACTTGGCCCTCCTCGTTGACCCTAGCCACGAAACACTTACCTTCTGGACTGTGAAGGTTCGTATGATGTATTCTGCCAGAGGCTCTGTTTCAATCAGGGTGACTTTAATGTCTCCGTAGACCTCAGTGTCATCAGGCCAGTACCGCACACACTTCACCTGTGGCCAAGTGAGATATGGAGAAAGATGGCAAGAGATGGGGCTGTATGACCAGGTAGCTGAGTGTGAACAGCCACCTCACCTGGACCTCCCCATTCCAATAAACCCCAGGGTGACTTTAGTGGAACATCAGTCCCAGGCTGTCTCATCCAGCCAGGAATCAGCCAACAGTTCATGGCTCAGTTCACTCCCAAGAGGAATCGAAGCCGTGAGGTTTAATACTACTACCGTCTTTAACCAGGGTCCCTATCATTTTCCAATCCATCTGTGGCTTTAAGTGATCAACTAGAACTAGGTGCAATGGGCAGGTCTCATTATGCCCATCTGATAGATGACAATAATACTGAAGGTGGGAGGTGGGCGGACTTGTCCAAGGTCTCATGGGCAGCTTTCTACCCATGGCCTGAGTCCTCTTTCAGATTGGAACAACTGAGAACCTTCAGCTGAGAGAGAGTGGAATAAAAGATGGGGGTAAAGAGAGCAGGTGGAAGCAGAAGTGGCCAGGAAGGGGCATTCTTAAGAGCTGGGAGCTGGGGAGGAGGAGGAGAAAGGTTCATAGTGGGGAAGGAGGATGGAAGGTCCAGGGTCAAGGGGAAGCCTTGGCAATTCCTCTGCCCCTGCCAGTCAGTCAGACGCTATGAACATCCCCACCTTTTGCTCACTAAGGCACGCTCCGCAGGAGGAAAAGGAGACCTTGGTTACCCCTTAAAAGAACAAAAGCATTACCATTCCGGGGGATGGCGCTCGGCCTACAGTGGCGTTTCCCACAGAGTGTTCCGCTGGGTGCTAATCGGGGTTAGGTCAAAACAGGAAACAAAACAAACAGAAAACAGGTTTTGTGGTCAAATGAGTTTGGGAAATGCTGTGGATTAAACAGAGTTACACAGAACCTTGCCTCGGACCGCGCAGCTCCTTCGAATGTGCTAACGCTAACGGATGTGATTCAGGGCTCTCCGAAAGGGGCACAGCGCCTACAGCATTTCCCAAACGTATTTAACCATGGAACCCTCTTCTCGCTAAGCCTCCTGCAGACTAGCATCCCATGGAACCCACTTTGGGAAACACCGCTATGGCACAGTCAGCTTTAGAGGTCCTGCTAATTCAACTGCCACACTCAGAAGCTCTGTAGCTTCCGGAAAGTGACGCCACCTCCCTGCGCTCTAGTTTCTGGTGAGTAATAGCAACCAGTTGCCATCGAATAGATCCCAAATCCTGGGGACCCCGTGCATGTCAGAGTAGAACTGCCATAAAACCACCGGGTTTTCAAGGACTCTTTTCTTGGAAATAGATCACTAGGCCTTTTCTTCCAAGAAGCCTTTGGACAGTCTTGAGCCTAGGGGGTTAACTGTTCTCCCACCCGGGGTCTTCATTCATCATACTGTCTGGTGTTGATTGACTACTGACTATGTCTCTGACATGGTTCTACAAATCCTTTACATGTATTCTTTTGAAATATCACCTCAACCCAAGGAGGTAGAAGTTATTAATACTCCTAATTTTACAGATGAGGAAGCTGCGACAATTGCTCATGATTAACTGTTAGACAAAGATGGGGCCAGGAGGCAAACTCAGGAAATGTCTGAGGTACCATGGTTGTGAGAAAACCCCTAGAGTATCTGGTACCATACTTAGCAGCGAGAGGGGATTCATTGAGAGATGGCTTTTGCGTCCCTTCTCCAAATACAGTCTGGACTCATGGTCTGTCCACCAAGGGAATCCAGGTCAATATAAGATATGCTGTGAGACAGGGTGGAATCTGCCTCTGGATTCTGAAATCTTGTATGGCAGTCACTTCAACGTGGGCCTGAAGTCATGAGACTATTTACCCTGGAATGTGAGTCTGGAGTTGAGACCATCCTTAGGTTCGAACTACAGGGCAGTCAGCCCACCCCTCTGGGTTTCTTTCCTCATCTGTAAAATGTGGGGTACACAGACTGGGCTCAGGAACAAAGATTCGCCTAAGTGTCTATTAGGGCAGCGGTTCTCAACCTGTGGGTCAGAACCCCTTTGGGAGTCGAACGACCCTTTCACAGGGTCACCCAACTCATCACAGTAGCAAAATGACAGTTATGAAGTAGCAATGAAAATAATTTTATGATTGGGGGGGGGGGTCACCACATGAGGAACTGTAATAAAGGGTCAGGGCATGAGGAAGGTTGAGAACCACTGTATTGGGGCTTCAGTTGGCCGTACTTCTTCACTGGATAGATGGTAACTCATGGGTGAAATCCCCCTTTTCCTATCACCACAGTGGCCTGGACTCTTCCATATGGATTCTTTGGGCCTTGCTAGCACACAAATGCGTTCGTTCACACTTTAGTTCACTCTAGAGACGCCCCGTCATTACGCTGTATGTAGACCCTGCTTTTACACCCCACACCCACTCGCCCACATGCCACAGCTTACCAAATAGGCAACTGCAAGCTGAGAGTAGCAGTGCCAGGTCTAAGCCCTAGGCAGAGTGAAGGACTGCAGAGGGGACAATGGGAATAGAGAGGAGAGGGGGCGCCTATGGCCCGAGTTCTGAAGAATATGAAGATTGAGGGGTCGGGGGTGGAAGGACAGCCAGCAAAAGATCAAATGCTGCGGAGAGTCCTCTGAGTCAGATGAGAAGAGCACAGTGACGGTTGGATTTGTCAACATGGAGGATGCCAGTGATATTGACCGTGCCACTCTGGATGGAATGGAGGGAGCAGCTCGGTTGAGGTAGGTATAAGAGAATGAGAATGAAGAACTGAAGCCTGTGTGGGAGTTGTTAAAACTTGGCTGAAAAGTATGGACAAGAGGATGATTTCTGTTTGCCTGGTTTGTTTTTTTAAGGTGGAAGGTACTAAGCATCTTTGTAGTCTGAGAACAATCAAGCAGTGAGAGGAGAGAAGATGATAGGTTGCTGAGAGATAGGTAGATAGAGACTTTGTTTCCGTGACAAGGACAATGAGAAAATTCTTGAGCAGAACCTGTGCCTCAAAGCACTAGGTTGCCTTCGAAAGGGAAGAGAGAGTTCTTCCTTTGTATTATGAGGTTGAGGCACAAGAAACAGCTGACATTTGACTGCTTTTTTTTCTGGTCAAACACGTCAGCCGTTTCTTATGGTTCAACTTGATAACAGAGGGGACGAATGAGAAGGTGGGTGTCAATACAAGTAGGATTATAACTCTATGGTGGGAGATGAGGGCATTCACCTCTGGCAAATTTAATTTCCTCAAAATATATGAGATAATGTCATCAAGGAGAAGTGAGGGTGGAGAAGGAGATGCAGAAAGCTGGAAGTGGAGAGGATTTGAATGTAAAACAGGAATGATGGTTTCTCCTGCACTCCATGTCGGTTGCTGTGAGGATGAGTTATTGACTAGGTAGCACTGAGCACAATGCACATAACAAAGGGGCAGGGGGTGAGCATTCCTGCAGTTCCAACCACCTCTCCCCGGAAACTGCAGACGAGGCTTACCCTGCCCACCTCCACGAGGTTGGTGACCATGACGATGCTGGCCGAGTTCTCCTGCCAAATCATTCTCCAAAAGTCCTTGACCGTCTCCTGCATTGGGCCTGCCAACAGAGAAGGGGGTAGACGTCAGAGGTGAAGGGTGTAGTGAAGCAGGCCTGGGATTGCATCTTCTGGTTAGTTATAATTTTACATGGATAAGTGAGAATGAGGCTGGCAGTGGCCGGCTAGCATGGACAGGGAGTGTAGACACCTAATGGGGCCAGTTCAGAGGACAGATAACAGTGAGCCACATTCAAAAATCACAGGACCTGTAGCAGCCATTAGGAATATGGACATCATCTCTTCTCTGTCACCCTCCTGACCAGATCCTTTCCACCAGCCTCACTTTTCCCAGATCCCTCACCTGGTCCGTGCTGTATGATCACATGTGGTTTAGGCCGTTATGAGCTACTGGACTCTAGAATCCCAGTGCTAGACAGGAAGGCAATGGGGGTGGGGGCAGCATTGCAGAAAGCACTAATAAGAGATGCCTGACTTTGAGCTTGACAAGTCCTAGAGCCATTTGTTTGGAGCCAGAGCTGAATGGAAGTATGAACATGAGAGAGAGAGAGAGAGAGAGAGAGAGAGAGAGAGAGAGAGAGAGAGAGAGACAAGGAAAGGGAGCCAGGATCTAATAGCCCAAAGCAATTTCCTTAGAAAATGGCTCTTGGATGTTTTTGCTGCTCTTTCAATGTCTAGGGACTTTTTAAAAAAGTTTTGTAAAGCTCCAAAAGTAGTATGGAAGCTTGACGTACAATCTATACAATCCCAAAGACCGCTCTTCCTAATGTACATCCTATCCATTCTATGCACTTTCCCATGTGCTTGGAAATCCTTACTGCGTATGCTGTTTGCTGTCATTACAGACTATTCTAGAATAAGGAGGCACCTCATGTTATTTAGCTACTTTCCCAACTGTGGAGTATTGACTATTTTTAAAAAGTTTTTCTCTGTTCTTGATAAGATTATGAAAGGATATCTTCATACACAATCCACTGATCCTATGTTTAACTATCTATAGGTCTTCCCCCAGAGGGGCTTGAAAGGGCTGGCCATCTTTAAGTCTATTAATTACATTCTGCCAAATGGCTTTCTCGCGTGGACGATTGCTCTCTCCTGGCCTGTACCACCCAGGGAGACCAGGGCCTTCAGCTCCCCCTCTAGATGGTAGATTTTTGTGCAATGGGCACGAGGCTGGTTGGTGTTGGCGGTTTGCCCTGCTTCACCCTCTTCTTCCCGGACATTCCCTCATGACCTGTTTCATTCATGTTCCTCCAGGTGGAGGCCCCTAAGGAGGCCTGGTGACTTAGTGGGTTTAGAAATGGGTTGCTAATCACAAGGTTTATGGTTCAAAACCCACCAGCTACTCTGCAGGGGAAAGATGAGGCCGTCTGCTCCCATACAGTTTGACAGCCCAGGCGGGCAGTTCTACCCTGTCAGATAGGGTTGCAAGTGAGTTAGAATTGATCCCACGGCACAAGGTTTGATTCTATCTTGTTTGGGTTCAGAGCTGAACTAAAAGATGTGGTGACACAGTTGGTTAATTGGTTTGGCCTCCAGCCACGTAGGAGAAATACCAGGCGGCAAACTGTTTCTGTAAAGATTCACCACCTGGGAAATCCTTGGGGTCAGCTAGGGTTGCGATGAGTCAGAACTGATACAACGGCAGTGGGTTTAGAGTTGAACTTGTACCCTATTCTCCTTCCCCTCAGACCCCTCAGGGCCTCTTCTAGCTCTCTAGCACACCCTCTGTGGCTTCTTAGATGGTGTGAATGAATTTCTCTTTCTAGTGAGGCCTCAAGACCCTTTGGAGAGGAGGGAGGGCTGGGGCAGCAGGTGTAACAGGAAAGAACGAAGTCCAATGTCGCCATTCCCCTGAGCGTCTCCTTCCCTGGTGCCTGGAGCCCTTGAGGAGTCCTTGGAGGCACAGGGGGAGAAGGACACTTACCTTGAGTAGCAATGTAGTGGCGTGGTCGGTGGTATCCCTGGATAACAGAAAAGCACAGTGAGCAGCCTCCCATCATAGCTGGCAACCAGCGACACTAGTAGCCTTAGGTCTCGCCACGTTGTAGGGTCCTCATAGGCCCAATCAGGAAGATGTATGGCAAGTAAGACAATGCATACAAAGGGCTGAGAAACTCATTCCCTGCTAGGTATTGTTTAGGCAGTTCACCCTGCGGAAGCTGGACTCTGGGTCAGGTAGTAACCTTTCAAAGAAGGAAAACTCAAACCCAGTGATTTCAGGCCTCTTTTCCTGGGTCTTACTGACCCTCTGTGTCAGGCAGGGTAGAGGCTCACTACTTTCTTCTTGCCACTTTTAGTGCGAAAAATGGAGTGCTTTGTCTTTCATAGCGTTCTGCCTGGTGCAGGCTCCCCAGCGTTTGGCCCTAAAGGGAGCTCTAGGAGAGCAATGAGCCCCCACCCTTTCAAGGGCAGGGAAATAAGGCAGCTCCTTCCAGCTCTGGCTCCTACAGATTCCACTCAGGTTACCTGTCGGGGTACCTGCAGTGCCCATGTAGACTGACTCAGAAGGGTACTTTCCTGTACCTGCGCCATGGGACGTGCCATCTTGTTCTCCCTCCCCAGTGCCAGGTGTGAAAAATGTTAGCTGGCTGAATACATGCATGAGTGGGTTTTTGAGGTGAGATGAGAGCACCATGCGTTCAGATGGCTGGGCGGCTGACCACCCTCTAAAGAAAACCATGGTTTGCAAGGTTCGATGTGCTTAGAAGTCAGGGGACTACAATTCTGAGTGAAACCAGCTGCCTGCCTTCCAGATTGTGTTCACGTATGTGTTCCCTTGGCTATGTGACTCACTCTGCAGGGGTTGGTTGAGCCCCTATGACTGTGAGCAGGCCCCTATGACTGTGAGCAGCACCCACAAGTGACAAGATATAAATGGGCTCTATCTTTGGGTGGCTTTTGGATACGAACAAGTAAAGCCAAGACTGCTATTAGGACTTGGAATCTCATGGAAAAGATGTGGGCTTTTTTTTTTTTTTTTTGCATCATTGCCCTCTGGTGGGCGTGGGAGCTACCCAGCCTTGCGCCTGGAGAGCTGCTGCTGGATTTGAACCACCAAGTCCATGAGCTGCAGTCCCGCTCTCGACCACTATGCTACTGGGGCTCAGTCGAAGATGTGGGGTTTTTTAGGCAAGAAGCCCAGAGACTGTACCTGGACAGGCAGTGGGTGTTCCAATCGGCATTATAAAACTAGCCTAGGCAGCTCAGTGTTCTTGTTACTACCTACCAACCCCTTCAGGAAATAGTCTTGATTTCCTTCTACTCTGCCCAGTGCTCACTGGTACCCCTTCATCTCCAAGAAGTACAATGATGCTTCTGTCCAGGCATCTTGGCCAGGCCATCCCTCTATCTGCAGCACTGTCCCCAGGTACCCACATGGTTCTCTGACTCCCTTCTATCACCACCCAGTGAGTCAGTGGGTTCTTCCCCTTTATTCTGGTTTACATCCACCCCTCCCTTACTTTCTTTCAGGGTACTGATCACTAAATAAGAAGCCCCTGCTTGGCTGATAATGGAGAGGCTGGCTGTTTGAATCCACCAGCTGCACCGTGGGAGGAAGCTGTGGCAGTCTGCTGTGGTAAAGATTTATATCCTATCAGGCCATTCGCAATAGAGGCAGGCTTTGAAGGGGCATGGACTGGATGGTGGTGTTTTAACTTTTGTATTTTAATGACTAACTGGCATAAAAACCTTCCTTTCTTTCTGTCTTGATGGCCTGTTCTCCCCTCCTGGGGACACCATCAGGTGGTGGCTGTTTGCATCTTGCTCATATCTATGTCCTCAGCATCTAGAAGACTCTGGGGGCCATCAGCCTCAACAGGAACGTACTGCATACCCCAAAACAAATATGCAAGTGGAGTGCCTGCCCCCATGCTGTCTGGAAGGAAAGAGACCCTCCCTGGCCTCCAAGAATCCACACAGTCCCCAAAGAGAAACTGTTCCAACCACAAAGCTCCTTAGCACTGCGGATACAAGAAAATGTACTTCCCAATTGAGGTGTCCCCAGGGGTTTGTCAAGAGCGGGTACAGAAAACTTCTTCACCTTAAAAGAACTTTCTTTTCATTCAAGTCCCACCTACACAGCACACAGAGATGCTGCAAACCAGCACTGGGCCTCCCTCCATCTGTCTCTAAGCCATGGGAGAGGGCTTTGTATCCAAAATGCATTTATCTCACTCTGCGCTCATGCATCTGTTACTTACTGGGGACCCAGACATGATATTTATTGCCAGGCGGGTAATTTATAACAGATTCAAGTGGCCAGTACATTCTCGGGTGTGCAAACAAACCAGCCAGCAGGCTGGTTCCGACCATGACAGCACCACGGTTGCTGAAGGCACACATGGCACTGACCCCTCCAGCTCATTAGCCAAACGGACTCATTTCCAAGCATTGTTGAGAGCCAGTTGTGGACAAAGGGTTGGAATGTGGGCAGTTTGCTCGTTGGAGGCCCCTGGAGGATGTAGGATGGATTGGAGAGTGGGATATAAAGGAAAATCTAGACAACTGTCCAGGGTGTATCTTTCCAGAAAACCCCAGAGGAACTTGAGGTATTCTTGGCTTTCTGGAGTCGTTCGTTAACTCCCTAGTGTTATCCTGCTAGCGCCACCCCATAGTGGTAACACGGGCTCAGGAGGTACTTGTGTTAGGTGTTTTTTTCCCTGACACTCCATCTTCCATCTCTTCTTTTCCATATTTTGCTTTGCGTCTTGGAAAGCTGAATGTGTGGATGGTACCATGAGCTCCTCTGCCTTTTAGCTTCTAAGTTGTGCTTGGTCAAATGGAGGGCAGAACCCATGAAGCTCAGGAGCCAGGGGGAGAGTGAGGCTAGGGTGTGTTCTTCTCGGTGGACCCTGGTTAGACCCCCAAGGGTTGGCTGTGCCGTTCTTCTAAAAGGTTTCCATTTCTACCAGGCAGACTTCTCCTTCCAGTGAGTGACAACCCCCCCCCCCCCACCCTAGTCTTTAGACCTAGGATTTGGAAGAGCTTCTTGCTTTGCTAGTCCTGAGATAGTGCAATCCCACTTTCAGGGAGGCTCTGCTTGTTTTGGGGATGCTGACAGGTACTTTGTATACATTATCACTTCCCTGCGGGGTGGAATTTTGCTTTCCCATTTTGCAGCTGTAAGCACAAGTAAAGAATGTACTCAAGAACCCAAAGTTAGGAAGCACAGAGGCCTTGTCTCAAGAGGCCCAACAAAGACTGGACCCATGACTTTGGCCTCCTTAGCTGTTCACTTGAATTACTGGAATCCACCACAGGGCCCAGTATCACCTACTAAGACGGTGCTTAATGAAGCCTGTTGGGTTTGTCTGCACAACCTACTTCTTAAGAGAGAGGGAAGAAATGTGTTCTGGGTGGGCAGAGAATTACATTCAAGCCCTATGGACTTGGGCAAAACTCTTAGCCTCTGAACCCTGGATTCATATCTTTAAATGCGCCCCAAATGTGCTCTAATGACAGAACATGATGGACAGGGGAGGCATTATTAGTACTGATGTTGGGGAGATTCACTGCATTTAAGGCAATTTCATTTGTTGCCCATAATATACCAAAGTGCCTCTTGGCTCTGGCTCTAGCCAGACACTCCCTCACCTTGGGCTTGAGAGTTTATGTTGGCAAGTGACCTTCTCTGGGACTCTCAACTCAGATGGCAAATTCCAGATACAGCAACTAAGGCTTGCAGACTACACCTGGGCTGTGGCCCTCACGGCTACCACATCAATCCAGCCATAAAGTTGAGGAAATGTGAAAGGAATCAGTTGAATCTGGCTCAATGAAGACTGCCTGAGTTCCACCATCTTATTTACCAAGCAGATCTATGAAGGGGGCAGGTCAAATAGTGCTGGGTTGAGAGACATTCAGTTCTGACTCCTGTTCTGTCTTTGCAGCTGCCAGTTATATGGTCTTGGGCAAGCTTGGCACCTCTTTAGACCTCAACTTTCCCATCTGGAAAATAGGGGTAATAATGTCCTCTTTGAAGGTTCCAGGGATGTCTCAAAAAGTTGACCCATTATAAACCACTCAAACAGAGCCCAAAAGGACCCAGAGGTCATTGTTATTGCCTTACTGTTGTTATAAAAACCCAATTTAAACCCCAGCTCCCGTCTCTCACCTCCTGGTTGTGTGGTCCTGGATGGACATGACCTCCTAAGCCTCAGTTTATTCCAAGTGGGTAGCAGTGGTCTCTACCTTGTGGTCATGATGGTCGTATAGCAGCTAGCATAAATCCTGACCAATAACTCATAGGCTACCATTAAACCCATTGCCAGCTGGCTCTGACTCATCTGCTACAGTTGCATGAGGTTATCACCTCCTTCAGGAAGCCTACACTAAACACTAACCTCTGGTCTATCCTCTACCCCAGCTTCGGATTCATCTTTATGCTCCCATAGCACCTACTCTGTGAAGGTCTCTTTCCTTCTTTGACTTCCTCAGTGACTGGATGTTCCATTTAGGTGTTAGGCACCTAGTCTTAACGGTCTCTGGTCCACAGTGCAGGGTCTGAACAGAGCTTGTGAAGTGAATACTAGATGAATGAGGGAGAGGTTGAAGGTATGGAGGGAGGCAAATGCTGGGGATGCCCTGTCCAACCTGGAGACAAGCTATGAGGCTGAGGAGTCTGGTTCAGCAGGCTGGGATGCCCATCTGCCCCAGAGGCCAGGCTGCGCTTCTGCAAACCCTCACTCCTATGGGCACCTCTCCATCTTGTGGTGGCTCCTGGTTCAGCCCATTCCTCACTAAGTAATCTTCAGTCTTCTCCTCCCTCGGATCTGTCTCACCCCGCTGGCACCACATTAGCTCAAAACTTTACCCTGAACTGGTCACTTGCTCCACCAGAAACATTCGGTAGCTTCCTCCAGCTTAGAGGGTAAAGTTCAACAGCCTCAGTCTGACTGTTTAAACCAGTGGCTCGCGACCTGTGGGGGTCGAAAGACCCTTTCACAGGAGTCGCCCAATTCATAATAATAGCAAAATGACAGCTATGAAGTAACAATGAAAATAATGTTATGGTGAGGGGGTCACCACCGCATAAGGCACTGGATGAATGGGTCATGGTACTAGAAAGGTTGAGAACCACTGGTCTGAACCATCCAGTGACCTACCTGTGACTCTCTCCCCCTCTCTATTAGATAGCTGTGGTTTCTCCCAGGGTCCCTCGGGGCAGAATGGAGTCAGCATTGGACTGTGTATCACTGAAGTCAGCAGTTCAGACCCACCAGCTGCTCCTTGGGAGAGAGGTGGGGCGACCTGCTCCCTTCAAGATTCAGTTTCAAAGATTCAGTCTCAGAACCCCAACGATGGGTTGCTAGGTGGCCTCATTCACTCAATGACAGTGGGTTTGGTTGGGGCTTGGGGTCCTCACATCTCATCCATACAGCAAAGGCCTATTCTCTGCTTCCCAGCTCTCTCTTTTTGCCTGTCTTCATCTTTCCAGCCATCCCTCCTCTCTTTCATTTCTAAATTCTGCCCATGCCTGAAGCTCAGGCGTACATCACACACAGAGTCCTGATCACATGGTTTCTCTCTCCACCTCTGCATCCCTGTAGCCTTTTTATTTGAACTTAGGACCCTTACCACTTTCTAGCTCGCCTGAAATGACTGATGTGCACAATTCATCTCCTGCTCAGCTTGTCAAGGTTACAGACAATAGTGTTAGGTGTTCCCCAGCATCCAGCACTTAGTAGTCCTAACTCAGGAAATCAAACTCACTGCCATCAAGTCACTGCCGAATCCCGGGAGCCCCAGGAGACAGACTGGCACCGCCCGTGTCCAAGACTGGACATATGCATGGGGGCCAAGCCTCGCCATCTCATAGGCACTGCGAAATGTTCGTCACATGAATGGCTTTCCTCAAATGAATGCATGCATGGGCCAATGGACAGACAGACAGATGAATGCAGGGATAAATGGTTAAGACAGGCCCCTCAAAAGCAGGTGACTTGAGCCTCACTGAAAGAGGATGCTGAGTTACGACTTGCATCATCAACTTGCTTACGCTGGTGACACAAGTCAGGAAGGGGGCAGACCTGTCCTCAGGAAGCCATTTTCTGGAGGACCAGCAGGGGGGCAGCCATAGCTCTGGGACCTGCTGGAACCCCACCCCCTGCCGCCAGCCACTCACATCAATGTAGTTGGCGTTGATGTAGTCAGAGTGTGGGTCTCCGTCCAGCACCAGCAGCCTCACTCGGGAATGGTCGTCTGCAGAGAGAGCAGAAAATAAGGGTGAAAGGCGTCTGCGTGACGAGCCAGAAATGCCTGGCTCTGTCTTTCATAGCTGTTGCCAGGTGCCCCTAACACCATCCGGGGCACCCCATGCACGATGAGATGAAATACCGCCTGGTGCCATGCCATCCCCGGGGTGGGTTGCCGTTTGGCCTGCTGGGACCGATAAGGTTTTCGCTGACTGACGTGATCACCAGGCCTTTCTTCCTAGTCTATCTGAGGGCAGAGCGCCTCAGAAAACTGTTCAGCATCACAGCACCCGGCAAGGCTTCACCAATGGATGGTGGTAACTGCGCATGAGCTGCACGGGCTGGGAATGGAACCCACGCTTCCCGCATGGATGAAGAGAAGTTGAGCAGTGAGCCACCATTGCCCCCGGGAGGAGAAGGCCTAGTCTTTCTGCTGTGGAGCTGCTGATGGTTACAAACGGCCAACCTTGAGGATCACAGTCCAGCGCGTCACCACTGTGCCCACACTCAGTGCCTGTCCCTATTTATAGACAGGGAAGTTAGTCTCAAAGAGATTGCTTTGCCTTGAAAAGAACAAGCAAGACTTTCCTCTTTTGTCCACTTTCCTTTGATGCTGGTGTGTGGTCACTACCTACCCACCTGGGTGTCATTGAGTCTCAGGGATATCATGAGCAAAGCGGGGGCAGAGACACTTGCTTCCTGGGAACACCGCATGAGAGACCTCAGGAAACCACACCCGAATATCTTTGTTCCATTGTCATGCTTGCTTAAAATCACTGATTTACCTTGTTTCATACGTGCACACATTGGAGTACTGCTAGCTTGTCAGATGCATATTGTTATCAATACTGCCATTACATTGGAGTGGACTGAATTGTTATAGAAGAGGTCGTCAATATCTGAAAATGGCGCTGTGAAGAGTTCCTTTTCAAACACAATCTAGACCTAAATGGGGTTTGCAAGCTTTAGTCAATGGCACACTTCAAATAAAAACCATGACCAAAGATGTGTGTGTGTGTGTGTGTGTGTGTGTGTGTGTACAGGGGTGGGAACTAGTCTGACAAGAGAATTGGGATAATCCTCTACGATTAATTAAAGTCGGCTCTGACAAGCTGTTAATTGACCCATGCTGAAGGAAGACCCAGCTGAGAGGAGGGAGTGAATGTACAGCCAGGGTCACTACACTCACTGGCCAGGATAGGGACAGGTCCCCAGCAGGTGGTGGAGCTGTCTGCACATCCCTAAGGGCTCCCACAGGCCAGGATACATGGTACTATGTCTGAGCACATGCTATGCGACTCACAGAGTATTCGGTCATTTACAGAACACATATGTGTCCTTGAATTGATGCCTGCTTGAGAACTTCTTGTTGCCAGTGTCCTGGCCTGTGGCAGACATTCCATCAGTGCTTGGTGAACCCACACATGGAGGATGGACCCACTGGACCTCCCAATGATCCTGGTCTAGAAGAAGGTGGCCTCTGGGAGCCCCTCATTACAAATGAGGAAATGGAAGTCAGGTGGCCAGTGAGCATGGGGTTGGGAAGAACAAGGTGCTTAAGTCTGAGTTCCAGGGCTTCTGCTTTCAAGAAAGAGCTAAGCAAGGGACCCAAAATGACTCCTGAACAGGCAGAGGGGGCAAACCAATTGGAGAGCATACAATTAATGCCAAGATGAGCCAGGACAGGGTGATCCTCGCTCCCCTAGGCCAGAGAGGTGGAAGGAGGAAGTGGGGATAGCAGGGCAGAGGAGCTGGGACTTCTGCAGTGGGAACTCAGGCCAAGGAGACTCCCTCACTGTTTAAGAAGGTAACCATGCCTGATATAGCCAAGCTTGCAGACCTGTGGCTATCGAGACAATTTGGATTCCTGCTACTGTGTGACAACTGCCTCATTGTGTGTGTGTGTGTGTGTGTGTGTGTGTGTTTAGTCAGATTTATGTGAGCTTCTATTGCCAGAGACCTGTGACTGGGAGCCAACACAAACCAAACTCACTGCCATCAACTTGACTCATAGTGACCTTATAGGACCGAGTAGAACCACTTCTGTAAGTTCCCCACATTGTGACTCTTTATTGGAGTTGAAAGCCCGGTCTTTCTCCCAAAGAACAGCAAGTGGTTTTGAGCAGCTGGTCTTGGACTTAGCAGTCTAACTTGTAACTACTATGCTACCAGGTTCCTGTGACTGAGAGATGGGGTGGGAGGGGGAGGGATATCTTGGTTTCTCCCTATCTCCCAACTTCCTGTCTTCCACTGGTGCTTCTTACTGGCTAACGCAGCCAGCAGGCAGCTGACCAGAGAGCCTGGGAATCTCCATTTGCAGGGACCAGTTCCCCATGAGACAGAGCGGAGCAAGAGAAGGACAGGAGTCGATTTGAGGACAAACAGGCCCAGGGATGGCAAAGGCAACCATCATGTCCATGCCTCCCCCCATCATTCATTTACTCATTCATACATCTTGAGCATTTGCCGTATTCCAGGCACTGGACTAGACACCCTGGAGAGACACTGGATGCGATTTTTCCTGTTCATCCGAGAGAAGGTCTTTGGTGAAAGTGAAGTGAGAGTGTCAATGGACATCCTAATGCTCCTTTTGAGAAGGGTGTGATGTTAGTGTTTATTGAGCTTACAGTAAAGCTGCAAACACTCTCTCACTCAAGCCTTCCTTCCTCAAGAGAAACCTACAGGCTACTAAAACAATGCCATATCCAGACGGGATTCCTCTTCTTCTTCCCATTCGTACAAAGGAAGAAAGGGGTTCATATGGGTTATGCAAGTTTCCCAAGCTATACAGCCTATCACTGACATTCTGCACTCAATCTGAGGCTTCTGTAGTGAGTGCTTATGGTCCAGGAGGTTAGGCTACCTGGAGCCTGGCCCACCCAGAAAACCTGATACTTCCATTAGACCCATGGCAGCAACTATGTTCCCTGGTGACAGAAACTGTTGAGCATGAAGCAAGTCAAATTTCATATCTCATTTTCACTCAATGGTTTCACTAATGACTTATTGATCTCAAAAACCTCCTTTGTTTATTCAGAGTTATGCTTACCCCTGAGGTTCACAGCCTCAGAAATGAAGACTGGGGTTTAGAATGTTGAAAGGGACTTTTTGTAAAGATATAAAGTATAAACATCTGACAACAAAAATGGCAAAATAACAACAACAAAAAGACAAAGCAAAAAGAAACCGCCCATCTCTCCTGGCTAGATAGATGTCCTTAAGGAGGAACAGTGCCAACATCTTCTTCTCTTTGTCTGTTCATTAACATCAGATTTACTGAGTCCCTACTGTGCTCCTCAAAGGGGCCTGTGGCAGTTACATAATCTACTGTCAAATTGAGGAAAAGGTGGAATCTACCCTGTCAATCAAGTCACAGCTTGATGACCTCATTTGGAGGCTCAATGGAGATAAATGGCCTCTCTGGAGGCCAGATACACCCTCTCCCTGCGAGACACTGCTGTTGACAAGCCACATGGACTTATGCTGATAGAGCTAGAGTCCTGGAGCTGGAGGAGCTGTGCAGAGACTCACGCCAGCACTGAGATGCTTCCACCAGCACTGGATCCACAAGACTTTCCAACCACTGGCCTGTGGCCTTCCTGCATTTGGCAGCATTGCATATGTTGTGTGAGTCTGAATAGGAATTTATAGATTGTTATAGGCTAATATCGGGCTTATGGACTTGATCTGGACTGAGTTGGGGTATTCTATCCATATACAATTGATATTTTATATAAAACACTTTCTATGAATTTGCTTCTGTAGTCAACCCAGGCTAACGCATAGTCCCTGGGTGACACAAATGGTTAGGTGCTGCTTACTGAGAGCATCATGGTTCAAACACACCGGGAGCACCTAGGAAGAAAGGTTTGGCAATTGATTTGCCTTCCCCCCCGCCTCCCACTTTCTCCCCCGAAATCAATCATTGAAGATCCTTTGGAGCACAGTTCAACCAGGGCCACCGGGGTCAGCAGGAGTTGGAAGGGAGTGCAGGGTAACGGAGAATCTTTGTATCTGAAGAAGCAGAAAGAGTGAAGGATGCCAACTCAGAGAGTCGTGGCCATTAGGCCCATTATCAACCCTACAGGACAGGGTAGGCCTGGCCCGGCAAGTTGATATCTACATCACTCTTTATGGAGCAGAAAGCCTCCTCTTTCCCCGAAGGAGAGACTGATGGCTTCAAAGAGCTGTGCCCCACAAGCATAGGCCTAACAACGGGCCAGGAGCCAGAGGAGGTGGGCAGGGTGAGATGATAGAATTTTCCATGCCATCGTAAGACATTTAGCTGCAGGTGGCAGATCCTGGCTGGCAAGGCATCCAAATACTGTTTCTCATTAGGGAGAGTATGGGAGAATATTTTCATCGGGAACAATCACAGGCCACTCCCACCGGAGCTTCCCTGTTGCAGGTAGGATACACCTCCAAGACTCACTGTCGTGTATAGAGATCTGGATGGCATCTGCATGTCAATCCTAGCCCCACCACTCAGGAAGTCATTTGAGCTCTCTTAACCTGGGAGTCCCGATGGTGTAGTGGTGACATACTAGGCTGCAGTCCTCATAGTCACCAGTTCAAACCCACTCATGGCTCTGCTGGAGAAAAACTAGACTTTCTCCCGCACTCTGAGTCAGCGTTGACTTGACGGCAGTCAGTTCAGTGTGTGAGTTTTAGCCTGAGTTTCATTAGCAAAATGAGCCTATACGTGCAAAGGTTGGTTGGATAAAGGTGAGCAAATGCAGGGAAAGAAAGTGCAGACAGTGAACAGACTGATGGCTCTTTCGCGTCTCTCTGGGGTTCTCTCACTCACTGCCATCAAACTGACACACAGCAGCCCTATAGGAGAGGGTATAACTGTCCCTGTGGATTTCTGAGTCTTTTTTTTTACCGAAGTAGAAAGCCTTACAGTTCCCTGTGGAGCCGCAGGTGGTTTTGAACTGCTGACCTTGCGCTTAGCAGCCGGACTCAGGACTACCTCACCGCCAGTCCTCTGTGAATTAGCATGCCTCATTTTCGCATCCTTTGTATCAACGACAAGTGCATCTCTCTGCGGGGGCCAGGCGCTGTGACTGTCCACAAAAGGGCAGACTTCAGTGGCGGGTTCACCAGGAAGCATTGCAAGGAGCAGCTGTGTCCTCATGGTTTATGTATTCCTTGTGGGAGATACTAATATCGCTCCGTGTCCCCTTCTTCTCCTAACTTGATATAATTAGAAGGATAAAAAATTGTGTTTACCCACACACGCATGGAGAAAGATGGGGAGGCGGCGATGAGAAGGAGTTTAGAGGAGGTAATTTACAAGCAGCCCAGGACATTCATTCTCTTCTATCTACATTCCGCGAGCTTGAAAAACAGCTAATTTGGCGCTCCTCGTTTGCTATTCAAGACAAGGAGAGGCGTTAAGGAGAGTCATGTAGAGGAGAAGCAACTCCTCAAAGGGGAGGTGATGGCTTGGAACATGAGACTGGCTGTCAGCTGAGCCGGCGAGGTGGGCAGGAGCTATTTTCTGGCAAGGGCAGGATTGGCACAGGCAGGTAGAAAGCCAGACCCAACCACTGCCCATCCAGCCGAGCTGCTCCGTGGGGTGCCACAGAACCAAACTCACTGCCACGGCGTCGATTCTGACTCATAGACACCTTCTAGGATGGGGTAACGTCGCCCCTGTGGGTTTCTGGGCCTATAACTTTATGGGAGTGGAAAGCATCATCCTTCTCCTTTGGAGAGACCACTGACCTTGTGGTTAGCAGTGCAGTGCATAACCCACTAGGTCACCGGGACTCTTCTCCTCCATGGGGCTTCCAGGATGACAGTCGTCATGGAAACTGCTCGCCAGGCTGCCGAGCAGGTTCTAACCGCCAACCTTCAGATTAGTCATCAAATCCAAACCCAGATAACAGGAACAGGAGGGGAGCTTAGTTTCAGAGATATTCAGGCTCAACCCCCCCAGAACATGGTTCTCAACCTTTTTAATGCCTCAAACCTTTAATATAGTTACCACAAAATTATTTTCGTGGCTACTTCATAACTGTCATTTTGCTACTGTTATGAATTGTCACATAAATATCTGATATGCAGGATGTGTTAGGCAACCCCTGTGAAAGGGTCATTTGAGCCCCAAAGGGGTCGGGACCTACAGTTGAGAACCGCTGCCCTAGGCCAACAGAAGCCTGATCCCTCTCGATCTACTTCTGTTGCTTGAAGACAAAGACCAGTAAATGTTTAACAAGTGGCTTTCAGCAGGCGTAAATGCCCTGATGTGTAACACCTGCCATTTTCTGTGATGTAAATACTTTCATTGTGGTCAATTACAAGATATCAGCATGGCATCGACTAGCTTGCAGAGTTATTGGGAATTTGACCATCTGCTTGTAGAAGCTGGTATGACAGTTTCAGCCTGAGACTGAAACCCTGCCACAGACCGAATGCCCCAGACCGTCTGATGGTTTGATGCCCACTTCCCTTTCCTGTCTGGTGTGCTCCTTCTCCCACACTGCTATGGCCACTGTCCCCTTCCTTTAGTTGCTCAAATGCATTGCTATCCCACTGACCACAAGGGCTTTGCACGTGCCAAGGCGAACGTCCTCCACCTTACCACCTGTACGGCAGGCACTACTCATCCTTCTGTTGTTGGTTCAGTGTCCCTTCTCTGGGAAAGGGAAGCTGACTTTGATAGCTCAACCCCTAGACTTTCCTAGCAACCTGCATGTGTCTTCCGTGTTCTTAGAGCAGCTGTATTTTGGTGGTAATCTAGTGAACTCTTGCTCCCCATCACATTGTAAGGAAGGGCACCCTGTTTCCTGCACTCTGCTATGAGTGCTCCGTAACTATATGTCTGCCCAGTCAATTCCTGCTTGATTCTGAAGGGCTGGGCACCCACCAGGGACAGGGTCTTCCTTGCTCATGGGCACACTGTAGATTTTAGGACACCTAGGGGGCCTGGCGGAGCTCTTGTGGTGTAGTGTTTATACATATGACTGTTAGCAAGGTCAGCAGTTCAAAACCACGAGTCACAACTTTGGAGAATGATGAGACTTTCTCCTCCCCGAAGAGTTCTTGTCTCAACAACCCACCCGGGCAGCTTTAGTCTGTCCTATAGGTCACTGTGGACTCAAGGATAGGAAGTTTGAAGGATTCTTGGTGGTGCTGTTGGGGAAGTGTTGGACTAACCTCAAGTTCAGTGGTTCAAACCCTGCAACCTCTTGCACTCCTTGAGAGCAAGATGAGACTATCTGCTCCCACAAAGATTTACCATCCCCTCAACTTTACGTAGAGTCTCTACGAGTTGGAGTTGCCTCAGTGATAGTGAGTGCGGTTTAGAGGTTTTGCTCTTGCTGTGTGGTGCTGGGCTACTAATTGCAAGGCTGGTCGTTCAAACCCACCAGTCACTCCTTGGGAGAAAAATGAGGCTGTCTGCTCCCATAGAAATGTACAGACTCCAGAGTCACAATGATTTGGTAATGGCTGGTGGCGGGGGGGTTTTAGATGTGAGAATAAGAAGCCCTGGGGGCAGAGTGGTGAAATGCATGGTTACTGACTGAAAGGTCAGTGGTTTGAATCCCTCGCCAATATGGTCATCTGCTTCCATAAAAAGGATCAAAACCCCTGCTGCTTGAGCTGATGTCAGCTCTCTGCCACCGTAGAGGACCAAGCAGGGCTGTCCAGGAGAACATCTCTATGGAAACAGATGATCACTCATTTCTCCTGCCGAGTGGATGGTGGATTCCAAAGGTTGACATCCCTGTGAGCAGCGCAAGCACCGCACCACACCACAGTGCCAGGAGCAGCCGTGGACACCCTATAGAGCAGTTCTCCTCTCTCCTGTAGAGTCATTGAGGCAGAATTGACTCCACGGTACACAGCAAAACCGGTAACGTCTGTCCTGGGACCCAAGGCTCCTTCCTCTACACGAGACAGACGGCATGTGTTGAATGCCTATTCTTGAATCCTTCCTCTCCCCCCAGCTGGCCCCTCAAACCTCCAGCAGGTCCAGCTCATCCTGACTTGTCCTGATCTGTCCCTAGGTGGGAAGGAAGTCTGGTTCATGTGTAACAGAACTGAATTCTGTGACCTGTTTCCTGCTGAAGGCACGGCATGGCTCAGTATCCTCTCTTACGTGGTTCTCTCTCTCTCTCAAAACAAACCACAACTCCTCTTCCCATCCCTCCATCATTAAAGATAACCCAGTACATCACTCTTCCCACCTCACATCTGCTTATCTGGAGAACCACTCCAGAGAGGCAAGGCCACAGAGAGAATATCATTTGGATACATGATGTTCCTTCTCCCTGTCTTCTGGGTACCGAGGAGGGTAAAGAAAAGATGCAATTTTTCAGAGGAAAGAGATTTGACTCATTACAATGAATTGTGGGGCTGAAAACCCATTCCCGAGAAGTATTGGAAATGTTAATGCCATCATCTTGCAAGAGCGGATGGGGAGGAGGCAGGTAATTCTGCCTAGACTGCCTGGGTGCCTCATTGAAGCGAAAGGTCTGCACATTCCATCTTGATTGAATTACCATTATCAAGAGAGGGGGTGGCTTGGGCAGGAGACAAGACAGTCTGAGATGCTGGGCACCTCCTCGTTCTGGATCTATGCTGGCTGGGGTCCAGTAGCTCCCTTCTCAGCCTCCAGGGATGAGGAGCTCCAAATGACACAGCCTTTTCCAGCCCATGGGAAGGGAAAGAGGAGACTTCAGGATAAAGGGGAAGCATAGAGAGAGAGGAGGGAGGGAGGGGCAGTGGCCCATCTGGTGACTGTACTGTGCCCTCCTAAGCATGTCACCATCCCACTGAGAGTATTTCTGAAGGAAGAGAGGATGGTTTCATATCTGGGCTCTCTCTGAAGTTATGGCATGGATGGATGTACAGACAAGGAGTGGCCACCCGGTGCAGGGGACTAAGGTGCTTGACCACACAGTCCTGATGACCTGTGTGGTAGTCATGTACTCCAGTGCTAATTTGATTGAGTGTAGGGGTGGAGTCTAGCCTGTCGATCTGGTGATAGCCAATGAGACCTCTGTGTGGGCATGCCTTTCTCTGAGAATGGCATGAAAGTGAGAGACTATTGACTCAGTTACTTGGAGATGCTCTATTGATAAGACATAAAACTCAGTCCTTTGGGACACTCCACTGACAAGACGACATGGCAGGAAACTGATAGATCCTGAGTCCTGGAACTTGTAGAAGTTGGAGGAGAAGCCACATGGGTTTGCTCTGATGGAACCAGACCTCTGGGGCTGAAGAAACCACATGGAGACCCCTGCCAGCACTGAAATGCTTCTACCGCCACTGGATACACAAGACTCTGCAGTAGCCTGTGATTTTCCTGGCATAATTGCATGTGCTTCATGAGTCTGAAGAGGACTAATGGATTGGTATCAGACATATGGGCCAATATTGGACTTATGGACTTGGACTGGACTGGGTTGGGATGCTTTCTCAATGTTCCATTTCTCTTGTATATAAACCTCTCCCTTATATACAGATGCGTGTTTATGAATTTGTTTTTCTAGTCTACCTGGACTAGCACAACCTGCTTCCCAAATGTCAGGCAGTGAAAAGCCCCAAGGGAGTCACCGTGGATCAGAAGGGACTTGATGGGAAATGGTGATCAGCTGGAGGAGGCGATCCCAGGGAGTACTGAAAGGGCAGTGGGAAGGGAGATAGAGAAAGGGGAGGTGACTGCCATCAAGGCAATTAACCCTGTAGACAGCTGGGCTGAGCCCAGTGGGGAACTCTGGGAGATTGTGCAGAGCGTGTACCTCCACACTGGCCTACCTCCAGACAGAGGGATGCTGGGTTATTTATCCATCTTATTTTGTCATTTATGAGTTGGGGGCTGCTCCAGAAGATATCTGAACTCCTGGGACTTCTGTCAGCAGGCCCAAAGGACACCAGGGGACAGAAAAGAAAAAGAGGCACAGGGGTTGGCACCTAGAGTGGAGGTCAGCAAGCTTAGAAGTGGTGATGGCCAAGGAGGTGGATATAGCAGGACACACGTGGTGCCCACATCCAGAGGGGCTGGCAAGGCCCAGGCCAGGGCCACCCTCACAGAGAGAGCAGAAGGGAGACTGGAAGTCAGGAGTACTAACCGAGGCATCTCTTTCTTGCCCCAGCCCTACCTTCCTGAGGTTCAACGGAGAAAGCTGCTGTCCTCACAGCAGCCTCTGGCTTGTTTCTGAGAACAGGGGTGAGCTCCTCCTTAGGGGTGAGGGCTCCCTTTACATACTCTGGCTAGACCACCATGGGAACCGAAAGACCTGCATAATTGCTCATCTCATTCTGCCATCTGTTTCAGCAGAGCCTTCGTATGTTCTCCTCTCCAGGAAATGGTGGTGACCCAAGGACTCTTTGGTAGATAATATGCAACACCCTTGAAGGCAAGAGACTAGGGCTCTGACTATGGCCAACTTACAGACTCACTGGTTCCCCTTGGGCCAGACATGTCTGTAGAATCAAAGAGGGGAACTGAAATCACATCAAAGATTAAAAATGCATGAGCCACAGGACCACACCAATCTGAGATGCACTATATTTTTGTTTGACCTCTTTGCACTGAGAGCTTCCCCAACTTCCTCTTATAGATTCAGAAACTCTGTTTGAGAGAGGAGTAAACTGGCTGGAGGTCCTCTATGGGATCAGGTCTCCCTGTGCCCATGTCCAACACTCCAGCACACTGAAGTCCGGACCTTTCCTCATGATGGGAAGACACACTCAGAAAATGTCCTGGACATCTGTTCCCCCATCCCCCACCGCCCTGTTGTATTCTGCACCTTGCTCTTTCATTCCAGCGGACAGTCTCTGTGGGCAAGACAAAGAAAGACTTTCGTGGCCATGAGTCTGACCTGGAGAGCAGTTATGAACACAGATGGTTGGATCCATCCCCTCAGTGTATTCCTTCAACAGGTATGAAGTGAAGCCCAAGAAGTCACAGCTCTAACAAGCTCCCAGGTCCTGAAAACTGGACTCACAGCCACATTTTGAGAGCCACTTGTCTAGGGAATCAATCACCAGGTTCTCTTGCTTCCTGTTAGGCTCAGGTCATGGGAAACACAAGCAGAACTTGGAAGGAGGGAGGAGCATGTGGTGGACATATTCACGCCTTCAGTATCTTACCATGGAGACACCATGAGCTGGTGGAATCTACACTGAAGGTCCCTGCTGCCGTCGGACAAACCTGTGTAATGGTCCCTCCACCACCAAAGATGGGTTGTTTCTCCATATAGGCATCCCTTGCTGCCCATGAACAGAGTTTTAAATTTAATTTCATTTTGCCTTTGTTGAGAATATACACAGTGAGATACATATCATTTCCACTGTTTCTACCTGTGCAGTTGTGTAGCGTGCTCACCCTCCTGTTCTGAGTGATCCTTCCCTCTTAACATGCAGATCACTGCCTGCCCTTCACCCCCTGGAGGTTCTTATCTAATCCTTTGAACCCCTGTTGTCAATTTGAAACCACATCAATAGTTCTTAAAAGAGGATAACGCATAAGATAAACATTGTTTTACTCGTTGTTAAGCTAAACTGTTCAATTTGAAGATAACTCTGGGGAATAACTTGGGGTAAGGATGAAAGATTATCTCAGGACAGTAAGTTTTAAGGGTTCTTCCCACCTTTGTGGTGCCAGGGAGTCTGGAGTCCATGGACATTTGAAATTCTGCACATGTCCCCTTTTGATCAGGGTTCTTCCGTACATGTTCAGTCATGGGAGCCCCTGGACACCACTCCATTCTTCTGTTCTTCCAAGGAGGCAGTAACTCTCACAGGCAATTAACCACATATTCTCTAGCCTCCTCCTAGTGCTGGCTCTCTTTCTTCCAGTTGTTATGCCTTGGATGTAGCTTGGAAGCTTTAAAGGCACCTCAATGGTGCAATGGCTAGACACTCAGATTATTGACTGAAAGGTTGACAGCCAGAGCCCACAGTGGCTCTTGGCAATCGGCTCCCATAGAATTTATGCCTTAGAAAACCCCATGGTACAATTCAACTCGGTCACACTGGGCCGCTCTGAGTCAGAATGGACTGAGCACCCCTGAACGACAGCCTCGTTATCCTCATAGCTCCTCCCACCAAACTCACACTTGAGACAGGACCGCTCCTCTAAACTCACGGAAGATAATCCTCTTTGAAGGTGCTATCTGCTTCCTGTCCAGATGCAGGCTGCTGCAGACAAGAATCCTTCCCTCTTCCTCTGTGCAATTTCCCTCCTGGTAAACAGCCCAGGACACGCCCTCCAGAACTTCACACTTTGGCAATGACTTTGGCACTCTTGAAATTTCCCCCAGTCAACCATCTCTGCTCTCCAGTTATAAGAAAGCACGGGGAACTTTGTTTCTCTTTTTTCCCATTCATTTCCTTCCTTTTCATTTCCCTTCCATTTTCACTCCCTGGGAGCATTGTGTATCTGTGGCTGAAGTCTAAGCAGCATCATTTAGAAGAAAGGAGTTATTTAGCCAGTTTCTCTTCCATTGTTTCATTGGTAGGCAGCACCCTCCCCTGACTTTCTCCCTTTAATCTTCTCTGTTCTCCCTGGCCTGGCCCTTTGTCCTCCACTCCAGCCTCTCTCGGAGCTCAGGGTTCCTTTAGATGCTAATCACACTCTGGGGGGCTTCTCTCTTGCCAAGAAGATTTCTATTTATCAAACCTCTGCAGGCTTCGCCTTTGAGAGGGACACATACAAGGGCAGGAACATAGCCCATCCCTTGAGGCTGCTCCCTGCTTTCTGTTCTCATTTCAATGTCAGGTGGTGACTGCGGGGGTTCATTGCCTTTTTTTGTTGCCTTTGCCTTTTGAATCTGGAAGTCACGGGGCACCTGGGTGCTGTCACCTTTCAGCCATCTCTCCAGCCCTGATTTCTGGCAGAATGCTCGACCCTTAAGCAGCTGCCATTGAGTGAGCCCACAAGATGCAGAGGGAGACGTCCTCTACCGGGGCTTCCTTGGCAGGGGCCTTTGAGGAACAACTGATTCTTTGTCCGTATCAGCCCACATGGTCTCATCAAAATGCTTCCATGTTCCTCTGTCTTCTCTAGGTTTCTCCATAAATCCACATCAAACAAGAATTCCAATGGTGGGACAGGGCGGGGACATCGGCTGGCGGCTGGGTTGGTGGATGAGGGACGGTGATGGAGGGAGGAGAAGGTAACCAATGAAGCGTGAGCTGACAAGACCCTTGTCCCCCTGGACGAGGGCAGCATAACCCTCACAGTTGTTCTTATGTTTGAGCCCATCGTGGCAGCCACTGTGTCAATCCTCATCGAGGGCCCTCCTCTTTGGCTCGGGACCTCTACGTTACCAAGGATGGAGTTCTCATTTCCTGCACGATTTCTTCTTGCTGCTTGGAATCTTGCCTTCTCCGAGAGAGTAGGCAGTCCTCTTTTTTCTTCCTATGCCCTGCCTCTCCGCTGTCTCCATTCAGCTTGGGTATCTTGCCTGACAGGGATGCCATCCCTTCAGGGGTCACCTAGATGCACCTTTTCTTCATCTGTCCTTTCTGGCATTCTGTATTATACTTGGAAAGCAAAGCTATATGAATAATGGCTGAAGCTACTTGGTGTCTGGGACAAAGAAAGAAAGATGAGGGAGTTCTCGGATTCAACCCACGTTGACTGAGCACCAACCATATGCCACCTTCGGGAAACAGAACAGCACGAGAGCCAAGGCTCTGCTCTGATGGGGCATCTGCTCCAGGGTGCAGAGAGAAAAGCAACAGAGATTTATCTGAGGGTCTTTCAGTCCAAACAAGGCCAGGGGCACCTAAACAGGGACAGTGCCACCATTCAGACAAAAACTCTTGTGTGCATTTTACGGAGAGGGAACTAAGGCTCAGAGCAGTCGCCCAAGGTCACGCCATCTGTACGTGTAAGCACCACTACCTGCCGGTGTGTCCCACTGAAATACTGAAGTGGCTGCATATCGACATGACCTGTGTTGAAATAGATACCCTTAATCGCTAGACCAACCATGTCACTAAGGATGGTCTGGTTTCTAAAGAGCTTCTAGACCCAAACAGCCTAGCATGAGAGAGACCTGACCACCGACTAGGGGAAAAAACTATATAGCAAAGGCAAATCAGAACCCAGGGTTCCCTGAGAGCATGCTGGGAGATGAACCCTCTAGGTTAGAAGCCATTAGACTCTAATGAGGACAGAGCAGCACCAAAAATGGATTCAGTCATCCTAACCATCACCAGGATGGCACAGCACTGAGCAATGTTTTGCAGATTCGACTCCCAGCCACAATGGAAAGGATGAGAGAAATGATGTGAACTGATAGACAGGATGGCCACGTGACCAGGTCCTGGAGGGAGCTGGAGCAGAGGGAGTGGTGGCCCGAGTGGGTGCTCTGCCATGCAGTGTCAGGGGTAGGCGGGTCCCCAGGGCCTCGCACAGGGCCTGTCACAGCAGAGACCCACTCAGGACAGCACCTTAATACATGTCGGCTGTCTCTTTGAACATTTCTTTCCAATGGATAGCTTTAAGGAACCTGACTGTCTGCATTCCTATCTTCTATGGGACACGTTATAAATGCTCTCTGATTAGCTTCATCGTTCACTGTGCGCTCGGAAATCAGCACAGGAAACAGCTCAGCTCCAACTTCTGCCTCTTTCTTTCCGAACAAGCTGTCTCGAGCATATTCTTTCTTCCTCTGAATGTTTTTCTTAGGCAAAGTCTAGACAGTTAAAAAAAAAAGAAAAGAAAAGAAAGAAAGCAAAACAAAACAAAACAAAAAAAGCAATGCAGAACTGTGCTGGAAATAATTTGTCTTTCAGGATCCTTTTTCTCTCTTCTGTGTTTGGTGGGATGAGTCCGCCTGAGAGCTGGGGCCAAGGATGGCTGCTGTTTCGGTGGGTGAGAGATCAGAAGGTGCAGGCCAGCCCGCTGAGTCAGACAAAGGGTGCTACTGTGGTGGATTGCTGGTCCAGTCGGAATACCATCTCCGCATTTTGTGCGAGAGAGTGTTGTCTCCTCTGTTTCCTTTTTGTTTGTTTCTTTAAGGCTTCTTAAGTGTATTTATACAGAACCTACATTTCAATAGACATATTATAAATTCCTTATATACTGTCTCCCCTGTTTTTAGACCACGGTGAAGGTTGACTAGGTTTATACGTAAGGCACACATACATACGAATGAGTCCATAGGCTTCCCTCTGCTCCTCCTCCCTGAAGTAAGCAACACACACAGGCATTTCTACCGCCTTCCTTACATGTCCTCATTGTTTGCGGCAACCGCTGCATTAGTCTCCTGGCTGGTCCATCTGCCTCCAGCCTTTCCCAACCTAACCCCTGCCCCACCCCCAGCCTCCAGGAGCCACAGGAAAGGAGTCCCAGGTGGTAGTGATGGTAACGTGCTCGGCTGCTACCTGAAAAGACCCCCAAAGTGCCTCAGAAGAGAGGCTTGGTGATCCTTCTCCTCACAAGCGGCCGTGGAAAACCCATAGAGCCAACTGCAGGGCAGGTAATGCAGCTGCTGTAAAGCCGACTTTCTAACACCCGTGCCCAATCACATCCCCGGCATGACTTTGCATTTCCACAAGGGTATTGAGGGGCAGCTGGTTAAAATAATGCGGAAGGAGCAGAAGGAGCGATCCATCTTGTTCTTCAGGATCCTGAGAAAGTTAGCTCTGTGACGACCAGCAGTAGTGCCAGGTCCTGAGTGAAGGGCTTTCTATACCCTCCCCGCCCCATTATCGTCACCATTGAAGGGGGTGGTGGTGGCACTGAAGCTTAAGAGAGACCAGGTAACACGTCCAAAGCCTGAGAGTAGAAAAAGGAATGTACCTGGTCGCACTCAAGGGGGTCCTAACCACTAGGCACCAGTGCCTCAAGAAATCCCTCACTGGGGTGCCAACGATGATCAAACTCTGTGTTGGGAATGCCCTCCCATGTCCATTCCACCTCTGTAAGCTCAGTGCTACCAAATGTATGTGTGACCGAGGCCCAGAGAAGTAGACCCTCAGAGTGCCTGCCCCAGCAGCGGTAGGGTCTGGAAGATGTCACAATGGCTAAACCCTGTCTCTTGTGCCACCAGAGTAGACTTGCACACCTGTGAACCCCTGAACTGGCTGTCGCCCCAATCTTCAGTCTACTTCCAGAGTTTCTGGCTCCTTCTGAGCATCCACTTTGCATGGAATTCCACTGTCTGAGAGGAGCACTGTTCTCCTGTTGAAAGCACATAACTGCCTACATCACAAGCGGGATCTTGAGCCCCACCCAAGGTTGCTGCCAAGGTTCCTCACTGAGTCACAGGGATTGCTGGGGTTCCCATGCATCTGCCTAACTGGGGGTTCTTCTCAAGAAAAATCCCTAGTTGGGCTTCCTCCTGTCCCTGAGGATTTTGTGAGGAAGCCATGCCAGGCGAGACACAGCTCAGTCTCCCTTTAGAGACATTATAGATTGACTCTGCCTGGACTCAGCTCCCAGTCTGCCTCTCTGATTGAGAACAGTCATGCTGTGTGCTGGGGAAGCTGAAATACAATTTCCCCTTGGCATCCAGAATGATCTGATAACTCATTCAAAGTAAAGATAGTCATCACTCCTCTCCCTCTATGGCCCCAAAGGGGAACCACAGAGCCTCCCAGAAGAGCACCTACAGGATATAATGTTCCCGTATCGATTCTTATTCCGGTTTTCATCCTCCTTGGCTGTGTCCCATGATGCTGTCTGTCCCTCCGGTAAGGCCTGGAAAGCAAGGACAGCAGTGATTAGTGTGGCCTGACATAGGAGCTCCATCCAGGTGCACATGAGCCGACAGGGAAATGATGGAATGGACCCTCAGTGTAAAGGCCCCAAGACACAGATCCAGCCCTTGCCTGGCTGTCTTCACTCATTCATTGACTCCCATATCATTGATGTCTTCTGAGTGTCATCAGTTCATACCCTGGTCTACAAGAAGAACTATCATTCATTCAACAGACATTTATTTACTAGTCCCTGACTGGATACTGTGCTGATGTTTTCTGTGCCAGCTACTGAAGATACAGACAGCGAGACAGTCCCCATTGAGCTTCCAGTAGAGCGGGGGTAGGGGGTGGGAGGGTAGGGTGGTGGTGGTGGTGGTGGTGGTGGTGGTGGTGGTGGTGGTGGTGTGTGTGTGTGTGTGTGCAAAAAGTAAACAAGGAAATAAAGAATTTTAAGTAGCAAAAGAAATGCTATGAAGAGAATAGAATGAGTTAAAGGTATAGTGGTAGTAGGTGAGATTTATGTCAGCATGCTTCATCTGGGTGGGCTTCTTTAAGAAGGTAACATTGAAGTGAACATATGAATGATGGGAAAGCAGTTGTGTCAAAAAAGTTGGGAAGTGCTTTTCAGTGAAGAAGAAACAGGTTCAAAGGCCATGAGGCAGGAGTCAAAGGATCATATTCCAAGACCAAGAAGATGCAAGGGAAGAGTAGTGATGGATACCTGGAGAGCCGGGGAGTAGTCAGACTGGATAAAGAATGTTAATCATTGAATGGGGGTGTGATGCTAAGTATGATGGGTAACCAATTGTTGATTTTAAATAGGCAAGCCATCTGATGTGATGTGTGATTTACAAAGATTATTCCAGCTCATGCCTGAATTACAGGGTTAAGGAGGGTCAACGAAGAGAAATTAGGCAGACCAGTTAAGAAATTGTGCATTTGTCCAGCAAAGAGATGGGAATGCTTGGATCTTGAGACTGGGGTAGTAGCAGTGGAAGTGAAGAGAAGTGATTATAATCAGAATTCTTGGTTATGTATTGTCTTGCTTTGACTTTCTGCAGAATCACCCTTAATAGAGGTAACATACTTAGGCATCACTGTCAATGAAGATAGACAGAATGGGGAAAAGGAAATAATCAGGGAAAGAAACTAATATATGGTACCTTCATGAATAGGTTGCTTCTGTGTGCAATTGAGACTTCAGCGCATTTCATGCCTCAGAGTTGTCCCTCTTTAGAAGTGAAGGAGTTGGGACATTTCCCCACAAATCCCAGGTGTTCTTAGTTGAGGGCAACTCCAGAAATCCCAGGGGTATTCCTGGGACTTCAGGAAGCCCTTCTACAAAATGTTAAAGAAGCATAGAGAGAGATAGTGTATATAGGGGCTATGGGCAGACACCATCAGTGTCTACTTTAGATGTATGAATTAAGAAGAAGGAAAGACGAACCCAGATTCAGCTTAAAGAACCAAGTGGAGAGAGGCATGCCATTGAACAAGATGCATAAGAATTGGGATTGTGGAAGTAGAAATTAAGTACTCTGTTTCGGACTCAGGAAATCCTTAGATCAGCGGTTCTCAGCCTGTGAGTTGTGACCTCTTTGGGGGTCGAATGACCATCGGAAAACATATATTTCCAATGGTCTTAGGACCCGAGACACCACTTCTCTATCTGTCTCCAGGCTCCAGGCAGGTCCACCCACATGCAGATACACCCACATGCAAGTAGCCCGAGTGAAGATAGTTACCTATGCTACAGCATGCTTCAAGACAAAATTTCATTGATTTGTCATTAGAAATATTTCACCATATAAAATGACATATTATTTTGAAATTACATATTACAAATATGTAATATGTAATAGCAATTACATATTACTAATCACTATGCTTTAATTATGTTCAATTTGTAACAATGAAAATACATCCTGCATCTCAGATGTTTGCATGGCGATCCACAACAATAGCAAAATGACAGTGATGAAGTAGCAACAAAAATAATTTTATGGTTGAGGGTCACCACAACATGAGGAAGTGTATGAAAGGGCCGAGGCATTGGGAAGGTTGAGAACCCCTGCCTTAGATTCACGCGCTCAGGAATCTCGTTCTGTGTCCGTTTAACCTGCTCCACATCAGAGCAACCAAGGGGGAGATGCCTCTAAGTTGTGAGATGGAGTCTGGAGGTAGACTTCTTGAGAGAGTGTGGGCCCAGGGAAGAGATGGCAGCCATCACCTTGACATGAAGGCAGCCAAAGATGAGACAGACAGGTAAACAAACAAGTGGAAGGACTTCACAGCATTGTCGGACGAGTGTTCAGGGAGGACGGAGGAGGGGACAGGCAGCTCTTGCACAGAGAAGAGAATGGGAGTAGCAGCATTAGGCAAAGTAAAGAGGCGTGAGTGGAGGCCAGGCCATGCTGGGAGGCCCCTCCCTGTCCTACCTCTGGGAGAACAGATGGAATGCTCTGCTCAATGTCCTGACACTGCTGCCAAGACTGAATTCGCAACACCTGTAGTCTACCTAGCCCCTGTCAATTGTGCAGGCGGGAGGACCTTCCAGCCTTCTCAATACCCTACTGCACCACACCAGGTTCATCTAAGTAAAGAGGAAGCTGTGACCTGAGTGGTCGCCAGTGGAGCCATCTAGCGGTCATGTTTGAATGCAGGCAATGCCACTCTCAACGAAAGGGCCAGAGGTCATGCAAGATGTCTCCTTTCTTGTTTCATGAAGCATGACTGAGTGGGTGTTCTCTTGACAGATCCAGATCTAGACCAAACCAACAACCTCAAATTCGTGGAGTACATCCTGACTCATAACCACCTTATTTGGGGTTCCTGAGACTTTCACAATATTTACGGCAGCAGAGAGCCTGACTTTTCTCTTACAGGGCAGCTGGTGGACTGGAGCTGCTGACCTTTGGCTTAGCAAGCTAATGCTGCCCCAAGAGAGGGTGCCACCATGTATTCAGAAATACATCAGCAGTGTTAGGCATGGTGGACCAGACAATCTCATACTTGAAAGGCACTTTTGTAGTGCAACAGTGGTCACGACAATAGACAAACAAATGATTGTAGCTGTGTTCTGCTTAAACTTTTATATTAAAAAAACAAGTAGTGGGGTGGACTTAGCCCATAGCTGGAATGTCTGGACCTTTGTTCTAGATCAGGACTCGGCAAAATTCAGCTTAAGAAGTTTCGGTATGTACATCTGGTTCTGAAGTTAAGTTGAAGCATTTTAAAGGCTTCAGATTATGGTGATTTTATGTGTTTGAAAAAAACCAGATGTATGGCTCTCTGATAATTTAAAAATTGTTTTAAGGGATAGGATTGGCTCTTTCATCTCAAAAGTTTGCCAATGCCTGTGGTAGACACTTGACCTTTGGCCTCAGGCCGTGGTTAGGTAAGTGGAATTCCTGCTCCCTGGGCTGGCTCAGTCTTGGCAGTTTCAGTGCAGACGGGGAAGGAAGTTCTCCCTTGGGCTTCCAGGGATAAGCCATGTTCCCCTCACTTTCTTCGTGGAAGCAGGAGAAGTCTTTCCAGGAACTTATGGATCAGAGCTAGGTTCTCCGCAGTCACCAGCAGAATATTTAGATTATTCTCTTGTCTCCATCCGATATCTGCATGGGATGCAATTGCTGTGGATGAGGGAGCGAGTGCTCATGGTTTACGGCTGGGGCTTGTTTCTCACTTTTTTCTTCCCTTTTCTCTGCCTTCTCCTTCGGACCCTGCCCTCATCCCTCCTGCCACCAGCTTCGGCCACCACCAGACCATGCAGGGCTCCTGCTTCTTCACAAAACTCTCCTAGCCATTTTTTTCCCACCTGAACCAAGTAGCTCCACCTTGGTGGGCAATTTGCAGTTCTATATAGCCTCAAGACTCTTATCAGGGAGGCAGACTTATCTAAGTGCCCCCCAATGATAAGCCTATCTTTAGAATCTCTCATAAAAAGCTATCTGCTCATCCAAACAGCCCCCCCATCCCCATGCACCCCTAACAAAATAGTGATGTGAGGCAAAGGGCATGAGGTTTTCTTGTGCAGATATGCCAGACAGATGATCTGTGATCTATCAGGGTTTGGGGCTTCTGCAGAGCTGAGAGTTAGACATTTGTCATAGCCAGGACCACAACCCAGAGCAGTGAACTCAGACGCTATGGGTATGGGGCTGAGGCGTCAGGGTTTCCTAAAGTTCTTGAAATGATGCTGATGTGCAGCCATGATTCTTGCAACAGAGTGAATTTACCTGAAGATATACTTTCCCACGAGTCTCCTCACTGGTCTGTCTTGCTTTGGCTTTGTTCCCTCCAATCCAGTCTCCACTGTAATTAGGGAGATTTTTCTAAAATGTGAATAGGACCCAGTTACTCCCCTGGTCATTGTCTTCAGGATAAATTCCCAAACTCTTTAATACAAGATTCTTTATGGTTTTTGCCCCACATGTCCCTCCAGCCTCAGTCCTTGGCCTGGTAGCTATTGTCCAAGTGTTAGGAACTAAATGTAGTGCAACAGACCGTGTCAAATATTTCACCTTCTGATCTTAGACATACTGTTCTGTCCACCTGAAATTCTCATCTGCAAAGTCTGCCTGCAAAACTCCTATATCCCTTTCAAACCCCAGTTCAAGCATCTTCTCTGTTGTGACCCCTTTTGTGCTCACCCCCACCTCTCCACTGCATCCCTACTTCCTCTTTTATTAGACCATTTTTCTACATCTGTATTAAAGCTTAAATTTGGAGGACCCCAGTTTTCAGAAAGCTATGGATGAAAGCGACAGTCCAAGATCCATTGGAGAGTTCCCACATAGCTTACGCCTCCAATGAATTTATTCTGATCCTTGACTAAGGGTGTAATCTTGCCCACAAACAGAGTGTATTGCAAAGCAGATCTCTCTTAGGGGCTTCCCTGGGTGTGTCCTTGCTGGACAGTACTGAGGGTCACCTCATTCTGGTCATGCCCTGTCAGTCTCACCTTGAATGTACTGAGTGGAAGGCCGTGGGCCAGTACTGTCAGCTCTTCTATCACCAGCACAGGTCCCAATCATGGCCCTGTTACCACTTTGGTAGTTTTGCCTGTAACTCTAATATACTGCCCTTCTAACAATGATGCATTTGGGGCAGTTCTCTTTGGTCCATGCCTTATTTAATCAGCCTCCTGACTGTGAGTACTTGGACACCACGATAACCTTCTGCTCATGGTCTCCCTTATCTGGATGAAGTAACTGTGTCTTATTTCTTTGTCCCCCTTAAGACTTAATAAATGTTCTCCTTAAATTATATTTAAGAGTGGGACCTCTTGTGCACCCTAAAGCACATCTAAGACTGAATGTCTGTCAGTCACTGGTTCCTCTAAGGCAGCTGTTCTCAACCTGTGGGTTGCGACCTCTTGTGTGTGGGGGGTGTCACACAACCTTTTCACAGGGGTCACTTGATTCATAACAGTAGCAAAATTATAGTTATAAAGTAGCAGTGAAAATAGGTTCATGGTTGTGGGGTGGTGGGTCACCCTAACATGAGGAATTATGTTAAAGGAACTATGCTAAAGGCACTAGGAAGGCTGAGAACCGTTGCTCTAAGGAAAGGGTGTATTCATATCTGTATCTCTAGAACCCCAAACCAGCTTTACACTTCATGCATGAATGGCTTCTTGTGAGTGAATGAATGAATGAAACGATTAATGGATGAAATGCTTTCTGCATACACAGAAGGCAAACATTCTGGAATCTCAGAGGTGGAAGCAATTCTGAAATCTCGGCGTCCATTCTTCATGGTCTTCTAGAAGGCTCCTCAGCCCATCCAGAGCACCGATCACCAGGAAACCTCACTGACAGAGAGTTCCCTAGCTCACAAGCTTCCCGCCCCATTTCTGGACAGCCTCACTGGTTTGTTTCCCCCCACCCCCACTGTACCTGTCTCTTAGATGGCATGTACCTTGTGTCCTGTAACACTCTAAATTTGGGATAGTCTTTGTCACAAGTTGGGGTACTCTCAACACCAAGGCCTTGTCCTTCAGGATATACTCCAGCATACTGATAGGTCTTGCAAATCCTCACCCGACCCTCAGAGTCCCACGGTGAGAAACCACCCAGGTCTGCTTCAGTCTGGGGAGCCTCTGCCTCCCCCTGGTGAGGGTTGGTGGAAGTCATGTGGGCCTATGATGATGTTGACAAAGTCAGAGGGGGCCATGCCTAATAGACGCACCCAGGAGAGAGCAGTAATGACCCCCTAATTGGCAGACTTTGATCACAATCCATTTCCCTTTCTAGGGAGCAGGAATTGTCTAGGGGATAATCTCTTGACGGGGACAGATATGAAGGGGGTAAAAGTATGAAAGGGAGACTCATCTCCATCTTCAAAGTGAGCGAGACGAGGGGCATTATTTTTACATTAGAGGCTGGTTACAGTAGATTGACCAGGGAATGGTGGCAGTCATTAGGAGCTAATCACATTCCTTTGAAACCAAAATTGCCATCTCATTACTTTCACCCATTATCAATCTCTGCTCTCTTTTCCCTCCTTCTCGTCTCCTTAAGAGTGTTGGGCTCTATTTTTAATACTCCTCTCTGAGTGGGGAAGTGTTTCTATTCTTCAGTAGCATTGCTTTTCTGAGACAGACATATTTTAGTACTGATAGATGTTTTTAGAGATGTCCTCATCCCTGGAGGGCTGAGTCGTGGCATTCATAGAATCCTCAAAAGCGGGTCTAGAAGGGTCTTTAGGAAAACTCTAGTCTCATTTTACAGATCGCAAAATGAGGACCAGAGAGAGGGCAAGGCTTGTTTAAGAAGATAGATTGAGTTAGCCCTTCCTTTCTTCCTGCTCTCCCCACGGAGAATCTGGAGGCTAGCCATTGCCCTAGGCTGTGACAATAGAGTTGCTGTAGGGACAGATAAGATCCCTGTTCTCATAAGACTCGTGTTTTCAAATAGAAGCAAAAATAAGCAGCATGCATGCAAGATAGTGTTGGTTATACCATGGACCCTGTCCACAAGCATGAAGGGACGGGCCTAGGGAGGCGTGCTGTCAGCCATGTATCATGATGCTGCGTCAACTCAGCCTCCCCCTCTTACCAAAGGACTCACGCATTCCCACATTCTTCACCATCATCTGCAAGACCCTGAGGGAGACCCTGGCCCCATCCACATTGTGTATATGCCACTCTGTCTCCTTCCCTTTGACCAGTTCTCTCAAACTCCAGAGCACACTAAGCTCGCTCCATCTTAGGAGCTCTGCAACTGCTCTCCTCTTGCCCTGGGATGCCTCACCTGGCCGTTAGCATGACTGGATTCTTCTCGTTGCTCAGTTTCGGCTGAAATGTGTCAGCCAGAGACCAGAAGGGTCTCATACCTATAGTTAGACATGTTGGGTGGATGATTACAGAAAAGGAGTGAGCACATAGTAGGGAACCCTAAGGCATCTCAGTTCAGTGATATTAAAAAAAAATTACCAATGAGTTGATTCAACTGATTGTGACTCCTGGTGTGTCAGAATAGAGCTGCACCCTGTCGAGTTTTCATTGGCTGGGCTTGTATTTTTTTTAGAAAGTAAAACCCCAGGTCTTTTTTCCGGATGACTGATAGTTAGTTAGCACCATCCAGACCCTTCAGAGACTGTTAAAAAGGACTGGAAGGACTGGGATTGATGTATTAGGTGAACTAACAGCATTTAAGGAAGCTTTGCTTTAGTTTGCATATTACCAGGAAGTGATAGGACGGGGGGGGGGGGGGGGGGGGGGGGGGGGGGGGGAGGCGCGGGGAAGGGGAAGGGGTGTTCTTAATTAACCAAACTTTGAGAAAAGAAAACTGGATCAAAGCCAGAGATGTAATTGATAAAGAAGATGCTCATATTAATGAGGACAGGGATGTTTGGGTTTTTTTCCCCCCACTTGGACAATGTACATGTCTTACGGTTCAGATATGACTACAGAATAATTGGGCTTTGGTCTTCCCCCTCAATGCCACACAGAGTGGCCTGCTTTGATGCTGGTGCTCAGAGAAATAGTTTGTGTTCTAAAGGAGGTCATCCAGGTCTAGCTGGAAGTGCTAGGGCAGCTCCCAAGAGTCAGAGGCTGCCTTTCTGATGAGTCTCAAATGGCAGCTTCTCAATGAATTCTGCCTCATCTAAAGTAAGTCCTAGTCCTGAGTTAGTGTCCAGTGTCCTATTGGCTGTGCTATTCGCCTCACAAGTCAAATTCAGCTACAGCTATCCCGCAGGATTTAGTAGAACTGTCCTACAGGGTGCTATAAGCTGGAATTGACTCTACAGTTGCAAGTGAGGTTTGTTTAACGTTCTCTGTGGTTACAACCCACCCACTGACTCCGACACCCAGTCACAGAACTCACCCCTACTGGAGACAATGGGAGGCTTTGGCTACATGACTGTGAGTTGCAAGATACCTATGTGCTGCTGTGCTGACTCAGTGAGTCACCCTGCCTTGGTTTCCCCACTGGATATTTCAGTTCCCTGCTAGAACTGAGAATTGCTCCTTACTCAATGTTGACTTGGCAAATTCCCTCTCCTACCCATTGATTTGACCCTACTGAGCTAAGAGGGTTCTCTTTGCAGCTTACCACCCTTCTTTGGAAATGGCTCTTTGACGGAAACATTTTTGAGATAGCACTCCAAATCGTGAAACACTAGAATGCCAAGCTTCCAAGAACAGCTTACCTCCACTCTCTCAGACCATGTCACTTACCTCCACACTCCACTATCCTCAGCAGATTCTGGCAGCTGGGACACTCCCTGCGCTGCCCTTGGCTTGGCTGTAACCCAGGAGATAATTGGATATGATATGCCCTGGGGTGCAGCAAAACTAGGCCCAGGGTCTGCTGAGCTGGCAATTCCCAGCTGATGCTTCAGGGCATGACTGAGGGCTGCCTCCATGAGAATCAGTCCAGCCCACCATGATTTCTCCCTAACCCCTGTAGGGTCAACACTGTCCTCCCCTGGTACAGGGAAGCTTCCAGAATGCCTTCATCAATAGATGTCATTTTAGCCTGGCCTTTCATTCATTTAGTTTGACAAGTGATCTCTCTTGCACACTAATTGTGTGCCTCACACTCTCTTAGGTAGGGTATGTGAATCATGGGAATAGAAGGCAGACGTTTATAAAAAGCAGACAGCCAATCATTCAACTGCCAAGACTCCATTACACTTTTTTCCCCCCAAGTGTCAAAAATACCTTCCTCAGGTTGGAAGTGGAGGAGGATTTGCCTACTAACAGAACAATGAAGGGAAGTTTTAGGACCGTGGAACTCATATATTTGATTGCGTCTGTGGTTCCATGTGCTTTTAAAATTCATCAGACCATACTAGAAGATAGATTTTATCACTCATCAATTCAGAAATCAAAATAGTAAGTCCACAGAGCTTTGTGGTGATTAATGGTGACCTGAAATAATCTCCCCCTGCCCCAGTACCTACCACAGGTGTTTGCTGTGGCACAGATGCTTACAAAGGCAAGGGTCTTGGAAGATGACCACATCGGTGGTAACCAACACAAGAGCATCACATCCAAGGAGATGTCATGCATTATGGATTTCTGTCTACCAGGGTGCTGTGAGTCAGAATGGGTCAGATGGTCGTGAGTTAAGAGTTCTAGGTTTGGTAGACAAGCCCTGGTAAAGGCTCTTATGGGTGGAAAGACAGTGGAAAGACAGTGAAAAGGAGGAAGACCTTTGATGAAATGGATTGACCCAATGGCTGCAACAAGCAGAACAATTATGAGGATTGGGCAGAACAAGGTCGTGTTTTCTTTTCTGTCCCACGTAGGCTCGCTGTGAGTCGAAGTGACCAGACAGCACTTAACCGCCACATACTATTTATTATGAAAATGTTCTGGAAGACAGCACTCAAGTGTCTTGAGACTGCCGGTGTGCACTGCATTCTGCTAATTGCACTCAGAGAAGCTGTCTGGCTAGTGGTGGCCCTGGCAGAGGCCGACCTTTCAACAACTGTCTCCTTTCATTCTTAAAAGCACACACCTTCGGGATGACAAATGCGGACAGAGGAGGCAAGAGGGGGTGACTAATGGCATCTACTCAGAGTGGCATCAGGAGAGCAAATATTATTCCACGCCATGTCACTAACTAGGACAGTAATTTATGAGTTCTGGGGCGAAGCTAAGTAGAAAATCAGATCGAGGCAAGATGGGAGCATTTGTCTGTGACAGAAGCTTTGATCAAAGCAGAAGAGTTGAGGGTGTGTCTGTGTGCAGGCCCACAATGCCCTCCTTGGAAAGGCCCAATTAGAAACCAGGCAAACAGTCCTTCTTACATGACACATTGAAGGCTAGTGGTTCTCAAACTCTGGTAGGTTCGTTTGGTTCAACCCTCTGCCAAGAATTGGCATCTCCACCAGGAACTCAGAATCCACATGTTCACAAGGACCCCGATTGTTTCCTACAGGAGAATGAGAAGAATCTCCTGAGGGCCTCTGGCTGTTGTGATGTGTCGTCTAGTCTGTTCACACTTAGAGTGAGTGACTCCACGCACAACACCCCCGGTTCTGCGCCACACTCACAATGGTTGCTTTTGAGCCCCTCATTGCAACCACTGTGACAACCCATCTTTTTGTGCGTCTTCCACTTTGTCACTCGTCTTCTGCTTTAGCAAACTGCATGTCCTTCTGCAAAGGCAGACAGATAGAGACTGCAATCCCATGTAAGGTTTTCCTGGGTCTGTTTCTTCTTGAAGAAATACTGTCTCCCCCTTCATCCTCAATCACTTATGGTTTTTTAATGAGGCATTTGGAAATTCATTTCAGTTAGTGTTTGGATTTATCAGAGATTCTCCTAGTCTTTAGGGGAAAGAAATTAGTAAGTCCCTGTCCTAATTTAAGAATCCTTTAGCTATTAGCCTCTGGTCCTCCTGTCCTTGAGTCGAAAACATTTGAATCACTGGAGGTGTGGTAGGATGGGAGGCAGGCACCACTGCTGTCAAGACTCCAGGACCTTGCACATACTGTCTCTCATGGGCACACAGACTCAGAATGAGTAGCTCTGCTCCAAACATGCGTGAGTCACTAAGGGTTAGAGTCACACTTCAAACGACCAACGTCAGTCTCTGGCTATTCCTGCTCGAGAAAACAACAGAGAAGGGTGAAAGATACAGTTTTGGTCTAATTTCTCTTTTCACAGGCAGGCATCTTTGCTTCCTTTCTAAAAGCTGGCTGGCAGCCGTTCACAGTTTAAAAATACAATTGATTTGCCTTTTGGTTGTTAGAATTAAACAGACACACAACAGAACATATCAAAGGGCTTCTAACGTTTCAGGGGAAAATGCCATGGTCTTTTCTTTCCATTTTCCTGTGAACCTTTCGGAGCCTTGGTGGCATAGTGGGTTATGTGTTGGACTCCTATCTACAAGATCGGCAGTTTGAAACCACCAACTGCTCCTCCGGAAGCAGATGAGGTTTTCTACTTCTATAAAGATTGACACTCTCAGAAATCATCCCATAGAGTCACTTCGGATTGAAAGCAGTTTGACCGCCCCTGACAACAACGTGAACCTGTTGAAGTCCTCTTGTCTACCGATTCAACAGGTTCTCCATGTGCAATTCAGCAACAGGGACTGCACTATCTAACTTGGGTCAGCATGTTCTTGTCTAAACTGTTTCTCCTAACCCATCAACACACACTCCCTGCCCTCTAAGTTCGGACTATTGCCTTGTTTCTTTCCAGGCATTGCTGTTCCCACACGACATATGCCATTCCTGCATTTTGTTCTGTGAGCCTGCTTTTCAAATTGTCTTGGGCAAAGTCTCATTGATTGCCCTTGGCAATAACAACTGACCAAAAAGGGGGGGAGGGGAGGAAAGCAAAATAACAACAACAATAAAAACCCAATCCTGGCTCTGGATTACCTTTGCTTGTACGTCTCCAGGGCATTTTAACGAGAGCTCTGCTGGGTAATTTTAGGTGTGGAGAGACCTTCTTTGAAGCAAATCTGTCTTCCTTCCTTCCTTCCTTCCTTCCTTCCTTCCTTCCTTCCTTCCTTCCTCTCTTCCTTACCCTTCCATCTCCAGTGCCTAGCACAGTCTACATGTCAGGTACATGGCTGTTGTCATCATTGAATTAGGTGCCACCGAGACAGTCCGTACAATGGAACAGAGCAGTGCCTGGTCCTGCACCATCCTCACAATGGTCCCCATGCCTGAGCCAGCGTGTCAGTCCATCTCATGGAGGGCCTTCCTCGTTTTCACAGCCCCTCTACTTTCCCGAACACGATGTCCTTTTCCAGCAACTGGTCTCTCCTGACAACATGCACTAAATATTCAGAGGACCTTCGATATTTCTGGTTAAAGGAATGCTTATAAAGTAAAAGAATGTATACACCAAATTTCAGGATTACATGTCAACTGGGTGGTCAAGCGTTTTTCAAAAGAGAAAACAAATCCAGAGAGGGAAGACTCTTGATCAAGACCCAGCCTACCCATCAGGGGCAGATTGAGCACCAGGTCTGGCATCTTGGTGGAGGGAGATTTCTGTGGTCCCACCTTAACACTGTTCCCATGGGTAAGACAAGATTTCCTGCATCAAGAACAGTATTTTTAAGTGGAACAATAAAAATAGGCTAAAAGGAAAGGACATCATTTCTCTCACATGAGTTCTTTTCTGGTGGAACAACTTCCCAGGCCTAATTTCAAGGGCTTCTTATGTCTTTGGAACTGACTCTTTTTTAAAAAAAACTTATTTTCATCTATGACAGGCAGGGGTGCAATAAGCAGGGGGAGCCAAGTTTTCTTCTTTTGATCACGATGAATGTCTAGAGTGGGACAGACTTGATGTTCTCTCTACTTATTTGGGTGTCTGTCACTCATTCTTCATGCTGCTCTCCACATCTTCATTCATCTGCCCAAGGAGGACTTCGAGATGACTATGCAGGATCATTAGCAATGGACAGTTTTGTGACTCTATTACCAACCGAGGAAGGAAACCATGGTGTGAGAGGCAGAACGTGCTCCTGAACAGAGACAGGGTACCACAGGATGGCCTGAAGCATCCATCTCCATGGTTACACTCGATCAGAATGTTGCATGCCCACCTTTGCCATTGATGACTGGCAAGACAGTGGATGATACTCGCTTCTCCCACAAAGCTCATCTGCACAGCATGTCCGCCCAGAGCTGGAAAATGAACAAATGTTTGCTCTTCATTAGGCTGCATCATATCCCTCACAGCTGTTCCTTGTTGCCTTAAATAGTCTTAATGAAGCTGTAATAACCAGATACCTTCTGGTCGCCCGACTGGTCTCATTCCATTCATGACGATGACAGATTGCCTGGATTGGATGGGCAGGATCGATGCTTCTCTTCCTTCTCTCCATCACAGTCATTTCCTCTCATGATCCCTCATTTCTCCAAACCAGCCACACTTCTGACAAGGATGGCTGGAACACACACACAACCCTACTCTCCACTAGCGACATGGCATGTAGATGCTGGTATGCTTAGAATTTTTTTCAGCAGAGAAGATCAGAGCACTTGGGCAAAGGACATGAGAAATGGACGTGGGTCGTGGTCGGAGGGACACTGCTCCAGGGTCATGTTTCGGGGTCTTTAACTTTAGTGTGGCGCGTTCCCTCCAGGAGGCCTGGTGGTGTCATAGTGACTCACTGGGCTGCTAACTGGAAGGGGAAAAGAAAGGTGGGGCTCTCTACTTTCATGAAGAGTTACACTCTCCAAACCCACAGGGGCAATTCCCTCTTGTCCTATAGGATTGCTGTAAGTCAGTGGTTCTCAACCTTCCTAATGCCACTACCCTTTAATAAAGTTCCTCATGTTGTGGTGACCCTGTAGTGGGCAGACCCACTTGGACAGAGGAGCAGTGTCTCAGTTCCTAAAAACATCAGAAATATGGTCTTAGGTGACCCCTGTGCAAAGGTCATGCAACCCTCAAAGGGGTCTCAGCCCACAGGTTGAGAATCACTGCTATAAGTTGACATAGTGACATGGCAGTGAGTTAGAAGTTTTGGCGTTCCATCCTCTAGAGGTCAGGGTTGGCAAGTGGCTTTGTGGGCATCTGATGTGGCTTGCACCCAGCAGACCAGGTGTGGTGCTGGACCTGGGGTCCTCTGGGAGTTGTGTGGCTCTCCTTAGATCCATGGTTCTCCACTTCAAATGCACATTGGAGTCCAGTGGAGAGTTTATACAACCCTGATGTCTGGCTTCCTACCTACGCCCCTCCCCTTTTCCCCCTCAGTGCCCACTTCCACTCCTGAATTCTGATTTAATTTTTTTGATACATGGACATTGCAGTCTTGTTGGGGTTTTGTTTTTGTTTTAACTTCTCCAGGTATTTTAGTGTATGTTCAAGATGGAAAAGTTCTGACAGGTAAGATCTGTCTGGTCAACAAATCTTTCTTCAACCCCAATGATCTAAACCCACTACTATGCAGGTGATTCTGACTCATAGTCACCCTCAATAGAACCTCTGAGCCTATACATCTTTCTGGGAGTAGATAGCCTAAGTTCGCTGCCAGTTTTGCAAGTTCCAGGCTTACCTGAGAGCATCACTAGAGCTTGCTTCAAAAACCAAATTCTATGTCATCAGGTTGATTCCTACTCATAATGACCCCATGGAGCAGAGAATTGCCCAAATTTTGGAGGCTGTAATATTTACGGTAGCAGAAAGGCTCGACTTTTGGCTGGTAGATTCAAACTTCTGATCTTGTGGTCAGCAGCCCAACACTTAACCCATGATATCATGAGTGCTCCTGAGGTCTTCTTGAAGCTTTAGCAGCTCCAGGCCTCTGGCCAATCGCAGCAGTTAGGACTTGGACATAACGATAGAGCTGTGGCCTCAGAGAGTCAGGTCTCGTGGGACTATCAGTGCAAGGGCAGTCCGGCGGGGCAGTGCCAGGTCAGGCCAGTGAATTCCTGCCTCTGCTAAGGGGATGTTTGACCGAAAAGTTCCTTTGCCACTTGGACCAACCCCTTCCGACTTTGTTGCATAAATATGTAGACTGAGGCACATAAAGAGGGGAGTGGTCTGGATAGACAGGGTCATCAAGATCATTAATGAAAGACAGGATTTGAACCCAGCTGTTTTAAATATCAATCCAGAATACTTTGCTTCCAATCATTGAACTTTAGCAACTGACATTTTCAAGCCCAAGAGAATGAGCTGATTTGATGGTTCTCTGAGCAAAGAGTGATGGTGGGGTCGGGGTGAGGGTCTGTCTGGGCTTTGAGTCCAGTATTCCCTTTGAACAGTCTCATCTTTTCCCTGAATTACTGCTCTGACCACCTGCCTGCCTCTGGCCTCCCTGCTGTAATCTACCCAGACAGCTATATCTGAAAAGCATATACATGTTTAAACATCCTGGTTCAACCCTTCAATAGCTCCCCATGGTCTATTCCCTGGAATTAAATCCAGACTCCTTAGCCTGAGGGATGATAGTCCAGCCCTTTATTGCCCCTGTGGACGGTTTGAGCTTCATCTCATTCCACACCCCCTCTCATAATTTATGCCCCATGAATATCCAACTGTTCTGCTTCCCCTAGCTCTACCTGCTCTGCCCACCCTTATGCCATAGCCTATTCTTGTTCCCCAGCCCTAGTTTTTGCCATTCCTCAAACTTCCATCTACTCTCTTCCATAAACTCATTGCCATCCTCAGCCCATCCAGAATGTAGCCTTCACTCCCAGGTGATCATAGCCTTCAGACTTTACCTTATTCTTATGTTTGGTAAGATGTTGTTACGTTCAGTTTGTATGCCTGTTACCAAGATCAGAACTTCTAACCAATTCATTCTGATTTGATCCCTAATCAAATGGACTGGATAGTGGCAAGTGAGTGTGAGCCGAGAATGAACCTCTCTACCTCAGATAGACAGAAGGAGAGCCTATAATGAAAAAAAAATCATTTTATTGGAGGCTCGCACCACTCTTATCACAATCCACCCATCCATTGTTTCAAGTACATTTGTACATGTGTTGCCATCATCATTTTCAAAACATTTTCTCTCTACTTGAGCTCTTGGTATCAGATTCTCATTTTCCTCCTCTTTCCCCCTCCCTCTTCCCTCCTGAACTCTTGATAATTATATATTATTATTTGTTCATGTCTTACACTGATCATTGTCTCCCTTCACCCACTTTTCTGTTGTCATCCCCCTGGGAAGGGGTTATACATAGATCATTGTGATTGGTTCCCCCCCTTACCCCCCCACCTTCCTCTCTTGGTATCATGACTCAACATTGGTCCTGACCGGTTTATCTGTCCTAGATTCCCTATATTTCCAGCTCTTATCTGTGTCCTTGTACATGCTCTGGTCTAGCCAGATTTGTAATAGAATTGGGGTCATGATAGTGAGGGGTAGAATCATTAAAGAACTAGAGGAAAGCTGTATATTTCATTGGTGCAATACTGAACTGGCTGACTCATCTCCTCCCTGAAACCCTTCTGTAAGGGAATGTCCAGTTGCCTACAAGTGGGCTTTGGGTCTCCACTCCACACTCCCCATCATTTACAGTGATATGTTTTTTTGTTCTTTGAAGTCTGATACCTGATCCTATCAACAACTTGAGATCACACAGGCTGATGTGCTTCTTCCATGTGGGCTTTGTTCTTTTCAGTTAGATGGCTGCTTGTTTGTCTTTAAGCCTTTAAGACCCCAGACACTATATCTTTTGATAGCAGGGCACCATTAGTTGTCTTCACCACATTTGCTTATGTACCCACTTTGCTTTCAGCGATTGGGTCTGAAAGATGAGCATCATGGAATGCCAGGTTAATAGAACAAAGTGTTCTTGTGGGAGCCTACATATTAACAAGTGTCCCAGGTGATTCTTATAGATTCTTAGAAAGCCCCAGAATTTTGTAAAAGTGTAGATTCTGACCCTAAGAATCACTTAGGACTCTTGTTACAAAGCAGATTCTGAATGAGGATCTGGGATCGAAAGGCAAATTCATATCAGGGGGCGGTGCTGAAATGCTGGAATCATTCTAAAGCCCTGTGTTCAAACAAGGTCTTAATATGACTTTAAGCCAGTGTCTCCCAAAGATTCCTCTGCAGTCCAGGCCTCTCTCTCAAGCTCCACAACCATATTGTCCACCTCTGTATTTGACCTATCTGCTAAGATGTCTAATAGACACAAACTCAACATGTTCAAATGTGAACTCACAGCTCTCCTACTGCCCTCAAGTCTGCAGCACCGGCATCACATTAGGTGGTAAGCCCATACTTCTGAGTCCAAAGCTTTGGAGTCACTCCTGATTCATTTCTTTCTCTCCCCTGCCATACCTAATCATTAGGAATGATGGCTCTCCTCTCAAATATAATCAGGCATAACCACTCCTCACCCTCCCCTGCCTCACCTTGGCTGGAATCACCATTGCTTTTCACCTGGTTTACTGTAATGGCCCCTTCATTGATCTTTCCGCTGCCATACTTCTCTCTCTAGGCCGTGTTCTCCATGTGGGAGCCAGAAGGAGACTTTCATCATGAGGTCAGGTCATGTTACTTGTGTTCTCAATGCTCTGCAGAGGCTCCATTTCATTCAGAGTCAAGACCACAGTCTTTGTGAGGGTCAGGTACCCTCTATTTCTGCAGTGTGCTCTTCCTTCACCTTGCTTAACCCTTGCTCCTTCCTTCTTGCTGTCATCTTGCACCTGGCAGGGTATGATTACTCCCTTGGTCTCCAACAGTCTTCTCTGCGTAGAGCAACTCTCTGAATTTGGCTTACCTTTCACCTTCTAACCTCGGGACTGCCCATTCTCACTTACTTTATGTTGGCACCTCCCTCCCTTTCTGACTTACCTCCCTGTTGCAATCCCCTGTTCCTTATTCCCCGGTCTTAGAGGCAGATTGTATTTTCTAAAGATCATATGGTCCAGTAGCATCTGCTCTACATGCTCTTGTAGAGCCTTTGAACTGACACCGAAGCCATGGAATTTGATTGCCTTCTCCTAGGTCAGGGGTCAGCAAACTTTTGAGAGGGAAGAGCCAACCATGTCCCTCATAACAATTTAAATATTATCCAAGATCCATAAATATATTTTCATAAACAAATGAAATCTGTAGGGTAACCTCTGAATGAAACTGTGAACATTTTATTTTTTCATTTTACTTCAGAGCCACATGTTCCCACTGGAGGCGCTGAGTATGGTTTGCAAACTGCAGTTTACCGAAGTCTGCCCTAAAAGCTGGGGCAGATTTTACTTGCTTTGTACCAGCAGAAGAGTAAACAACACTAGAAGAACACATACGTCTGTCTTAAAAGAAATACAGCCAGAATGGTCCCTACAAGCAAGCATGGCAGGACTTCTTCCCACATACTCAGGACATGTGATCAGGAGAGAGCAGTCTTTGGGAAAAGACCTCATGCTCACCACGTAGGTGAGTGAAAAAGAAAAAAAAAAGGCCCTCGAGGAGATTGATTGAAGCAGGAGCTGCCACAATGGGCTCTAACAGAACAGCCGTGAGCATGGCGCAGTGCTCTGGTCTGTGAGTTGAAACCGACTAGATGGTACAACCACAACCAGCTGGTGGAACACATGATGCTCAGACTTCTGAGGCAGCTTCCCGTCATGACCGACCTTTGGAGCTTGAGCCTTCATCTAAGAAAGAAGCTTAAGGTCTGGGCCCAGCAGTCTGGGAGGAAGCCCGTGTCACGCCATCTGAAGATGCTCCCTGGAGGTAGGTGGTCCAGCTGATGAGTCTGGCTGAGATCCTGCTAAAGGCCCACATGTATTATAAGGCATGTGTGTGGGAATGCATTCAGATGATGTCCATTATCTCAGGAGGCACCAGATATTGCCCCTGTTGTGCCCTACCCAAACTTCTGATCCATGTTGCTAAGAAACACCATAAATGGGCTGTTTTGTGTCACTGAGATGCGGGGCACTTTGTCTCACTGTGCTATGGATTGCATTGCATTTCCCTCAAAATATGTGTTGTAAATCCTCCTCTAGCTGTGGTTTTAGGCCCATCTGGGAACAGGGTTTTCTTTGGTATGTTAATGATGCTGTGTTAGTGTAGGCTGTGTTTTAAATCAGTTGCTTTTCAGATCCAAAGAGCTAGATTAAACAAGCACCCTAAAACAGCACAGGGGGCGAGGATAGATGCCAAGGCAGGAGGGAGGTCTCCAAAGAACAGGAACTGCAAAGAGACAAGGACCTTCCTTCCTCCAGAGCCAAAGAGCACGAGAAAGTCAGTGTTTAAATTCACACTCCTGCTCTCCTAAACTCCGGACAGTAAACGTCTATTTCTTAGAAGCGACCATTTGTAGTATTTCTGTTAGTGTAGCATGGGCTGGCTAAGCCCCACAGTAAATAGCATTTTTTCACTAGCTAACATACTTACTGTGACCAGATTTTAAGCAGGACACCATTGACTGGAGTGCGGGGCTTCTTGATTAAAAATTTGGTCTATATGGAGCAACAAAAATTGTCATAGAATGCAAAAATGGTATTGTAATGTATTATTTTAATTTTAAAGTGCCACAGGACGTTGTTAAATTGTTAAAAAGCGGGGCTTCTGGTCACTTTATTATGGGAGTTACTGATCTAGAACCCTGTAAGGTATTTCCAGTCTTTCTTGCTAGACTGCCAGCTTTAAGAGGGCTGGAATCTCCTCTGTTACAATGTAAGCTTCACTGTTGTAGTCCAAATGTCTAGGAAAATCCTTGGCAATAGTACATACTCAGCACATACTTTTTTTGACAAACAAGTGATTGTAGAGCTGAATTAAGAGATAGAAGACACAGCCTCCTTTAGTTGAGAAGGCCCTTAAATGCCAACTTTTCCAACCCACTCATTTGTATGAAAAACACCGAGCAGGACAGAAAGGTAGTGGTCAGAGTTAAGAAAAAGAGCACAGAGTGTAGGGGCGAGTGCATGACTGGAAGCCCCAGAGTCTGGTCTTCAAGGACATCTATGACTCTGGTGCCCAGGAGAAAGATTCAAGACATCACAGGAGCCGTGGGGAGCAAAGTCTAATCCAGCCATCTTCTAGGAAAGGGTACTATCACATTGTGACATCCTTTCATTAGGCAATGTTTTCCAATTAACTCCCAGTTAATTAGAAAATGCTGTTAACTATGAGCTAAGCATTCCAGCCAACTGATTAATATCATTTGAACTAACAGGGAGCAAGGCTAGCCTGAGATATTTAGAGAGATTTCTCATGGAGTCCCAAGGATGGAGTAGAAACACATGTGCTCTCTCCTTTTCTTTTTAGAAAGAGAAGTTTATTTCCCTGCTAGAAAGTATGGAAACCAGGTACAAAGAAGAAATTCAACCAACCAACCCCAAACCCACTGCACAAGGCTCAACATTTTCAAACGTGATTTTGATTAAAGCAGACAGGAAGGAGATGTCTCCATATCATCAACTGAATCTGCATCCCTCAAATCCGAGACAGTGAGCTCCTAGCACAGGGCTTGGCAGTCTTGCCTCCCTTTCTGACAAGTCATACATCTCCCTTACACATTAAAACTCTTCAAATATCCTAGAAAAAAACCTTAAAATCATTGTGATACCACCTATGACTTTCTTGTTAAGCAACATATACCCCCTTAGACAGCCTCTCATCCAAAAGACCTGCTTGCATGTGCAACCACCAGGGATGGTCTGTAAGGGGCTGAGCCTGTTCAAGCCCTAAGTCTTCCTGCTGGAGGACAGCAGTCCCTGAGGTTGGCTGGTGAGGAGATCATCTCACACATCCTGTGATCTCCTTCCACCACTATCTCACCAGTCTGCCAAGATTTGCGGATTGAGTCCATGACAGATGTGATTTCTCTTCAGCCATATTTAAAATTAACTGCTGGTTTTCCTGAGCTGGTAATTACTCACATGCATCACCATGAACTTTTTGTTCTCATAAATGTGTCAGATATGGCCCTTGACACCATGTTTCAGGACCAGACGGGTCCTTAGAAATCACTTTATCCAAACTCCTCATTCAACTTTTGCCAAGACTACTCATACCATTTCCTATTTGCCTATCCAGCTCCCTAGACTCCTGGGCTAGTGCAATATTCATGACCTCACCCGACTTCTAATATATCATTTGGCAAGCTCTTTCTCAGAATATAGCAATCTGAGAGATCAACTTAGCCTGCACTATCAAGACTACCAAATGTCTGCTATGTGAGTCAAAGGGTTTCCATTGCACAGGGAAGATTGTGAGCCTAGCAGAAGTGGGATAATACAAGGCATTTGTAGGAAAAGAAACAAACAAACAGAAAACCGATGTATATAATTCAGAGCTTCACATGTAGTAGATGCTCCAATGACATTTTGGGAAGGAAAGAGGGGCGGGAGAGAGAGGGGAGACAAAAACAAAAATGAAGAAAGAAATGTTTACTGTGACAGCTGGTTGCAGCTGGATGGAGAGCCACACAGGAAGGCAGAAGAATTCCTCCTGGGAACAGAGCTGCTCTCTGGTTGAGGAAAACACTGTAATGAGTTTTTCCTTCTGGTTTATTTTATTTTTGTTTGTAAAAGGTGAGGCCAAATGAGCATGATCTGAAGCTGAGGAGCGAGGTAAAGAAAGCAAAATGGTTCTGAGGAATGAAGCTAGTGATGTTTGGGAGCCCTTTTTCTGGCTGCTGGAAAAGGAGATGTTTTGAGGATACAGGGGAGACTTTTGGGAGGAGAAGCGCAGAGAGAACTGCCAAGAAGGCAGCACCTTCGGAGGACTTTCCAAGATGGGAAGAGGCAGAGCTCTGTTGAGATCCTCCCCTTCCCTTGCTGCCATCTCCCTCTGCTCATCTCAAACCTCAGAAACAACCAGGACTCACACGTCCTTTGTGGCGAGACGCACAGTGCAGGTGTGAGGAGAGGGTATAGAGAGAGACGTTGGCAATCACTGCCGATGAAGCATTGAGTTGGAGTCCTGGGAACCCAACCCAAGCATGACTGTGGGGCCAGAGGGGGGCAGGAATAAGTAGGCCTCCCAGAAGTCATTGGGAGGATGGATTTTCTTTTAGCCTACAGGATGTTGAAGAGAGCTGTGACTCCCATTGATAGAAGTATGAGGTATAACTGGGAGAGAGAGAGAGGGAGAGAGAGAGAGAGAGGGAGAGAGAGAGAGAGAGAGAGAAGGACAGATCTTTCAACAGTGTTTCTCAAAAGAAATGTGCAGACCAATCACCTGGGATTCTTGCAGAGTCTGCTTTGGCAGGTCTAGGGTGATGCCTGACATGCTGCCTTTCCAACAAGCTCCCAGGTAATGCTGCTGTACCTGGGCTGGGGACCACATTTCTAGGAGCAGGGCTTTAGCACACAAATAGGCCTCTGAACCTGCCAAGACTCGCCTCCGAGTGCTAGCATCTTACCTCGTATTCCTCCTTGAACCCGTAGCCCTGGCCTCTCTTCATCTGGGTGATATGCTGCAGCAGGTCAGCCACCCGGATGGCGGGCTGGAACTGGTCCCGGGGGTAGCTCATTTCCACAGGGTCGCATGTCCGGTAGGGATGAGTCTGGATGGTAAGGGTGGGCTGGGACAGCTCCCCACGGCTGCCATCTGCTTCAAAGAGAAGGAGGTGGAACATTCCATCATCTTTGGACATTGCCCTTCGCCTTCCCCAGCTTAGCCTGAGAGCGTCAATGGAAACTGACTCAGAAGTTGACTGATTCAGGAAGAGGAAACCACACTGCTCCCCAGGCATGGCAGCCAACCCATGGATGAAACAATCGCCCGCTCCTTTCTCCTTTCGGGGTGCAGGTTGATGGCGCAAAGCAAAGTCCCAGGTTAGCCATCTTTCCCAAGTTATCTCAGTCTTTCCTCCAGGCATGTTGGCCAATCCCAGACCCAGGAAGAAGGCAGACATGGTAGAGATTGGGGGAACTCTCCCATCTAGGAAACAGGCTGCTTGGAAATAGCCTCCACTATTTGTCCACAGGTAAAGAGAGCTGCAGGGCTCTGCCCAGCCTCTGCTCTGGTTCATTCACCCACATCTCTGTGGTCTGGTTTGTCAGGGTCCTTTGAGTTGGAAGGAACCAGAGCCAGCCTAGGGCCTTCAGGAAGTAGGGGCAGGGACCTCAATTCTTCCAGCTTCTTTCTCCAGATCTGTATGTTAAGGCCACTCCTATTTGTGCTTACTTACAAATATTCATCAGTAATGAACAACCTCACAGTTTTCACCACATCTGATGTGGCAAATAAAAACCCACATACATGTAAAACTGTTTACTACAGATTAGAAAGGAAACACAAGTGAGCCCATGCTTACCTTGCTTAGGGCGTAATCTATGCTGGCTTGGTAATCATGGTCACCTTGTACCAGTTTTCAATTTCATCCATTAATTAGCATCATTGGTCCCAGAGCATCTCTCTGAGTCACATTGGAGTTGAGATGTCTGAAACGCTCACCTGACCTCTGGCAGAGACTCCTTCTGAGATGTACCCACCCCTCATCCCCTTCACAGAATCTCTTCTTGCTCTTAGACCTAGATTGCCCCGTGCCCTGATGAGAACTGTTGATAGCTAATGAGTTTCTCTGTCAGCTATTGGTGTGGCTGTGCTACCGACTGATGCCTACTCAGATTGGGTTGGGGTTTCTCAGTTCCTCCTTGAACCAGTAAGCCCAATATCTTAGCCTAACACCTCCCTGCCAGGCATACTTCATCAATCTTTATTGGCCAGAACCCTCTAGGCTTGGTCCCTCCAACCCTCGCCCAAAGATGAGCCATCCTGTCTGGGCCATGACGAGATGAGAACCAGCAGACTGCTATATCCCACTCAGATGATCTCGGTCACTACATGGCCCATGCCATGTTCAATCTCTGGGGAGCTTAACACATAAACTTAATTTTATGCAACTTGTCTTTTTGAAATCCATGTTCCTTGAGCGTGCCTATCTCCCCTGTCACAGTAAATCACCAGACAGAGCGGCAGCGTCTGTATGCAAAACAAATTCTACTGCTGTGTGACAGGAGGCGTCAGGACTGTTTCTAGTAGGAAGGGTTCCAATTGTCATCCAGTTGATTCCAACTGATGGCAGCTCCGGGTGTTTCAGAGACGAGTTGTGCTCCAAAGGGCTTTTTTTAATGGCTGAGTTGGGGGCAGTAGATTCCAAGATGCCTAGAGGTGGGCTTGAACATCCAACGCTAAGATTAGCAGGTGAGAATTTCACCATACACCCACCCAGAGGTGTAAGGAAAACAGAATGGGGTGGACTACCTGGATTGTATACTTTCTGGGGTGATCAATTTGCTCTAATTTTCCTAGGCCTTCCCTAATGTGAGCACTGAAACCTGGCGTTTGGGAACCACATTGATCCTGGACTAACCAGGGCAGTTGGTGGTCCTAATGTGCCTAATGTGTTCACCTGTACATAAGGAGTAGGTTTTTTTCCTCATTTCTTCACCCCTGTCTCTGTTTACCCTTATCTATTAGCTCCTCCAAGGGCTAACTTATCTGATTGATCTAACATGAGACATGGGTTAGGTCACACCTTACTACTGGGTTGGTGGGTGATCACTGTATGGATCGTGTGACCTATAACACTTCCTGATTTGATGTAGTAAGAAAACTTACCAAGGCAGGTCTGGTCCTTTGGGACCAATTGATTCATGTTGAAAGATGAACTGAATGATCTAGAGCAGCAATTCTCAACCTGTGGGTTGTGACCCTTTTGGGAGGTCGAACAACCTTTTTCACAGGGGTTGCCTGATTTATAACAGTAGCAAAATTAATTATAAAAGAGCAACCAAAACAACTTTATGGTTGAGGAGGTCTGTATTAAAGCATCACGGCATGAAGAATGTTGAGAACCACTGGTCTAGAGAATGTTGATGTGTACTCAAGGACTCAGGGTCTAGACAAGATGTTAGCAAAATCTTTCTGATTGCACAGAAGAACACTTCTTCTAGCCTGGGATCATAGGTGACAGGTCTACTCCCCTTCCTTGGAGATCCTTAAATGCAGCACTTGGCCAGTGTGAAGGCTGCATCCCTGCTCCATCATGCCATGTGGTCATGTGTTAGACATCCAGAGAGACCAAGAATCCATTAACTCCAGGAACTTTGTGCGGTATTGGTAGTGCAGAGAGCAATACAGATTCTAACCTCTTGGCTTGATAGTTCAATGTGGAAAACATGAAGGACAGGAAGGACCAAGAGAACCCAACAAGCAAAAGCTTGAAAAGACCAGGTGTCTTCAGTCAAGAGCAAGGAGATACCAATGGAGTGAGGGCTGCTGGGGGATATGCAATGGAAGCCAGGTTCTACCATGTGAAGCAGATCCAGAAAGATGGGGAATGGTGTAAGAATCTTGAAGCCAGGGTGAAAAAAAAAAAAGAATCTTGAAGCAAGTGTGAAGCTGTTGAAGGATATCAAGAAAATATCTTTTATTTGGAAGAATCACACCTTGCCACATAGTTGGCCCAACTGTCTTGGGTCTGTGGCATGTCTCCTAAAGATATGACTCCCCTGATGGTGAGGTGGGAGCAGGGAGGAAGAAAGAAAGGGGCCCTTAGATTTGTTGTCTAGGGTCTACATTTCCTGAGCCCATGGAGAGACCGAGCCCAAGTCAATGGCCAGAGCCCTGGAAGTGCTACCTCCTTCCACCCCCACCACCTAGGGCACAGATGTCTTCAGTGACCCCTAGTCTTCCAAAGAACGTGGGGCCTAAGCTGCCTGGGAGACAGGCTGGCAGAAAAAGGCAGACTTACTAGGAATTGGGCGTCTTGCAATTTTTGCGAGATTCCAAATGTTTCCCAAACTCAAATAGCTATCAATTTGGATATTTCCCCTAAACACATTGCCAGACAGACTGTAAACTCAGTGTCAGCAAAACCAACAGTGAGATGGAAGAAAAATGCCGTTGCAATTTAGCAACTTGGGTGCCTGTAACATTTGTAATAATGTCCATGCCAGCGCTAATGATACTATGAGTGCTCAGAACCGAGGGATTTTCAAGGTTTATTAATTCAAGTAGTTGGACTCCCTTTTCCAATGTATCTTACCTCACCTATTCCCTTATTAACCTCCGATAATGCACAAGTGATGCCTTTTATCACACCCCATTTCACCAGACGCACTATACTTAATTTTCCATCATTAGGTTTAATGAAAACCCAATTTCACAACTCGCTTCTCTCAGGAACCTACAAGTAATGCTACGTTTTTATCAGCCCCAATTAAAAAGCGTTATGATGTTCCTATCCGAGAGGGAGCTTTAAAACTAATGTGCGATTCTGCTGCTAATTCAACAAGGGCGCTGGAACTCACATGCTGCACATAAAACGTAACTCAAACCAGCTGGCCTAGGGAAAGAACATTTTTCTTTTTACCTCCTCACCAGACCCTTAATTTTCATGCCATTTCAACTTCTCGTTTACAGGGCTTGCATGTTTATTTATCACATAATAATATTTTGGATTTCCTTAGTCCTTTTATGAAGCTGTTGCTCAAGCTTGTGAATTCCTCTGCAATCACTGCTTTCACTGCAAGGGGCTTGTAGAATGCGCCAAGGGGTTTGGGTAATGTGGATGAGGGGCTAACTATCCCCTCTTTCTTCTTCAGCCACTCATGATATAGTTCTTCATTGGAACCCCGTTTTTATCTTTTTCTCTCCTCTCTGTCTGTTCCCTTGTCTCTAGCCATTAGAAAACTCCCTCTCACTCCAGTTCCATAGTTCCAATCACTTGCTAAAAATTGTCACTCCAACTGTTTAACAAATATTTACTGAATATCCACATTATACAAGGCCCCATGTCAGATACTGGAAGGTGGCCGAAGTGTGCTTACAGAATGTTAAGCACATCCCTTGCGAGTGTAGAGGAGACAGATCAGGATTACATGAAGTTGGGAAGTGATGGGGCCAAGGGAGACAGGAGGAAAGTGTGCTGTAGAAGCAGGCACCATGGAAAGATTTCCCAAACATAAGCTGTTTGGGTATCACCTTTGAGGTGATGGCTTGAACTGTGTACAGACAGTCCCCAGGCTACAAACAAGATCCACTCTGGAGTGTGTCTTTAAGTCTACTTCATAAGAAAATCAGAATAGGTGCATATGCTTCTTCCCACATATACTCATGTATAAGTCGAGTTTTCAGAACATTTTAATGTAGTTTTTGTAGTAAAGCTAGGTGCCTCCGCTGATGGTCGGTTGGCTTATACTGGAGTCTAATATCGTCACCTTACTTTTGTGCATCAGAGTGATTAAGTCCGTGACTGGAAGATGCAGGTATGTGTAAGCACGTGACAGTAACCACTATGAATCTGTTGCGAGTAGGAATCGGTTCATGCTTCTGAAGGCAGAGGCAAATGTTCTTAACAGTAGAGGGCATGTGTAAGGACCGCACAGACACAATACGAGCTCTTTCCCATGACTCGCAGCGATGGTGGAAATGTTCTCCATCTGTTTTGTCCACGTTGGGAGCGGTGTGACTAGAGAGCTCATGAAAGGTGACTAGTTTTACGGAGGAGCTTTTTCTTTTTTTTTTATCTTGTGGAAATGGGATGTGTTTCAATTTAGATATCCACAGGTGGATAGTGACAATGACTTTATTGGGGAGCGCGGGCAAAGAGCAAGAAAGAGACCCAGACAGCAAGCTTCAGAGTCACGTGATGGGGAAGGCCTAGAGCAGCCCCAGCCAGTCTCTACTGTGAGCCAAAGACATCGTTTTCAATGAATCTCACACCAACACTAAGTAAAAACAACTTGCCACAGCAACAGCAAAGGTGAGTTCATTTCAATAGTATTTTTTCTTTAGTATCACACACTGATCTATTTCAGATAGATGTCAGCCATTTATGCCTTGTTTTATCTATCACAATTCCTTAGATCCTTGTTACTTTTTAGGTTAAGAGAGCAAGACAAGTGAGTGAATATTTAAAGACGGCTTTGTAGGAGGGGAGAATGACAGAGGAAGGTAGATTTGAGGTGGAGACCTGGGCTACTTGCTCAGTGTGAGGTTAGCCTTGGGGGGGGTATGATGAGGACAAGTGCCATGGGGCCTAAGACAGCTATCATCATTGGGAGCAAATAAGTTATCAAAAGATCCCAAACAAATAGCAATATTGATATAAACGAGGCGGGTTGGAGCGGAGAACCAAAGCCCATCTGTACACTACTGGATATCCCCCCATAGAAGGGGGTGGATTATCAACCAAGGGGTGATTCAACCAAGGCACATTGATGAAACACACATCATTCCTCTTGTTCCTGAATGCTTCCTTCTTCCATCCACCCCATACAACCTTACAAATCCGGCTAGACTGGAGAACACACACTGGTACAAATAGAAGCTCTCAGCACATGGAATTCAGGACAGATAAATCCCTCAGGAAGAATAGAGGGAGCAGTGATTTCAAGAGGGTAGATGATGGCTGTGAAGGAGGAGGGGGGGGGGAGGGGAACTCATCATGAGGTTGGACATATAGCCCCCACCCCAAAGGG